>OX463784.1:16724123-17076860 GCA_949825025.1 Siphlonurus alternatus | reverse complement strand
ATATATAATTTTGATGCAATGATCAGCAAGCAAGCACTAAACATTTTATCTCGAATCTTGAGCATTTATTTTAGACTAAAGAATTTGTTTTGCTACTTCAATAATTCATAAGATTAAAGATAGTGTAGGTCTTGTTTATTAAAAAAAACTTGCTTTTATTGTAGGTAAAAAGAAAAATAAATATATCATAATAAAATACTACAATATTGTTGACACAAAGTCTTTTCAATTATTATATTCATAAAAAACAAATTAGCATCGATGATGTGAAATATTGAATGTGATGGCAAAATTTTATTATGTTAAATAACAATACTTTCAAAATAATAAATATGAGTACAAATAACTTTCATGCAAAAAATGTGCGTATAATTAGTTTGTTGAATGTTTTTGTTGCTATAAATAATAAAACAAACAACTCCCACTGTTTATATCACTGCGGTATTAATAAAACATCCCCACTTTTATTTACATGACATTTTCCAATGCGGATTTGTTGACTATGAATATTATATTTTATTCTTATGATGCCAATGCAGCACTGTCCTTCACGTAAACGCAGTGATCATCTGGCGTTTTTTCTTATATAAATTAATTAGTATTAAGGCGGATTCAGATGGCGACAACGGCGATGCGACGCGATTTCGTCACACAAGCTGTGAAATCCTATACGGAAGCGATTTCGCCATTGCGGCGGCGAATATCGCGTTAAATAAGATGTTCTTTTTTTTTTAATCGCCAAATTTGGCCGCCAAAGGATGTTACAGAAAGTGCGCATTATTCGCGTCGCGTCGCAGGCTGGAAATCGCCATGTGAATCTGCCTTTACTTAAAAAATATATACGGTGTTCAAAAAATCTATAGATAAAAAAAAAAATCTTCAGATCTGCTACATTTTATGTTACTGTATATATTATATTTAAATATAATATAGAATATTATATATAGATTATTATTCTTTTAAATACATATTTTATATTTAATCAAAATTTTAATTGGTACAGGAGAGTCAAACAATATGAAAAAAAAAAAAAAAAAAAAAAAGTTTTATGCATGCAGTACGGCAATAAATTTTACGCGTTTTATTTGCAGTTAAATTTTTTATATATTATTATTCTACAGAATTAATACGGATGATACTAAAATGACATTATACGCGGATATCTATGATGTCTGATGTGGTACATTTAAAAAAGTCCCTAAGATAAACATTCCCATGCAGTACCCTGTAAAGGTCCTTTTCAAAGGGTATATAATTTTAGAAATCTGTTGTTATTTAGAATACTGACTTATATTGTACTTTTTTTTCTGATTACAGATGGACTAAAAAGAAGCAACAATAAGAAAAAAATATTCAAGAATGCGTTCCAGAGCTAAAGATGTTATGGGCAATAATAGCCGAAGTCGATCAGTCGATCGTGTATCAAATTCAAGTATAGATTTATCTCGATTAACTAGATCGATTACAGATGCAAATTCAAGTAGTAGATTTAATAGTTTAAATCGTTTACGTGTTTCTTCACAAAAATCAACGTTAGATAGTAGTAAAAAACAACAACAACAACAATCTATTGTTAATAATACATTAAGTGGTTCTAATATTTCAATAAGTTCAACACTACCATCAAGAGGACGTTATAATAATACTCGAAGTAATAGTAGTGCTGGTGTAAATACTGATCGTAATAAATATAATTTTAAAGCAGATCCATGTTATACTACGAATATTGAACATTTGGTATATGCAAATTCAACAAGAAGTTCATTCAATGTTAAATATGGTGGTAATAGTAATTTTCCTTTAAGTAAAAATAATTCTATGGAAAGAAGGTTATTAGAAGAGAGAAAGATGTCAACAACTAGTCAACAAATGCAAAAGAGTATGAATAAATCAAGAGCTAATGAAGTATTTAATAGGCAACAGCAGCTACAGCAGCAGCAACCTAATAAGGTAAAGATATGATTTAATTATTATGTTATTAAAAATATAATATAAAATGTTTATTTCGATTTAATCGTCAAGTTATTAAGTGTAATTAAACTCTAATTATTTTTCTTGAAATGTTAAAGTTACTTGAATTGCTTACAGCAGAAGAGCAGAAGAGTTTTTCCTCTCTCTCTCTCTCTCTCTCTCTCTCTCTCTCTCTCTCTCTCTCTCTCTCTCTCTCTCTCTCTCTCTCTCTCTCTCTCTCTCTCTCTCTCTCTCTCTCTCTCTCTCTCTCTCTCTCTCTCTCTCTCTCTCTTAAATAATTACGCTTCATTTCAAACAGAAAATCGATTTCCTAAGAAAATTAAAACTTTGGTTTCAATTATTCAGAAATTTTCACTTTCATTATTAAAAACCATTTTAATTAAATACATGCAGTTTAATGTTCTTTTCATAAATAAAGTTAAATTGTAATTTTTTAATATACTTTAAATTTTGCATTACTCAATGTAATATATTAATTACTTACGTGTCATATACTCTCTTGCATGTAAGAATTTTTTATTATTTATTCAGGTTAATTTAAAATTATGCAATTAATTTTTTTGTTGAGTAAAATTTTTTCTGTTTATATGAAAAGTGTGAAATTGCATAATATATACCTGCTTGGCAATGTTCTAGTTATAGTATAAGTACCTTTTGCAGTCGCGTTTAAGTTAGAGACTTATTCATGGCAGTAAACTTGGCATTTTATATTTTTTTATTTAAATATTCTAGTGTCGGGATATTATTTTCATAGCATAAGCATAATATATGTATAAAAAAGTTATGAAATGTTAAACACTGTTTTATAATTAGTTTATTAGACTTCAGAAAAAAATACTTGCCAAGTCCATTAAATTTATTCCACATAATAATATGGTTCAAAGTAAAAAATAAGTATCTGGCAGTACACTCAAACAACCATAAAGTGTCCGTTTGCAGCCTTGCTATATGTATGTATGATGTGGATTTGATAATCAGTTACTAAAAAATGTATGTAGTGCTATTTATTTAAATTTAAATCAGCAGATATAGTGATAAAAAAGTCAAAAGAGGATTGTTGTATAATGTATATATGATTAACATTATGTAAATGCTCTAACAGCAGCCACAGCATAATTTTACAGAATTGACAACACCATTAATTAGTTGTTACATACAATCAGACGAGTACTAAAAAATAAATAAACTTCATAAATGTTGCCTTTTATCATTTGCAGTCAGCTGATTCAATTTTACTGAAGATTGCTTATATATGTATAACCACAATTTGTCCATAGAACACATTAAAATGGATACACGTCACAAAATTTAATATCTGTTATGGAAAATTCGTTGCATACCCACAAGATTTGGATATTAACGTGTTTATTTTAAGTTTTAATTGTATGCATTGATTCAGTAGCATATATATATATATATATATATATATATATATATATATATATATATATATATATATATATATATATGAAGATGACATATAGTAAGTTTTTCAACTTACAGACATTGGCAGTATTTTTTATATAATTTTAAACTTCTACCGTGTTTACCCGCCAAGACAAGAAAAGAAAATTTGTCAGAAAATTTAAAAGTCTTCTGAGGTGGGACTCGAACCCACATCTCTCTGTGCAATCGCGGTTCAAAAAGGTGGTGACGGTAGTGTAAAAAGTATATATTTATGCCAGTCAGCCTTATCATGATCGGTGACTTCTGTTAACACAATACGATTGGACAATAGGCCTTATGTATATAAAATATTATTATGATTTTGGATAAGACAGCATTAATTTATTAATTACATACATTTAGTTACTGAAGTATTATTATAACTTTAAAAATTTATGAAATATATAGAGGAAAAATTTAACTTTCTGTTCATAAATCCGATTTTAAATTTTTATTCTTTCTCAACAAAATTCAGCATTTTTCCAATATACATATTATATTTTATATATTGAAGATGCAAAATATAATAATATTCATTGATCACAAATATCCATCCGCAAGTAATGTACTGGAAGACATAAAGAAAATCTTATTTGAAATTATATTATTAAAAAAAATCCTCTAGCTTTGCTGTTGGTGGTTCTATAACTTTATTTAACTTCACTGCATTGATTTTTTTTAAGAATATATAAATATATTTATGGTAATATAACCATTTTCAGTACAATTCTTACATTATATTTATGAAATGTCATATGGTTTTTAGTTATTATATACCACTGCAAATATATATTTATATAAAAAACAAAGTTTTCTTATGTGTAATATACAAAAAAAGTTAAAACATCAACATATTTTTAAAATAACACAATCTATAATTTAAAAAATAATATTCAATATAAATTTCATATTATATATTTTTTATATCTTCATATTGTTATAATATGATATTATACTATAAAAAAAGTAAATTATTCCATCATATACATGGTAAAGAATAACAAAATATATATGGAGGTACTCAAATATCATTGATATTTTCCTCTTTATTTGTTTTAGATATAAAAAAAATACCCGTATTGAATTACCAATAAAAAAAAAGAGAATACAAAATTGTTTTATAAAGAAGAACAAAGGATTTTTTTTAAAATCAATAAATAACTTTGTTTCAGACAAAACAGTCAACTCTGAACACATCTTCTGGGGGATCTAAAAGTTTTGATAACAATGTTTTTCTACAACAACGAACTGAACCACCCCAGAGATCAACATCACCTTTAACAATGAAAAGTACTGCAACAATACGACTTCAACAACCTTCAACACAGTCTGGAAACAATCGACAAAATAGTACGGGAGCAAATCGAATTAAGACACAACAATCAACAAGTAATGTAAGTGTAGAAAATTTAATTATGAAACTGTTTATAAAGTTTAGAAATTTTCACAGGTAATTGAAAATACTTTAAATTATATTAGTTTCTTCAAGATGTTAAATAGAGAACAACTTTACTCATGAAATTAAATTGTTAGATGCATTCGTCAGCTGAAATTACCAATTGTTTACATTCATTTTGTGATACGATTTAGCTTATACGTAGTGCATTAACTTAAAGCACTTATATTAATTATTTGCTGACGATTATATATATTCTTATATGTACAGCTAAGGTCAGGCTCGCACTGGCCATAAGGCTGGGTCAGGGAGCTCTGACTGGCCCCTCAGATTTTTAACACAGAGAGCTTACAAAAAGTGGCCTCAGACGCCCTCCCAAGTGGCCCGTGCTGCCTGTAATGTCTATATGGCCCTGACTGGCCCCTAGCTTCACAATCCAAGCCTGACTATAAAGGTAATTAAGACTGGGACACTTATAGCGGAGACAAAGTATGGCGTCATAAAGTTAGTGCGAAGTGGTAACTGCTGGAACTACGTACGTTTAGCGAGGATTGTTGTATATGATTAACATTGTAAAATCATGTAAATGCTCCGTCAGCAGCCACAGCATAATTTTAAAGAAATTACAACATAATTAGTTGTCAAATACTTTCGGATCAAATATATAAAAAAAAATTTCAACATTGTATAATAAGTGATTTCTTTTCTAAAAATTTGATAATTTTTGTGATTCTCCCCATACTATAGGTATTGCCGTATCCTCGATGCAAAGAGCAAAATTTTCAGACGTCAGCACCATCTCTTGGTCCTTTATGTCCTCTATACTTCATTCGTCGTGCTGAATAGCAACGAGTTAATTTGAACAGGTGGAATCGGAGGAGATGACTGTGTCACCCCACTCTGACAGTGTTGCCAGATAAGACAAGCGAGTGAATTTATTGTGGTCAGGTCAAGTGTCCCAGTCTTTTTGTCCTTAAGGGTAAGATAACACGAAACAGCTGATTTTGTAGTCCCATTTGATTAACAAGTAAACCTTTGCAACCTTATAATAATTCTAATTTTTTTTTTTTTTTTTTTTTTTTTTTTTTTTTTTTTACAGAGAGTACTTGCATGGCACCAAGAAGTTGTAGAAAATATTTAAAAACAATCGGACGAGACAATTTTTTTAAATTAAGTTTTTTAAGTTTTCAGTATAGGTCTTTCCGATGGAGAGCTAAAGTAAAAAATTAATTAAAAAAAAAATCAGCTCATCCGATTGTTTTGATTTTGATTTCTATTTTTTGTAACTTCTTGTGGTACTAAGGAATATCGGATCTCTTAAAAAAATCCAGAATTGTTATGAGGTTGCTAAGGTTTACACGTTAATCAAAATGTGACTACAAAATCAGCTGTTTCGTGTTATCTTACCCTTGACTATACACTCCATGATACATTAAACGTTAATCCTGTCTATTTTGCTGTGGAGTTATATCTTCAAGAGACAAAGTTATGTAGATTAACAAGTTGAGAGGTATAAGAGGTAAAAGTTTTAAGTTAAACACGTCTTTATAGACTTCGTAAACAAATTCTCACAAGAAGAGCAGGCGTAAAATTCGTGAACACTAAATTTAAAATTGTAAATCAATATTTAGGTTTTATTGGGGGACATTCACAAAGCACTTTAACCCCCACTTTAGCCCCGATTTTTAACCCTGGTGCTAAACATGGTACTAAACCAGGGGCTAACCATGTTAAGCTCATAGTTTAGCACCATGTTTAGCACCAGGGTTAAAAATCGGGGCTAAAGTGGGGGTTAAAGTGCTTTGTGAATGTCCCCCATTGTGTTGTATATCTTAAATATTAATTATAATTTAAAAAATCAAGGAGTATATAAATTTTTAGTAAGCTTTTTGACGTTATCCAAAGCGTCTTTTTTGTTGACTTTTCTTTTTATTTCCAATCAAGATTTTGAGACGGGTGGTTGGATCTGTCGTTTACAGAACTCTGTTAAGGGTTCCTTTCATCTACCCCTCTTCATGAATTTTTACTTCTACTTGGGCACTTTTCTTGGAGAAGAATTTGACACTAAAAATCCCTTCTTTTTGGCTGTAAAACTACTTTTTATATCGTAAAAATTTAATATAATTTCAACATGTTCTGTCACATATATATATGAGAAAATACTTCAGAAAAAACAGTGAATATATATTGAAAAATGAATAAATAAATTGAAATATCAATTTAAAATGAATTCACAATTTGATATAAAAGAATAAGCTCAATTTAAAAGGATTTTTTTTCTGCTTATGACAGCTTTTTAAGTAAATAAATAAAAGTAAAAATTTGTATTTTTAGATTTTAAGTATCCAAAAAATCCTTTGATCTTTTATAGTTTTAACATTTAAAAATATAAATGAAACACAAAGAAACTGCATTATATTATAATACGACAGGTACAAAATAAAAAATAATCTATTCAAAATATATAAAATAGCAACAAAAGCTTATAATTATGATAAAAAAAGGTTAATTAATAAAGCCATAGAAATGAAGAAGTTGCTTAATTAACTCCATTGTTACAGATGACTCCATTATCAACAGCATCAATGTCGACCAGTAGCCGACCCAACAATAGTGCCAAATATAACGCAACAAAAAGCAACTCCTACATGACAAAACAACAATCGGCAGAAGTTAATAAACCTCCTATAAATTCAGCGGTAAGTTAAATCATATTTATTATTTTTATATTATATTGGTAGCAATGGCTCAAATTAAGCCATGCAGTATTACACGATATAATTTTTGTAATTATTACTTACAATTTTTTCTTACAAGAAAATATAGTCATCATTTGTATTTTGATGAAATTTTCTTTTAAGAAATAATTGTTTGCAAAATTGTATCGTGTAATAAAGACTTAATATGCTTATATTATAGTTATATAGTTAATACATGATAGAGATGGTACTGAAGTACATTTCTTGAAGTTATCACTGATGCAATGATTTATGTAAATGATGCAAATCTACATGCCTTAAGGCAAATACATACAAGCATAAATATAATAATATATATTCTGTACCTCTATGCCACTATTAAAGCCTTAAAGCAATGTAGTATTTATAGAAAATGTGCAGTCGTTCCCCTGCTTGGAAGATTTAATTCGTGACAAATATTTTTTTATAATATCGTGTCTGAGAGAGGTGGAAAATATTAAATTATTTAAAGAAAAATTAAAACAAATACTTATTAACAAAGAGTTTTATTCTGTAAAGATGTTTTTTAGCAATAAGTTGCCTGAAGATATATTGTCTAGTGTGATTTTCTAAATATTTTTGTAAAAATAATTAATATTAATTATATTTGCCAGGTTATTAGTAAACTGTTAGTATTATATTATGTTTGTTGTAAAGTGTTTTAGTGTTTGTTTGTTATATTTTGTAAAATGACGTAATCCATGTTGTACTTGTACATCCAGTGATTAAATAAATGAATTGAATTGAAATTGAATTGAATAATGTTCTTGTTAAATAATAATTATTTATGAACATTTGAATAATACAGGTAAGTACGTATTTGTATCGTGCAATAATTGTTAAAAAAATTGTTTAAATTTGGTTTGTAATAAGTTAAGTATCAAGGCATTTCATTGCCACAAAATAAAGAAAAAAAAATGATTAAACGTTATAATGAAAGTTTAAATTTTGAATAATAATAAAAATACCGTGCAATAGATTAAACTGTCATCGTTCAAATTTACATTTTTTATTATTTAAAATTACTTCTATAAGTCAGATAAATCTATAAACTACTATAGTTTTTATTTCAATTATTACCAATATTGTAAAAATCCATTATATTTCTCTCTGGAGCTGTATCAGCTTTAGTAAATAAATATGAAGTAATATTTAATTTTTTCAGAAGTGTAATTTAAATGAAAATTAAATATATAGAAGGAAACTCAATTTATTATTGAAAACATTAACTATATACACCAAGATCTCAATGTAATATATTCTACAACATTTATTTTAATAAAATTTATTTTTCTCACACCTTTTTATATATCTAGATCATATAAAACAGGTATACTGCAGTAAGAGGTAGTACATAAATTAGATGGTTAAGTGAATTTTGCGCAATATGACGTCACAACACTACACATACGAGAGGATAATACCGCGCGGTGTAAAGATCTTCGTTCTGTGGCGACCCACACACACACTACATACACACACTTTGGTCCACACATGGCAGACTTACCGCAGAGTGAACGCCCAAGTACCTAAACTTTACCTAAACTAACATTCATCAAACCGAAGGTCTATTATCGTATATTTTAATATGTGAAATTGAACTTAACGTTATATTTAGCAATTTCTGAGCTCTTTAAGTCTATTATCGTATGTTTTAAGATGTTAAATTAAAATTGTGGTTACATATCGGGATGTCTAATTAATATTAAATGTACCTTTAAAGGTCTAGAATTATGTACTTTAAAGAAAGTGAGATTAATTTAATTAAAATTAATCTGTCTCAGATTTAACCTTGTGTAAATTATAAAAATATTTTATATATTATATTTGAGCTGAAGTTAATATTTTACTTTTATATGCATTCTTCTTGGTAATCCAAAATTAATAACATATAAAATATAAATACGACATATAAGACCTTTAATTATATCATTTTATAATGAAATTTCTTTCATTTTAAATTAACATTTTTACTAACTTCACTTTTATTTTCATGTGATTAACCGTGTTAAAAAGATGGTAAGTTTTTATGATCGAGAGTATTTTTCCTCTGATGTTGTGGGTTTTCCAAGGTATTTGCGATACACACAGCAGTTTAGTGTGGGTTAACCGGTCCACTGTATTACAGTCATCATCTTGTTGAGTAGCAGCTGCCTTTAGCTAAATCACAGCATTACAGACTTTGTTACTCTGGATAAATTACAATAATGCACTGTTTTGTTTTACTTTTTAGCAAAAACTTGAAAAAAAGTTTAAAGTGGATCAATTCTATCTTTTTTAAACACTTGGTAGTTGTGAATTTATAAAGAATTGAATATTTATTTAAATATTATGACATCTGCAAGTAATTTTAATATAAATATAAGTTGAGAGAGTTTTATTTAAATGGGGGAAATAATATGGAAATATTTAAATTTAAAAAAAAAAAACGCAATTTAAATTTAATATTTAAAAAAGAAAGGCAATTCTGATTTGTTTTCAATTTTGTAATTTAATTAATTTTAATAATTAACATAATAATTTCATTTTTTTAATAATAAAACTTTACTTTACTTGAATATGCAAATCGATATCTATATATAGTTTATTGTAAGCACTATACACTTGGTCACCATTGCAGACATAATTAAATGATGTAATTAAAATGTAATTGGATTTGTTTTGGATCATCGATTTGAATAATCAAACTACGAGGTTACGAATATATAATTCTATATATATATATAGTATTGTAAACAAAACATTCGATATATTAATTGTTATATGTATGTATATGGTTCATGAAAAGCACTCATGCTCATGATTTACTGTGGTTAATATTATGGTAATTATTTAATAACAACCACTTGATTTATTTTAGTAATATAAAAAGCTTAAATATTTGTATATATTAACAAGTTTAGTTAGTTGAAGTACACCATAATTATATTGCTGAGTTGGATGATGGGCATTAACAGCAGCAGATCAATACTACTACAGATATGATGTATTGCTATTGTATATAGGTTGAGTGATGGTGTTCAATAATACAATGGAATAATGGACCATTCAATAATATTTTTGTAACAACATTTTTCAGGAGGTTTAGAGCAGGAAGGGAGAGAGAGGGGGGAAGGGAGAGAGAGATAGGGGAAGGGAGAGATGAGAGAATTAACTCTGGTCACGTAATAATACAAACACCATTTACCTTGGTGTTCCTTTACTTCCTGACTTCACTTTGGAGAACAAAGTTAATGAAATTGAGAGTCGTGGTATTGTGGGCGTCCTCAAAACGACCGCAAAAAAGAGCAAATAACTTCTTACGATATAAACTATATATACAAATATTATCATTAAAATAAACTTTTTTAATATAAAGTCAATTTTTTTATAAATAAGGTAGAAATAATGAATGAGAAACTCATCGTTGTTCAATATATATTGATGAATGCTCTTCTTCAAACTCTCAAACTCATTTCCAGCAAACAGAAACTAAATTTCCATTTTGTATTGAAAAGGAAATAAAGTTTTCCACAAGGAAGACAAAATGTCATTATAATTTTAATGATCTTCAATTTTGGTCTACAAATAAATCTGAGGTAAAAATGTACAGGAAACATGACGTCACTAGCTGTATGTAATATCAAGTAATATGTCTGGAGTATGTAAAATTACAAGCAATTTCACGCATGAAAATATAAACACCGTATAAATTGAAGGCTAAAATATAGGCTAATAAAATGACTAAGCATTATAAATTGTTTATAGGCTGTGATATTTTTATATTTAAGTTATGATTTTTTTGCAATAATTAACTGTAATAATATACCATAAAATTTCTTAGAAAGTTATTTTTGGGACATGAAATATCATATAATATTTTAAATATATAGAAACTAAAGTACAAGTAAATCTCAACGTTCTTTAATGATTTTATAAAACGTAGAAAAATATATTAATTACAATAATGATAAATTTAAACGTAAATGATTCAATCATATTCTATGTGACAAAGAATGCAACACTCGCACTAAAAACAAAATCTCAATCAAAAGGTAAAATTTAACTTAAAATTATCATGATACCTAATTGCGTTGTTGACACATACCATGTATTGTATATTTAAGATTTGAAACCAAAATGGGAAAATTTTGTCTCCTTTTAAGAAAATTTAAATATAATATATATTATACATATTTTTGCAGTGATAGTCTAGTTCGTATGGTTTGTTTAAACACTTTAAACTATATAGGACTAGATATTTTGAATGAAAGAGTAGTAAAATAATTTGCTATAAAAGTTACTACTCTTTTTTTTTTTTTTTTAAAAAAAAGAACTATACATGAGATATGACTTCAAATTAAATCAAAGTAATTGGCATTTATTTTTAATTTGAAGTACAGTTACAATTGACAAAGCTAAAAGTCAAATTAAAACCCTGAAGAACTTAAAATCGTCACCTTGGAAAATTTCCCATTTGCAGCCTTGTTAATCATCATGGCATAATAATAATAAGGCCGCAAAGGGAAATTTTCCAATGCGACGACTATATACACTTAATTTCATTACGATATAAATAGTAACACAATTTTTTTAAGCAATAAAAAAAAAGTTAATGTAACATAAAATTATCCATGAAATTGATAAGTATATATAATCTATAATAATTTAAAACAACTTCATAGATAACTAAGTATCTTAATATATGAACATTTAACTACTATAATAACCCATATTATATTATGTAATATTAGAAATTGAACATCACATTTTTTTTTATTTCAATACTGTCATCTGTTAATATCATGCAACACTATAAGTCAAGATGAAATAAGACTGACTTTCTCTCTCTTTACGATATATATATGGTCTTGTATCTAGTTTTTATGTCCAGTCCTGTACACATAATATCACATACTCCCCTTAAACCTTGATTCCCATGGTATGTGGGAAAAAACAGGTTCAAGTTTTTCAACTTGTAACATAACTTGAATTTTAATTTTAAAAATATTTTTAATGTAAAATAAAAATTATATAATAAGAAGTTTTGTTGAAAATTGTATATAATAGAGACAACTTATTAAATTGAAACAAGTTATAATTTTATTTCAAGAGTAAAAACAATATTTAGTTTTCTAAGTAAAAACTTAAGTTTATTTAAACACATTAATTAGCAAATTAATTTTGTATCTTCTTATTAAAAGTTTTATTTTATTTACTCGAAGTCAAAATGTTAAATAATTATTTTATAATTTATTTACGTAACATTTTTAAAAAGCCATATTACGAAAAGAGAAATTACGTTTTTTTGTAACTGTGAATAACATTATCTGATATAAAATATTTAAAGTAGAACAGTACTCTTATAGAATGAAGGATATTAAATATATAAATATCATAAATTTTATATTGTACGGCATTTAGTTTAATGAAATATGACTCCCTAATAGATAGTGAATTTTTGGTATCGAGTAATAATAAAGCTTTTAATTTATGAAACGTTAAATGTATACGATAATATTTAATACAACACTAATAACTTTTGACGACTATACAGTTTGTTTTTATTGACAATGCTGCACTATCTCTGTGGAAAACTTCATTAGCCAACAGATGGCTGTATCATCGATATATTGGAGAACTTTTTCATGGTGACAGCTGTACTTGTAGAGCAATAACCAGAGTACTATATATTATAATTGTTATATATAATAAGTCATTAATGATATAGTTCGACAATTTCTAAGCTGCATGCCTAGAAGTAAAATTTCTAGAAATCTGCAGGATTTTATTATTTTACAAAGTAAAATTTAAATCTCATATCTGATTTATAATAATAAAAAAAAGCATTAAATGTGTCTAAATACTCCAAGTTGACCTTCTTCAATCCGTAAGCAGGTATTACACGATGTAATTTTGCATACAATTTTTCCTTACAAGAAAACTTGAACTCCATTTGTTTTGTATGGAGATGAAATTTTCTTGCAAGGAAAAATTGTATACAAAATCGGATACCGGCTTATAAAGAAGGTTCGTTCCTAAATTAATTATTACTATACATACATAATTTATAATCCATATCGAAAATCGAAAAGTAAGATCGATTTTCAGTTTTGAAGTCTCTAATTTAAATTAAAAAAAAATCAAGTAAACATAATTATACAATTAATTCATAATATTTTAGACCTTTTGGTTCAAATTGGTTGACAATTTTCACTTAAAGTCGTTATCAGTAAAGCGAAAAATTAAACTTTACTTACAATAGAATAAAAGTCTCCTACGTACATCCCCCAAAACTCAAATTATGCATAATTATATAAATTATCTTGGTTATAAATAACTTTTTGTTCCAGCTGTTCCATGTTTTAAAATCCAGTTGCGATGATAGACAGCTTAGACGATATATATTTTAGTCTTACTTAGCAGGCAATCCTATTTATCTAGCTGAATTTTTATAGAACAAAATCTAAATAGATGGAAGAACACAAATTTTGTGATAACACAATTAATTTGAGCTTACTTCTTCTTACAAGCTACCATGTGTTCCCCCCTCCCCTCCTACATAACAAATTTCCCCTCTTCCTGAATGTGTAGATTTGTTCACCTTATTCAAAAGTCACCTGGTAGCGGCACCGGCTGGCTGGCTCGCGACCACATGTGCATTGTTGCAGTTATTTCTCAACAATTAATTAAGTTTTCGTGTTATCTATGATACAGATATCAAGAAATCGTCTGGAACAACAGCAACAATGTAACTCTACGTATGAGGATGCTTCATCTTCAACAATGTTGCATTCTAATAATAAAATATCAACTACAACAACAATATTACAAGAAACTACACCTAACAGGTAAGAAAAATTAATTATTAAATTTTATGAGTAATATAAAAAATTGAGTTTATTGTTAATTGTTTTTATTTTTTTTTAACAATTGTGCAATTTTACATATTTAAAAAAGATTAGCTATTTTGAAATTGGACAAATTGGTTTTTTTTTTTAGTAAACACAGAATATTGCGAATATATTTTTATTTTATGATGCGCTTTTTTTAATGTTTATATTTTTAAAGCAAAGTGAAATGAAATATTACAATACAATATATTATACTTATAATTACGACAAAAAAAAATATTCAAGTTTGGTATACGAACAAAAAATATATGTAATTATTCTTATTTTTTGCTTCCTACAGCAAGGTTGTATAACAAACAATATCTCTTATATGTCTAGGATCAAAGTGATTACAATTAATTTTTGGTCAGTCATTCAAGTAATCAAGTTTTACTTTCCTACGCTAAATTGAACGAAATTTACAACTAACAATTTTCTACGCCTACTATTAAAAACTGTCAGATAAAATTTATTCTCTATTGTTAATATTAGTCATTACAACATGTTTAAATCATTTTAAATACATATTTAACGTTATGATAAAAAAGTTATAACATAACATGCCAATATTGAGCCATTTTTATGAAAATTATTTTATCATACTAGTGTTCATAAATAGTGCATTGAAATCATAATGAAACATAATTTAACAGTAAAAAAGTGTTACTTAAAAAAGGTATACATTGTGGTTTTTGCATCTATTTTCCCTTTTTTTTTAAGCGAGCACTTGTTTTTTTAATTCACCAGCAATAATTTAAACATGTGACAATTAATCACTATTCTCTACAGTAAATTTAGTCCAGAAATACTACTTATTTACACTATAAATTAGAATTACTTTTTTTTAACACATCCTGTATCTAAATATATTGCAAAAACATTTTTATAAAGTAAATAAAACAATTTATAAGCTAGTATAAATTGTATAAAGGATTGTAGTGTTTTCTAAAATACCGTTTAAAAGTATTTACTTACTCGCTTTGTCATTGCTTAAAGGTATAGAAAATTGCAATTATAAAAGATGATTAAGGCGTCTTCATACGCGTTGTTAGTTAAACGGTAAAATAGTATAAGGTAAAAAAAGCTATTATTTTAACCTACGCATGTGAAACAACATTCCATTAATCTTATTGCACCCTATACTAGGTAAAGATAGATAAATAGAAACAGTTAAATATATTTTGTATTCTGTTTATTTTAAAGTTTAAGGAAATAGACTTTTTTAAATTTACGAGATAAATTGTTTGAAATAAACTTATGTTTTAACGTAATTAAAAGCGTGGAAAGATTAAGTTAATAGATTATATAATAACTTCTTGATATTGCTACATTTTTTTTTCTCTGAATATATTAAAAAAAAATAAAAAAGGAAGTACAATATATGAGAAATAGTGAAAATTTTGTGATTTAATTGCTAGATTTTATTAAAAGTTTTAACCATGTTTATTTTTATTTCCGTATACGTTGTAGATTTATCATCACAAAATTTCTTTTATGTTACGAAAATTTAAAATACCGTAATAAAGAAATGCATTTCATACATTTGTTCACAGAATAAATTCAGACTATTATTAAAATTTTACCATTCTTCATTATATGATTTTACTATACAAATTTATGCTATGAGTATATGCACAAAAATTAAATATATCGCTTTCAATTTTTTTTCAAAAGCGTTATATATTATTTATAAAATCTTAAGAGCTTATAATATTTAGAAGTGCTTTTGAATGCTGTTGGAATTAACATAATATATGGATTTAAAACATTCTTTATTCATTTACTATAAGTATTTTTAGAATTATTTGATTAAAAGTGCTATAATAAATTAATTCATTGTTATGTTTCAAGAGTATCCAGATATTGAAAGCAATTCTTGAGAGATTATTTAATTAATCACGCTATACATGTTGCTTTTTATATTACAAAATTGTGAAGAAAAATTTATAAATTCAGAACAACAAAAAAAGTTATATAGAAAGAAAAGAGATTTCACTTCTTTTACACGCCTCGTGATATAGTAATTCCTTTTTATATAGTTTCTGTATAAATCTAAAAATTATACATTTTTTTTTTCTTTACGCATAATAATATTCATACATTGAATGAGAAAAAAAGATAACTTTTTATATTGAAATAATAAAAGTGAAAAAATAACTTTTTTTTTGTCAGTTATAATTCGTTATAATGATAAGAATTTTTATAATCCGTTAAAATTTTCTTAGAAAAACCTTATGCTACTTCAAGATTCACAGCTGACAAACTTTAATTATTTAAATACATTAAAAGGTATTACTACTATAAGCGGATACTTGAAATGTTTATTATATATTCTTTCATGCATGTAATTTAATGAAGGAAAAAAAAAGCATTATGAATACAAAAAAAAATATGTTGGTGAAAATACCAACTTTTGAACTTACTTGTTGGCTTTGCTTAACATAATACGTCATCATGTCAGAATGTAAACGTACTAAAGCACTGGAGGTTTTGTTACAATTACAGACCTTATGTTCATGTGCATAAAGTCCATTTTTGTATCAAAATTGAATAGTATTTAGGATTTACATTATGAGAAGACAATGTGGATTTTTCAAGGAGAGTACATGACCGATTATGCATTATTAATCAAATAAAAATTTCAACAGTAAAATTGTTAAAATTTAGTCAAAATAAATTCACTGCAAATCAATTACAAAATGTTAAATTCCATGCCTGAAATATATTTTTAAAATTAATTTTCCGCGGCAGTCAGAACTGAATTTCCATGTTTGGCGATTTGTTGCATGGTAATTTATTATAAACTTTTGCAAAAGTGATAAGATTAAAATATAATATTATAACAAGACCTTTTATAGAACTATAAGTAAGATTTAAAAAAATAATAATAATATAAATAGATAATACAACGTTTATTTAAGATGATTTCTACAAATTTATACACGAGTTTGTCTTAATTATAGCTGGTATTAAATGATACATTTTTCTATTAATTGTATAAAATTTGTCCTTACAGGAAAAATTAAAAAAAATTAGTAATTTTTTAAATTTACATGCATTTTTCTAAAATATAAAAAAATACCTTTCTTTAAATCAGGCTTTATTTAGCCAAATTGTGCACTTGGGCTACTAATTATCTTGATACTACAGCAATCAGCTTAGCTCTAGCATAAAAATTACTCCGAGGAGCAATGGTCAAAAATTAACATGGTGAAGATACGTCAGTGTTGCCAACTACCGGTGCTACACCCAATGCCCTTAAGAGATGCCTTAATTACTTTTATAGTTGAACTTTTCATTCGCAATTTTTTCTTTAAGAGCTTGAAATAAATATTATATTTGCTGTGTAAATTTCTTGAATATATCTAATTTTATACTATTTATCTCGATAATTTAATAATATTTGAAAATTTGTATTAAAAGTTTAAATAAGAAAATATTATAATACAGTAATAACGAGATGACATTGAAAATATGCAATTTATATACGTACATAATACTTTACATTATTATTATTGCAAAATATTAATATCAGATAATACAAGAAATGTATCATAAGACTTGCAGCTGTCCTTGCAATTTTGTTGTTACATATACTGTAATTACTGATGCGTTTCGTGACGTCACAAGACACGTGTGACTTCGCACATGTCACTAATTCGTTACGCTTGAAACTATTCTCACAACAAGTCAAGTTTATATTTATCGTCATTATTAATTTTTACTGCTCCATATAGTATCTTATATTTTGTGTGTGTGAGAATTTTATATATCTAATTGTATATCCTCTAATTAGTGAAATTATTATTAGATTAGAAGACTAATTGTATGCGAAGAAAGAAAATTATTGTTTATAGTCTATGTCATCTTCATTATAAAAATAGCTATTCTAATTTTAAATTATGCAGAAAAGAAAATCTTTTGATGCCTCATTTGAAGGCTTATATTGTAGTTAGTTATTTGCATTTAATGTATTCAATTATTTATTTGAAAAATGTATGATAATGTCATTAAAACCTGGAAATTATATCTACGTTCTAATTTACCTTAAATTGTATTAAATTTATTGGCTAGAAAAAGGGGGGACTTTTGAATTTAAAAAAAAAGTGAGTTTTTGCTTTAGTTTTTAATTTGTTTGTTTTTTACTTAATATTTAATTCTAATTCTAAAATATAATTTAAATTTTCGTTGACACGAAGTATTTTTTTTTTTTTACTAAATATTTTTTACTTTTATCAGTCAATAGGTCATTACACTCATTACGTGCATGTACTTGACAAAACTTTTAAATATTAAAATTTTTACCACGTACAAAATATGGAAATATTCACAAAGTTCACAATCACACCTTTCAATGCAATATCATTCAGGCTATGGACATCACTTTGGTCCATTAATAAAAGTAGGGGTGTCCGTCTTAAGCTTTCCACGGTTCCCCCAGTTTCACCTCAATGAATGCAAAAACAGGTCGTGGCCACCATACTTTCCCTACCTTACCCACCCGCCTTAAACTTCAAGCTTATTACATCCCTGTAAAAAAAAAAAAATAAATAAAAAAAATCCATTAAATTGATAATTTATACACAAAAACTATTAAAAATTTCAGTAAATTTCTATACATCAATTTTAATGAAATATATAACAGCTAGTCTGCTAAATAAACTCACAAGACTTAATTTATCCTTTTTATGCCCCCTCCTATCAACTTGAATCAAGTTACTTGAATAAATTTACTTTAAACAAGTCATTTTCCTAATGGCATGCATGAGGAAGGTTTCCCGTATATGGTATTATGAACAGATTGATGCATTGATTTGCATATCATCGTAATAATTTCTACATTCATAAAATCATTTGTATTAATATCAATGTTTACATTGGTCTAAATGTTCAAAGTAAACTCACTCTCGTGATTAAAATCTGTACTATTTAAATGAACGTGGAAAGTGCTATGTTTTTATGTAGGTATGCATACATTATAGATAAAGAGTAATGTGTCTGGAGTTTTCGACGTTACAGTTAATGATCATATTTTGATGAAAATGATTGTGCAGACACAAAAAAGTGCATGGTGGGAGAGATCGATTAGTGCATTATGCATTATATTAGGATACGCACTCTGATCCAACAATTTTGATGAAGACTCTACTATTTATACTTATAGTGTATGCTATAACTGAACGTGTAATTTTTTTGTTAAGAATTATAAAACATTAAAATATACTTTAGAATTTTACTGTATGTTGGTATATGGAAAAAAATTTGCCCTTTAATTTTTCTTTCTAACTTTGTTAACATTTGTCAATCATGAACGTGCCAAAAATGCAGTATTTGAATAAAAAAAAAAATAATTTTTATAATACTTAATATTTAAAAAAAAAACTCAATAAATCTACATATTTTTTGCACTATAACATGTAAGTAAAAGTTAACCAAATAAAACATAAAAAAAAGACATTCATCAATTTAAATTCTACTTTTCCTGTACATATACAACAAAAAAACTGCCTAATTGACTCCAACTTCCTTCAAGAAATTAAAGACAGGGTGTGGTCAATAAAATCTACATATTATAAAATTTCCTAACAAAATTGACACAATATTAAAATTTTAACATTGGATGACATTGAACATTAACTTCACCAAAAACTAAAATATCTTCATTAAAATCCTTCTGAAAATCTTAGTTTAATCTCTCACGCGTATTTCTCACGACTAAATCAAGTCCTGTAATCTCTCGGTGACCCAAATCGTTTTATTTCCATTAAATTACCACGTACACATAAATAACTACATTTGTCAAATACTACACGTTGGTATTTAAAAAAAATAACTTACTATACTTTATATAAAAACTTTTTATTGCATATCAAGTTAGCTTTTTTTATATTTACTTGTAAGTAGCACCTGCTCCGGTTAGCTATGTGCAATTGAACATTACCCAAGTAGAGCTAACTCTCTTTTATATTTGAAGCCAATTGTTTTAGCATATGAACTAGATTTTTCTTGTTTTTTAAACACAAAACAAGAATATGTTTAACATAATAATTTTTATATAAAAGAATCCTGTTTTTCTTTTGTTTATTTCAATATTTTATTGTTGTTATGTTATATTTTTTTTACACATATAAGTCGTTTAAATAATTATGTTGTAAAACTATTTTAAAATTCATTGCATGCACCTTTTTATTTTATTTTCTTGGTAATATAGTGTAACTAATACAAGAGTCCAACCGGATATAATGCCAGTCTTTTATTACTCCTTCGTTTTTAAATTATATAATTAATAATACTCATTCATATTTCATTACCTGCCCAGTTAAGGTAGAAATAAGATTATAATAAAACGCCTAGAAAACATTCGAGAATAATAATTTTTATCGGACTGTAGTATAATTGTTTTCGTATAACTGAAAAAAATAGTAAGCAAAAATAAATTCATTAAGAAAAAAGAAGCATAAAAATCTTTCTTGAAAAAAATTTTTACTTAAAAAATATGAAAAAAGCAAAATTTTATAAAATGAAATTTTAAATTATTTAATAAGTATCTCATTATAAAACAATTTATTTTGAGCTCTTATTTTTTTTTAAAAAAAGGCTTATTTTATTTAAGAAAGTGGTTATTGTAATAAATTTTTACAATGATAATTTTTGAAGACAAATTATATTTAATTTTAGTTGTTATTTTCATAAACATTAATAATTATACTTCAAAATAATTAAAATAATAACTCTTGTTTTGTTCATTTCGTTTCCGGTATACTGTATATTAATTGTTTAATTTTTACATTTCAAGAATTGTTGTAAAATCTAACAGTACTTTGTAAAAATATGTTGTAAAAATTGAAATATATTATTAGCCCACGAACCTCTGACAAATTTCAATAATTTTTCAAGTTATAGATGTAGTCAATTAAAGTAAAGGTTGCAACTGCAACGTAAAAAAATTAAAGAATATTCCCTGAAAAAGACGAAAGTTGATTGGTTTTCTAAATTTTCTATGGCAGCTATAATTTCACAAATTCGGTAAATTTTTAGATCTAAAATTTAAATTGTAAGGTCAGAAATCTAACAACTTCCGGTTCATCCGGTTGTAATTATGTCATTGTAAGACTGTAAATATTATAATCCTTATGTTAAAAAATTAATACAGAAATAAAAAAAATATATCGCACTCTATATTATATATCATTGTATCAATATATGATTGATTGGATGGTATTTAGTAATAATTTGGTAATTATTACAATTTGGTAATAATTCATGTATCAATTATTTTAATTCAAACCTTTTCCATGTGTACGTACTATGCAATTTATTCCAACAGTATATTCTAAAGAAAATTATTTATTTATTTATTTATTTATTTATTTATTTATTTATTTATTTATTTATTTATTTATTTATTTATTTATTTATTTATTTATTTATTTATTTATTTATTTATTTATTTATTTATTTATTTACTTATTTATTTATTTATTTATTTATTTATTTATAATTGTATGTTCAATCATAACAATGTTTATTTAATTATCTCTGTATATGTTTTTTTTTTTGTGTTACAGACGGAACAATGTATCCATATTACAAGTACGAAGTGTATCTGAACCAAATCATCAACCACAAACATCAATTACTAAACATCATATGATAAATACAACAACAATGTCAAGTACACCATCATCACGTGGTAACAATGGTTCAACAATTACTCGTACAAATACATTGTTATTACCACCACCTCCTCCATCATCACAACAACAACAAAGATCAAGTGGCATACCAGTGTATAGATCACAAAGTAATGCTGCAAATTTATGGAAAAGTGCTGCAGGAAAAATTGTGACGTGTGCAGCCTCTAATAAGGCTAAAAATGAGGCTAGTGCAAGTGCTCGTGCTCAGAATACAAGAGAAATGTCACCTGTTAGATGGTGTGATGAGGAAGTTCAAGGGGTGTACTTGGGAAGGTCAGGTTGGGTTCAAGTATGTGGAGGAAATCAACAGAATCAACGGAATATTCCTAAGGTAAGAGAATTTATTTATTATTTTTTTTATATTGGATAACCATCATGAATATTTTTATTGCATATTAGGATAAAAACCTCGATTTATTATTTCAGATACTGTCAATATTTTTTCATATTTTTTTGAATCTTTAAAAAAAAAACTTAAAATGCTGGTTACTATATATAGTAATGCAGAAATATTTAACATGCAAGCATAGGAAAATTCTTTCATAATTATCATGCAATTTCACAGCGTCTTTTTTGTTCTATTTTGAGGGTGTAAAGGTGGATTCACATAGCGATTTTTATCATGCAACGCGACGCGAATAATGCGCACTTGCTGTAACATCCATTGGCGGCCATATTTGGCGATTAAAAGAAATAGAGCATCGTAATTAACGCGATTCGGGGCGAATTCGCTGCCGCATAGGATTTCACAGCTTTTACGTCAAAATCGCGTCGCATCGCCGTTGTCGCCATCATGAATCCACCTTTGTCGCATGATAAAAATCGCCATGTGAATCCGCCTTTAGAAGTTTCAAAAAATTATAAAAAAACACAGAACTATAATCTCAATTCAAATATGTAATAAAGAATTTCATGATGAAGGTTTTCCGCATTTTAAAATGTGTTTCCAAAAACATTATGTTTTGTCCCCTAATCCCCTCTTCTCTTATATACAAAATAGATGACAAATGGATGAAATGTAAAGTTCATTCACTACGTTTACATGATGGTGTCTAATGCGTATTCGTTGACGACGGATAATCACTACGTTTACATGACGGTGTTTAATGTGTATCCGTTGACGACGCCTCATAAGAATAACATTATCCGTCGTCAACGAATACGTATTAAACACCATCATGTAAACGTAGTGATTGTATTCGCCCTACTACTTAGTGTCAACATGAGACAGGTTTCATATAGTAGATGAGAAATTAAGTGAAATGTCATGTATCTAAGCTTAACGTTTATCCTCAATAAAAAAAAAAATAAAAATGTTGTTTCAAATTGTATACACATCAGGACAACATCCCCTATCTGATTTTCTGAAGCACAAACAAGCTGAAAAAAAAATATATTCAGATTTGCAATTTTTTTTTTTCAAGGATACACCCCTAAGAGCTTACAGCTCGCGGCGGGGTACTGGGTAGGGATAAGGTAGGGAACGGCTAGTGGCCACGGCCTGCATGCTTACGCGTCCCAGCATTCGCTGAGGTGAGACTGAGGGAACCGTGGAAAACCTCAGTCAGGACGGACACCTCTACTTTTTCTCAATGGACCAAAGCGATGTCCAAAGCCTGGGGAACCACACACAAGTGCATCACTGCACTGGGTGGAAAGCGAGACGAATTTACCCCAGGGAGGGAGCAGCGTATTTTTTACTTGAAACGGTCACCCATCCAAGTACTAACCACGCTCGACGTAGCCTGACTTCGGTGATCTAACGAGAACCGGTCAATGCACTGCGCCACGCTCAAACAGTTAAGAAGTAATAAATAACTAAAATGTATACCCAAAAATTTAACTTTTCCGTAATCAACAACCTGTATGAAAAAATTCTTATAAAACGAAATTTTAAATTATTTATTAAATATCTTATTATAAAACAATTTGTTTTGAGATCTTATCTTATAGCAACGGAAAAGTTTTGATACTCTGATATTTGTCGGATTTTTTTAGATCCGGGAACTATTTTAAAAAAACAAAACGATTGAATAAAGTACAGAGAGAGGCATCAATAGGCGTTACTTCTTAACAAAAAGATAGAACCTAAAAAGGGGTGTTCAAACTCAACCTCAGGAAAAAAAAATTGCATTTGATTCTGCGATAACAAATTTCATGTATATAAGTTGTCCATTATAATATAGATTCATAGAGTGTGTGGCAAGGCTAAAAAATAAAACTTGTTAAGTTCACATCTTGAGGGTACATAATCCTTATTTTGGAAAAAAAAATGGTAAAAGGAATATTAATGAAATGCCAGTTTTCTAGAGCTCTCTATCCTTTGTTGTTAATTTTTATAAAAGGTTTAGACTAAAAGTTACTGAATAAAATTATAATTATAAAGTGATCTCCTTTAGGCACAATGTCAAATGTTATTATAAAGCTTATTTTTTCTGTTGTAATTAGTTTTTATAATATTTAATTAAAAATAATGCCAGAAGCGAAAAAAATAGAATAAATTCAACATATAATAAATATAAAGTTTTATATAAAATAAATGTTAAGTATTAAAGTTTTATATGGATTTAAATATTTATAACATAAACAACATGCTATTTTATCAAATCCTTAATGTAATTATAATTAAGGTAATGTATTTTGTTGTGAATTACACATTATGCAATTACCTCCAAAAACAGTGAAGTAACGTACAATAATACTAAATATTAATTACAAGAATGAATGAATATATCAGTACAAAATGGGGGACATTCACAAAGCACTTTAACCCCCAATTTAGCCCCGATTTTTAACCCTGGTGCTAAACATGGTGCTAAGCTATGAGCTTAACATGGTTAGCCCCTGGTTTAGTACCATGTTTAGCACCAGGGTTAAAAATCGGGGCTAAAGTGGGGGTTAAAGTGCTTTGTGAATGTCCCCCAATGTGTCTAAAAAAACGGGGGGGGGGAAACGAAGATTTTTTTCCTATAAAATATTTTCAAATTTGAATTATTTAAATTAATGCAAAAATAAGTTTATATTTATATATAAAAATCCCTGACAGTTCATAATAGTGGAGTTTGAAGTAATATTGTTGTGAAATCCCTGTTTTAATTGCAATAGACATGGACAACTTTTTTATTACATAAATGAATTAATATATCTATTATTTGATTTTATTTTAAAGTTTTCATATTTTTAAAAATAATTATGAAACTCGTAAAAATCTGAAACATCAGTGGCATTCTGAATCATCATAACACCTTTTTTTTTTAACTTTTTTTACGTGCTAATTATATAAAAGTTGAATAGAAATTTTGTGATTAAATTGTGCTTTTACTATATAAATTATTGATATAAACTTATTATCAGTATAAAGACTTTGTTAAAGTTTATTGTAAAGAAAGTCCAGTTACAAAACTGCAATGCATTAATTTTAATTAAATGCAATAAAAACATTTTTTTCTCGTATAAATTATCAAGTTTGTCCCTGAATAATTGTAAAAAAATAAAGAAAATAGAAGAAGGTCTACCCTCTATTGTTTGGAAAAATTCAACGCATTTTAGATTGTTTTTTTTTAGTTCAAGTGCAAGTTCATGCATGCAAAACATGCTAGCTCATACTTAAAAAAACAAAGAGTGAAAGTGAACAGGGAAGGCCACAACAAGGCACAAACAAAGTCATATTGCGTAATTTTTGCATAGCTTTGTGGGAGTAGGGTGTTTACAAAACTTAGAAAATATAAGCTATAAACAAATAATTTTATTTAAACATTTATTATTATTTGTATATTTCAATTATCTGTGCATGAAAATTAAATGACGTTGAATAACCACAATAAATTTAAGTAAAATTTAATTTTATATCAAAAAGTATTTTGATATGATGTGTAAATATTATACAATAAATCAATTATGTAATAAATAATTTTACACTTTCTTAATACAATTAAGTTCAATGAAACAAAAAATAAGCCTAAAGTAACAATAATTATTTTGAATTATGATTATTTTTGCACTGTTAATTCTTAATTTCATTTCAACAAATGAAATTTATGTTTTAGCGTATAAAAAGCTTTAAATCTTGTGCTAAATTATTTAAGAAAAGCTTAATCTCTCTCTACTTTTTTCCTCTGTACGGTATACCAAAATCTATTGGTTAAAAAAAAAGTGGTTTGCAATTTATAAAATTCTGTTTTGTACCAAACTTTTACATTTTTTCTCTCCATAATATTTAAGGTTTTATAATTTATTAGGTCAACAATATAAAATTATTATCATATTTAATTATCTTTTAATCGAATTATATGGTCATTTAATCACAAAAGTAATTTAAATTTTCATATTTAAAAAAATGAAATAAAAGCTAAGCCAACATATTAATAATAATTATTACGATAATATACATTTTTTTAATAGTTATTATTTGTGTATAACACTATATCATGCCAGAGACATGTTAAACTGTGCATATCTTTTTTGGAGTCTCTAACTATATAGTAATATTTTATTAAATACAAAAAGCATGCAACGTTATTAAAAAAAAAAACAGAACTGATAATTACTAAAGTTATATCACAGGGGGAAAAAAAAAGAGCGATAAGAGTTTTTTTTTTTAACACGCAAAGTAGAGTATACACACAGATAACGCGAGTGTGAAAATTAAATTTGCTATATACACAAGTGTATATATGCGCGGCAAATGCATGATATTTGTATTGTTGAATAATACCTAGACTCCACCAAAATTGCAAATCTGTATCTACTTGTCTTGCATGGAAATCCAACTCCAAGACATTAGACAACGGTATTAAAGTTCATGCTGGTCTGAGATGTATGTGACGATTCCAGGTAAAAACTTTAACTGGATATTTTATGACCGTTTTGTGTATACTTAAAAAATGAACATAAGTCAATCTTGGCTTAAATAACTCATGTTGTGGGAATATTTAGCTAGTTCAATTAACAGTTCTTCTTTAAGGGTAAGATAACACGAAACATCGATTGTTGTAGTCCCATTTGATTAACATATAACATTAGCAACCTCATAATAATTCTAATTTTTTTTTTAGAGACAATTCTTAGCACCAAAAAAATGAAGAAAAATTTCAAAACAATCGCTCGATCCGATTTTTTATCAATTTTTTTAAATTTCCAGTATAGGGCTTTCCCATGGAGACCTAAACTAATAAATTTATACAAAAAAAATTGGATCGACCGATTGTTTTGAAATACATTTTTTTTGGTGCTCTGAGAACTGTCTCAAAAATTCAGAATTGTTATGAGGTTGCTAAGATTCACATGATGTTAATCAAATGGGACTACAATAATCAATGTTTCGTGTTATCAAGGAATTGAGATGTTAACATCTCAATTCCTTGGTGTTATCTTACTCTTAAAAGATTGGTTTACGTGATATTTGATCGTATGTACTGTATGTACCTACATGAAACTGACAATGCACAATCATAGTAAAAATTAGTGGAAAATTAGTGCTGCATTGATCTGTCCCAATTTTTATGATCAACATTGTCGGTTCGAGTGGGAATCAAACCCGCACTGTTTCTCTCTCTCTCTCTCTCTCTCTCTCTCTCTCTCTCTCTCTCTCTCTCTCTCTCTCTCTCTCTCTCTCTCTCTCTCTCTCTCTCTCTCTCTCTCTCTCTCTCTCTCTCTCTCTCTCTCTCTCTCTCTCTCTCTCTCTCTCTCTCTTTCACTGTTAGAGATAGAGTTTAATATTTCAACACATCATCCTATACTATATAGCAAAAACTATAGAAAGTGAACACAAAACGTTAAAGTATATAATACATATATATTTTTATAATAATGTATTCACACATGGAGTGTCGTTCCCTTGTGATTTCCTATGTTGAGTTTACAACATTTGCCTATAAGGTTAACAATGTAGAGATAAGGTTTTTATCACTTGTCGCTTATATTCCAATATTTGTGAACGCAAAAAAAAAAAGTCTGAATAGATCAAATTTATTCGTAATAACTTCATATTAAATTTGAATCTTCAGCTTTTTATTCGCAAAAAAAGGAAAGACAAAATTATTTGATTTGTAACCTTTTCAACGGAAGTAGACAACGAAAAAAAGTTTCATTTTTTTATCCAAAGAAATAAAATAGCAGTCATGATGTAACAGTTATATATAAAAAGTACAGTAAATGTAGATTTTTATTCATTACGGAATGAAAATATTTTTTGTCCTTGAAATATACAAAAAATATTTACTTCACATGCATAAATTTATATTATTATTATTTTTTTTTGTCTATCTATGAAAAAGAAATGGATAGAAAATTTGATTAAAAATGAGAGGAAAATTGTTGCTAGTGTTTGTACGCAGGACCTGAAGGAATATGTGGAATGTTCTATTATTTTCAAAGCTATTATAGATTTACAATGAACATTGTGATATTTTTTTAAATAGTGACTTTATAATTTTCATTATATCCCTCTAAAACCCCCCTAAATAATTAACGCCACAGGTTTGTTCGTAAACCCTGCCCCGGTGTATTCTGAGCAAATTTATACGAACAGACCTCTTGAATTTAGAGTTTTGCTGTAAAATTCTCGCCTTTTAATATATTTATGAATATTTGCAGTTCAGATTTAAAAGAAAATGGATAATCGTAATCTGAAATGAAATTTATTTGATAGCTTTAGCTAATAATATTACATCAGTATTTGTACTATTTGTAGTACATTCAATTCATACAAAATTACATTTTAACCAATATTAGATGATTTAATAATAAATTAATGTAAAATTGAAGATTAATATATTATTTCTTAATAACATACTAAAATACAGTATTTAATCAGGAACCGTGGAAATTAATACAATATGAAATTTGCACTCTCTGCAATTTGCAAGGAACCAGTACTTATTAATTAATTAGCTATATGCACATACTGAGATAAATACATTATTACAATCTTAAAAAAAAAAAATAAAAAAATAGTACGGCACCTCCACCGATGACGTCACCATTGCTCACTATATTCAATGTCAATGCGTCGGTGGGTCATAGGTGGAGGTTCTTTTTATACACTTTTTCTATAATGGGCAATGATAATGGGCAATGCTATATTATACATGGGCGTTTTCCACGGTCTTTAGCTATAGTCGAACCTTGATTCTAGTGTATTTAACTACAAATATCTATCGTGATCGTTTTTTTTTTCTTAATTTTTTAAAGTATAAGGGGGGTCACACACTGTCTTCGTATCGCATCCTATAGTATCGTATGATTTCGTATTATTAAAATTTAGAATCGGTTCTAAATGAGAAACATACGATCGCATGTGATACAAAACGAAGCTGTGTGCGCACGTATATTTGATTGTATGTAGTTTCTTCTGCATGATCATCTTTGCTATCATACGCTGCGAAATTATGCTATTCTGTGTGAGACAGCCCTAATATTGTTACTATAAAGTATCTATATGTGCAGCCTTGTCAACGGCTCTATAATTTTTTAAAGAGTTTGTATATTCATAGCATTCTTTGATAATGACGTAGAAAAATTTACATGCTCAAAAGGCGTATACATTACATTAAAGTAATTAAACAAATACGTGAATAATAATTACATACCCGCATGGCACAAATATTACAAGGTTGTAAACTAATGCTGTATGGTCACAAAATTAAAGTAGTTTACCTCTATGTACAAGATTCTTTGATGGAAAGATTCTACTCTATCCTCCTTTTAAATTTTCCTTGACCAATTTAGTACATGACATAATAGTTAGAATTTACTCACCATCTTGGAAATTTTCTATGGCTTGTAAGTGTACGATTAAAAAATTAACTCTAAAAGAATAAAAAACAAAATCTGTTACTTTGATGAATTTTAATATCGGAAAATTATAACTTTATCTAACTGTTCCATTTTTTTCAGTTTAACAAAGCTTTTTTTTTTTATTTTTTAATGTTTTCAATTTCCGAATGTAGTTCTCAGTTTCAATACAAGGAAATGTTATTTTGTTATTATAATGATGTATATTCAAAAGGAGTAAGGAGTATTCAAAAGGGTATATTATATAACCTCTCTGAGATAAATATAACATTTCTTCTTAGAGTTAAAACAAAAGAACATCAATATTTCTCTCACGATCACTCAGCTGGCAAAACAAGTGAAATGAAAAAGAGGTCTTGAAGTCACTGGAGGTTATGACAAATTTTTGTAACGTCACAAATAACGAGAACTAAAGGGCAAAAGTATCTCCTTTTCTGTTAAAGACTCGTGCGTGAATTCAAATCCCAATGGATTGTCAAAGGCTTTTAGTCAATATTAGGATAGCTTTGAGCATATTATATATATGTTGGCTTGACCGATCCCTCCGAGGTTTCCCCGTTCCCTTAGTAAATACTAGAAGATAATATATGTTTTTTTATATGGATACCTATAGGCCCATTTACTATTATATACCGAAGAGGGTTTTGAAAGTATGTTGTTGTTTACATGGTCTCGGCAACAATGTGTATTGAATTTGTGGAGTGGTCAGTCAGTGTTGCTTCTGTTATTACTCACTCATACCTTGATGCAAAACGTCTTTTACGACGTCACCTATAAGGTCTGTGAATAGAAACTTCTAAAATCGTCTTTGGTACACCATGAATTTCAACCCTGTTCTCTTTGCGGACTTTGTCACGCAGTCTATGGAGGCGTACTGAGCCCACTGAACTATAATATATATATATATATATATATATATATATATATATATATATATATATATATATATACGAGACTGACAATGTGAGCCTATAACCTTTTGGGCTGGCTAGACTGGAGTGCTCTTCTCACCTCTTCGAAAATTGCAGATCTGCATTTCCTTGTCTCTCGAAGCTCCAGCAAATCAGATAAGGACAAAGTTCGCACTATTACCAGGTGTATATTTGCACGTATAATTTATGACGACGTAGCTACTTTTAATGTTTGGAGCATGTTCACTTTATAGGTGTAGGCGTTTGCCTTTTACCTTTTAGCTAGGTTTGTTTATCCATTTAATATATTCCAACCTAGTTGTGAATTAATATTGATGTTTAATTCTCCTTATATTTACAGTTACTAGATTGCTAGAAGATAATTTAATCACTATTATTTTTTGTTATTTTGATTTCAAAATTATTTTTTTAATTTCTTTAATTATAATGGAGAACCTACATGAAATTTTTTTATTGCAGAAATGGGTAGAGGGTGTAAAGTTTTTGCTATTTAAAAAAAAAAAAAAAAACTATTGAAAGTATACAGGTAGAGGCGTCAATAGGCGTCACTTCTTAATAAGAGGATGGGACCTAAAAGGGGCGTTGGTTCAAACCTGACATTGGAAAAACTTTTTAGCAAAATCTGAAAAATTCAGGGTCGTATAATTTGATGTCATTTGTTCATTTCTGCATTAAAATTTTTCGTACATTGATAATTTTACTAATGTTTTTATAGGTAAATTAGGGTTAAATTTATCCAGCACTGGCATATTTTTTTCTTGTATAAGTTTTCAACATGCTAAATTAATGTATAAATACAGAATTGACAGAATTTTAAATAAAATAATACAATTTTGACTAGATCATTTTTTTCTTATATATAACTATTGTTATTCGACTGAACAAGCACTTTTTGTGAAAGAAATTATATCATATTACGCAAAACACACATGCAGAGCCACATACAAAACAGTTTATGTAAAATTGATCTAAAAAGCATGAATGAAAAACTAATGTATGAATGAAATAAACTTTATGTAAACATAAAACGTGAGTAGAATTTCTGGAATTTAGAAACATGAGATAGAAAATCATTACGTTAAAAGCTTTAATATATATGAATGAAAATTCTCGGTAAAAAGGTAAACATTCGCTTCTCCTAACTAATGTTATACATAACGTAAATTTCTTATCTGTTAATTGACGGAAATTTTAATATCATATGACGACCTTTAAATAAAACACTGTTTGCAGTATTTGCATGGCAGTAAATGTTGATACTCTCAATTTTATTTTAACCTTTAAGAACATGAAACACTGAAACACACAGTTCTATTGAACTTTTATGTGAAAAAAACAGCAATATATTTTGGTTGCTGACTATTTTTTTGTTCGATTCATATTATATAAATATTTATAATATAATTAATATAGAATCAATATGTTGTTGAAAATATAAATATTTTTTTAGAGTTTCAAATGTAAATTATTCTATTACTCTTTCTATAAAAATAAATTGTTTCGTTAGTCGTAAAAAGAGAAATAGTGTATTGCAAAAGAAATATTATTGCTTCACTGAATCATCAAATTAATAAAAGATAATGGTTTTTTCACTGTTTAACACAAAAACATATTATTTGATGATTGAATTGAAATATTCCCAATTGTTTTCATTTTGCATAGTTAAAAAAATTGAAATGGGAACTCTTTCAAGTTGCAAAAAATTATATTTACATTTATATTGTATCATCTGTCTGGAATAGTATATTCAATTTAAAGTACATGTAAGTTGATGTGCGAATTATTTTGACTGTACCTCAAAGTAATTTGATAAGTTTGTGCAACGTGAACTCACCGTGCCACCAGCTTGTTTTAGGTAAATGATCACCACGTTATAGCCAGTAGACCCTGCTCTTGTGATCACAAAACCGCAGACTGTAATGAAGCATTGCAAGGAGATTTCATTAATGGAGGTGCATCAGATCCGCTACTATATATACCTTTTGTTTAGTAGGCAACCTGCATAATTTATTTTAGTGTATATTTGAATACAGAAGTTATGTATTATCGATTTTTTTCATTTTTGTTTTTTTAAACCAATTACACTCACAAAATCGAGAGGAAAGACGCTATGACGTCATAGTAATGCAATGTCTTAATTTCCCTACGCTTGTGTGTTAAATACTTGCATGCATGACTATGACGTCACAGTGTTTTGCATCACAAATTTAATGGTATTTTTTTTTTACAACATGTATAACAATAAATTTGAAATAATTTATTTAAAAAAATTAAAAGATTCAGGTTGTTCATTGTTAGGTTTATATTTTAATTAAAATATAATATTTTTCATTTTTATATGATAGTTGCTGTTATAAACTCTGTACTCTGCATCATTTTTTATTTATTTTTAAATTTTAATATTCATATAATATTCATATATTAAAGCTAGATAATCTTCACATTTCCAGACGACTTAAAATTGATTTACTATAATAAATAAAAAATATATTGGTGCTATTATGACAGTAAAGAGCAAATAAATTGAAAGAGATAGTTCTGAATTGAACAGTTAATATTTTATTAAGACTAAAAGTTATGAGTAGTGATGGACCATTTTATAAGTCTATTTGATGGACACTTACATTTATTGCTATCAAAGTTGTGGAAGGTTTTCTTTAACATTAAAGACAAAATTCTAAAAATAGTTCTATTTCTTCGAGTTGATCAATATGTTTTTCAATCATTATTTCACATTCTCAACACGATAAAGATTTCACCTCCACGTTATAAAATTTACTTGTATAAACATCCTTTGATGATCTATCCTCCAAACTAATCACCCTCTTCATCAACCACATCGCTCAATTAAATCGTTCAACTTATGTGGGTTTCCACTAATTAATTGTGTATTTAATTAGCAATTAATTTAACAAGAGAGAGTAGATAACATTTTTTTATACTGTACACCTTGGCAGTTAAAGTGATACACTCTATTGATCAAACATCAATATGCCTCAGATATTATAGATAATTAGTGTACCATGTTATTTTGATTGGATGATAGAACTCGTATATTTACGTTTCATTGGACAATATCAGGATGGAGTAATTATTGTCTCTGCTTTTTTAATAAAGCATTTAAAATTTTATTGTAATTTAATTTTTTTTTAACGGTGGGCATAAATTAATTAGTAAGTAATGACATATTTTATGGTAAAAGGTAATATCTGAGTTCTGATTAAATTTGCAGCAGATAATGCACTTAATAATAATTCAGGTAAAACTTGCTACCTGTTATGTTTTATTTTACTTATAATATACCTTTTTACTAATATTTCTTCAATTTTAATCGCTATTTACGTAAAAAATATTTTCTTTGTTTTCAAACAACGTCATTTTATAATATATAACGTTGTTTGCTACAAAAACGATTGTAAGATTGAGGTAGTTCCTAAAATACCTCTTACTTGTTAGTCTCGTATAGTCTGTGACTTACTTACTCTAAAAATACAATTGTCTCTTAGGAATGAATAAAGAATTAACCTAATCCCTCCCTCCACCCATTTTTTTTACTTTTCATACCTACCATTAATTAAAGATAAAACTACAAGAAAACATTTTTTTTTCTTATATATTTTTCAGGCTATGTCAACCGACAACGAACAACTTGGATTATCCAGCCGTATAACTCGTCCAGAATCTCTCAACTTGGGATCTATTGTTGGTGGTGGTGGTGGTAACAATGAGAGTATCATAAGCAACAAGGGCGTGACAACAATGCCTCCGCCCCCACAACAATACTCTCGTAGTATATCCGCTCCTGTGGAGCCTGGACCAATGCTACTGAGTGATGAGGACCAAATGTTATCTCTCAATACGCCCATCATATCTCCACCTCTGGCGTTTCAGGTACACTCATATGTGTAATAAATGTCTGTTTATGTATATTTTGTATCTTGGAGATGTCACGTTCTAGGGAGTTCTACGTTCATCGTGTGTTTGGAAGTCTTTGTTTTTTGTTTTTGTCATAGAGGAGGGTCGTAACAAATATATTTACCTAACTATATTATTTGAATGATATATGAAGAAACTACATTAAAATGTGACGTTCAGTGTAATGCATAGGCACGAAAATGTACACTCATCGCCTTAGAAATTTTCCCACTTTCAGCCTTTTTAATCACTATACTCTGTGTTAATTAATTTTTAAATAATTAAATAATTTTACATGGAAGAAAGAATAAATTGTAACGTTTAACTGGAAAAGCGATTGATTCATGGTATTGCTGGGAGAATAAAATTCAGATTATATCTGCAAAATTACTTAACTTTCATAAAATTATAATGTAATATTAATTATAAAATTAATATATTTATTCAATTAAATTTACATTAATAATCTAACTTTCACAAGCAATTTCAATTAAAACCTAATTAAAGTGTAAAAACGTATAACACTAACATATTAATAAAATTTTCATTCTTCAGTAATTAATTAATAATTTTTTGTTATTAAAACTCCATATTTTAACATTTTTGAGATTAATTTATTTTCATATTTTCAAGGTTTGAAATTAGACTTACTAATTGATGTTGTTTTAGTTTTCGTATTAAAATCTCACATTATTTAACACTCTCGTTATTAAATATACAGTCATATCAGTCTGATAATTCTACCGGAAGTAGCTGGAAGTACATACTCTTTAAAATTCAAGTCTATACATTTATACATGGCAAAACTAATTGATAATATTGATTTCTCCGTAACGTTTCAAATTTAAAATACCATCAAAAAAGCTATAATTTTACCACTTCCGGTACAGAATCTCATACAAATTTGACTATATCAAAGTAATTTAAATAATGATAGACGTATGGTTATTACGTACACCTGACGACGCAGCAGCTCTGTCACGTTTGTGGTGGTTTTGTGAAGTATGTAGGCTGACGAGCTGTTCTTCTCGTGTCAGCTTTATAATTACAAATATTTGTAAGCATTATTTTGTCACTGTCATGTACAGTACGTACTCTATAGTAACAGCTAGAATATTTGTTTTGAGTCTCTGGGTCATATATAGTCAAACATCAAGCGATGCCTGAAAATATAGTCAAACAAGCGATGCCTGAAAATTTCCGGAAGTGACGTAAATTACGTAGTTCCGCTTTTATTTTAGCTTGCAATCGGAAACGGAAATCAGTAGAAAATGCGTAATTTTCGAAAATTTTCAGGCGTGAACTCTCGCTTGTTAGACTGTAAATTAGCGTTAATTAAATAATGCAATTAAATTTTTATTGTTGAAAACGAAGATTTTTGTTTATGTCTTCTATTGTTATCTGTGTATCTCTATATATATATGGCCTCAAATTTAACAAATATCAAACATTATACGCAGTTGCAGTCTTTACCAAAGAAAATGTATTCTAAAATGATTTGATAAAATCTTGTTAAACACAAGCCTAATTAGAAAAAAAAAATGTTTACATTGTTATTTTTAAACAATTTTTGTTAGAAAATTATACAATTCTGTGACTTATTTAAATTAAAAAAATTAAAGAAAAACAAACTAACTATTAATAAATAGGTAGACCATTGTCAAAATAACAATAACTAATACTAAAAAAAGTTATAGAACTATGAATCATGATAAAGAACACACAATAATCCAATCTACTGTCTACAGGACGAGCGCGACCCGAAGCCTCAACGCAGCAAGATGCCTCGGTCGAACGCCTTCGACTTCCCAGACCCCGAGGAGGTTACCAAGGCGTTCCTCCTGCAGACAGAGTCTCGATACTCGCCCACCAAGAAGCAGACCTCCCCCAGCAAACTTGGCGTCAAGACCAAACTTTCTTCAGAGGAATCGTCAGGAAGCTCCACAGGTAATACACTTCAACTGATTTTAAATTAGCTCCGGAAGTAGCCGGAAATACATATTTTTCGGTCTAACTTTGACAGATTGGTCAGCAGTAAGAGTACTGAATACCATGTTAAAGTTACATAATTCAAGTGGTAAAAAAACTTGCACTTTCAGCTATTTCCGGAATAAATGTTGTATATATTTGATTATACTATTATTATAGACAGGAATGTTTATTGTTATGCCGGAGGGTTTAAAGCGGGCGTGTTGAGGATTAGGTGGAACAGTGAGCGAAAGTGATTCAATTTCATAATTCTTGTTAGTTATTTAATTAAAATGTTATTCACTTTACTATATTTTGTACTGTATGCGAGTTTTAATTGGGAAATAATTTTTATAAAATTTAATAAACTAGAACTTTTTTTCTCATTACACGCTATGAAATAAGAACAAAAATTTAATGCTGTACAATCATGCAGTGTTTCGTAATATTGGCACGTACAGAAGAAAAAGCAATTATTATTTAATTTTAATACTGATTATTTACATCTACAATTAACTCTCTTTGAAACTGACAAATAAATCTGTAACATAGTAAATCGCTTAAAAAGTCTTACAAAAATGTAAATTATTTTTATCGCAATTCGTAATACTCCAAATTAATCTTCCATTATAAATTAGTATTATAATTATATTATACGATTTTACTAAAAAAAAAATCAATATTATTTTGTCGCTAATAATATACAAACTAATATAAGTCCCTATGTCATTGCGTGTTAACAAGTCATATTTATGGCCTGTCTTACCTCCATTCTCTGCCGGCCTGGAGAAGGGACGACTATAATATTAAAATAATTCCACGATCTTATAAAGTTTGACCGCACGAAAATCTCATGGCTTTGACCTCTCGTACACTTTTTGTGTCTAAGCTGTTTTAGACAAAACAATGAGAACATAATCTAATTAAGCTTTTTGCAGTAAAATTATAAGCTAATTAAGATATGCTGACAGTTTATTTTCTTTATTACAATTAATTATTATACCAGTTGCGTCGAGAGAAATTTTACAATTAAGAAAAGAGTTTCCAAGGAGGGTGAACCCAACACCTCAAAGCTAAATAAGTGGAATAGGTCCATCACGTGGAGAGGGGGGTGAACCACCCCTTTTTTATACGTTTTTTTAACAGTAGCATTCCTAAGATGAATGTTTTAATGAATTAACGTTTTACAATTAATTTAAGTTACATAATTAAAAAAAATCATTGTTTTTTTATTGCGTTTAAGATCTTGAAATTAGTAAAGCCAATGATATTGATCCTCAAATTCTTGAATTCTAATATATTAATTCTTGCTCCATTTAAAAGCTGCATGTATATTATAACGTTGAATAATTACATGCATTCAAAATGAAATGGGATTGATGCATGCACTTTAAATTTAAGATATAATATTATTATATACAATATATTGATCAGTAATATTACTAATGTTTAATGTTTGGAGCAAAGATGAGGAAGGGGGAGGGGGGCCAATTATTCCTTATTATTTCCGATGGAAGTCATCGTAGAAGGTTCTGTAGTCGTTTTAATTGATTCCAATTTTAATTTATTCCTGCTGGCTCTATTGGTCTGAAAATGACTCCATTGAAAACATCAAATCATGAGGTTGGATTTCCTCTAAAGACACCCCTAACAACCAAATCAATGGACATTGAAATACACAATTGAAAAAACATATTGAAAATGTTAAATCTAACTTCAATATTTCTTCCTATACCCGCTAAGGAAAATGATACTATACGTATTGATATATTGTATTATGATGATACTTTATCATGCATTATATAATATACTATAAAAGAATACTTTAAAATTTATATTATGATAAAAACCTAAAGACTGTTGAAAAAGTATAAGTTTTTGACGTTTTATTGTCAAGTCCATTGCATTAGTCGATTGTTATATAAAATTCATATATATTTTATGAAAACTTTCATACAAAAAAGTTTTTCTAAGAAAAAATTTAACGGATTTTTCTTTTAATAAAAATACGTTTTGTGGATTACATCGATGGTATCACAAGTTGGGGTATGTTAACCGGAAATTGAAGTTACACCGCCCGTAAGAGGTCGAATGTCACTCAAGCGAGATTGAAACCGTGTTAAATCGATAACGTACTACTTAGTAAGTTTTAAGGAACTGGACGGAGAAGTTTTCAAGTATCACGAGATCATCTTTAGAATTTTAAAGATAATATTACTTCAAATGTACAGTACTAAATATCAAGTAAAATCAAAAGGATAAGGAAATTCATTTCAATAAGCAAAGACAGATGTTACAGGTTGCAAATACGACGAAAAATAAATGGAGGCGTAGTAGTCATGTAGGGGGTAACGAAGTGGTAACTACAGTCAAATTTACAGGATATTCCCTCCGGAAGTAGCCGGAAGTGTAAAGTTTCTGGTCTTTCTATTCGTATTTCAGAAGTACAATTTCACAGATAGGTCATTACTTTTACTGCAACTCATTATGTAAATTTTCAAAACTAAATTGCAAACAGAGGAACTGCAAACTTCACACTTCGGCTACTTCCGGAAGTAATATTAATTTAATTTGACTGTACATAGAGGTTCCAAGTGTTCCTCGGCGGAAAAATTTTCTTCATCATAAGCCACCATGTTAGAGAATTTGATTTTTTTTTTCTCAGTAACTATTAAAGCATTGATTTGAAAACATATAATATCTTATCCCCTCACTTATGGATCTTCTGATACTGAATCAAGAACTTATTTTCATCTAAAATTTTATAAAATGACAAAAAATCAATTTCGATTATTTTTTCATATAAGTTTGGATAGAACGGTGCACCGCAGAAATCAAGCTGACTTGAAGTCTCAATATTGGGAAAAATACGTTCAAAAATAAAGAGTACACCCTTGTCCCTCCAGGCTCAAAGACTCCCTCCAGCCATTTGAAAAACTCCTTCTGGATTTTTTTTTCTCCATTTTGCGTCACTGCGTAGAACGATTATCAATACGTTTCAGCCATAGGCGGCATGCGTGGTAATGAGATATTGATTGGGGTAATTAACTTATAAAATTAATCAAATAATTTTTTCTAGTAATTAATCGAACGGAGATTATCACAAATAATTTAAAATTAAAATCCCAACCAATAACTATAATTCATAACCTGCAATTACTTTATCAAATAAACTATAGCTTAATAATTATAGAGGGGAAGTAAAGGATATTAGTTTTCATAACTTGTCTACGTAATTATGAACGTAATGTATTTTAGCTCTGTTCTGGATTAATTTATTTTTTTAAAGGTTTTAAAGTAAAAAATGACGTTTTATATTTGCAAAATATAGAAGAAAATTAATTCAACATTATTTATCCTTATTATTAAACATCACTTTCGGGACCCCAAAATTAACCAGCGTTTTCCTATGCTGGGACGCACTTCCTTTGGGCGAGCGTCTGGGTTCGTCGGAACCCGACGAAACTTTTCCTGGGGGTTCCCGGGGGTGGCCGCCGTAACCGGGAAAATAATAAAAAATCCACGTCCGGGGAGGGACTGGGGGTGAATTTTTTTATCTAGATTTTTGGGGTTTTTCGGCCTCCGAGCTCTTCCGGTGCCCTGCGCTGGCCTTGGCCGGTGGAGGTCTTTGCCCGGTGAACTTTTGTTGCTGCCGAGTCGTGTTCGGTTCCGGACACCGGACACCCTTTCGGCAGCGCACGCCGCCCGTGAGGTTACGTTTGGAAATTTGGGCTCTTCGGTGTCGTGTGGTCTGTGTTTCGAATCACCGTGTGTTCGAGTGTTGGTGCGTGGTGTGTTGTCGTGGCCGTGTAGTGATGACGTCATGCTATTGCGACGTATTACGTGTCACTTTGATGTGTTACGGCCCTCTATCATGCACTTTGAATCACAAATGTGGACATCGTGGACACGGGGTGACCTTGTGCCGCGTGACTCCACGGCTAGGGGATCTCCTCCCTGAGTTCATCTTTTCGTTGGTTTCGATTTGTGTTTTCTGATACGTAGACATGTAACGCACAACGTTCTAGTGCTACTTTTTCCATTTTTTATACATACAGTGTTTCCTGCCATTGGAAAGTTTATGGTTACCAACTTCAACAGCTTCTTTGTCGTTTAAGTTTGAATGTTGGTGGAAAAAGGCAAGTATACCATTGGTAGAAAGAGTTCTGCTAACTGGGATTGGCTGAAGCTTTTGCATATCGTCAATGCTTTGAAATTATTATACTTTATTAATTTTCTTTGTGTGACTGCTGCCATCCCATTGGCTGCTTCCGTTTAGAGGCAACATTGCAAAAGGGGATCTGACTGCTCAGTGCAGTGATGTGAAATTCGCGCGAAGATTGGTCCGCGAAAATGCGCATGCGAATATCCGCGCAAGTGCGCGCATATGTGCGTAAGATAGTTTCAAGATGGTGGCCGCCCGCAAATGGAATCACGTGAGCACAGATATTGTAGACATTCAGAAGTTCGATATTTTTCCCATAGGTGGAGATGCCATGGTAGCACATTCCAAGCAAACTACTTCCAGGTGTGACTTAATTATTATAACTTTATATAAAATTGATTATTTTCGTAAATAATGCTCGGATTTACTCCCAATTAGGTCTAGGGGGGGTTATAAAATTAAGGTGCAAGTAATGCGGGTTGCATACTTTCAGGGGCATGTAGGTTGTGGTTGCATACTTTCAGGGGAAGTTTGGTTGGGTTGCATACTTTCAAGGGCATGTAAGTGAAGGTTGCCTACCTTTAGGGGTAACTTATAATAACTTTATATAAAAACGAATATTTTCGTAAATAATGCTCGGATCATCTCCCAATTAGGTCTAGGGGGGGTTATCAAATTAAGGTGTAATTAATGCGGGTTGCATACTTTCAGGGGCATGTAGGTTGTGGTTGCCTACTTTCAGGGGCAATTTGCGTTCGGTACATCATAGCATTACGAGGTTTAATTACAACTGGCCACCTCTTTGTGTTGAAGATGGGCAGTGTCCGGAGTAAGCCCATTGCCTTGCTCGCTCGAACACGACCGGACGCTAAGAAAATAATTAACTCGAATCTCCCCAAACTCCTTAAAAAAATTATTAAATAAAATAAAATAAATAATAATAAAAATAGTAGGGGCCTAACAAATGCGTCTGACTCCTTAAAAAATTATTAAATAAAATAAAATAAATAATAATAAAATAGTAGGGGTCTAACAACTGCGTCTGAGTCGTTATCTGAGCCTGTTCATCTTCGCTAATTTAGAACACTATAATATCTGTCAACATATGGCTGAGAGATTTTTGGAAGTGCATCACTGCACTGGGTGGAAAGCAAAACGAATTTATCCCAGGGAGGGAGCAGCGTATTTTTATACTTGAAATGGTCACCCATCCAAGTATTAACCACGCTTGACGTAGCCTGACTTCAGTGATCTAACGAGAACCGGTCAATGCATAATGCCACGCTCCACCTCTACTCTGAATTACTCTGAATTTTTTTAGATTTTTATGAGTCCTGCAACTATTTCTAAATAATTATTGAACGTTCTGTAATTTAAGTTGGCACCCCTGAATCGTTAATAAAAAGGATAGGACAGAGACGCCTGTTGACGCCTCCAGAGGGCGTGGCAGCACATTTAATAATTATTTAAAAATAGTTCTGGGTTTCAAAAAAATCTGGAAAAAATCAGAGTAGCATAATTCGGTACCTTCAAATCATTTCTGCAATAAAAATTTTTCACGTAGGTTGTCCATTTTGCATTAAAACACCGTTATGATGTCACGTACTGAATACTTATATAGATGGCAACATATGATTGACAAAATTATTTAAAAGACTTGAAAGCAAACGAGCGTAAGCGCGAGTTTACACCCCACCCCTAGTATAGAACGTAAAGCCTCAGCCTCCTCCTATATCATATTATTAATCTAGTTTTTGCTTCTCCTCTTTTCCTAATAAGCGTTGTCTGGCACCCAAGGGTATACAGGCTGCTTTTGACTTTTCTCGATCGCCTTCCATCCCTGTCTATTAGTACTACCCCTTGAGGATACAGGTTATTAGACATACGGGAAAGTCACGAAAGTTTCTTAAAATGTTGACTAATGTAAAAATCATACTGCTGTAACTATCTTAATAATGCATTTATAACAACAATTAAAGCACTAACATCATTTCAACTTTGACACAACATTTTCAATCTAAAATCACTAGTCTGAAATTTTATTCCCGGTCTTTAAAACGTTCAAAATTTCTATAAAAGATTTTGAAGTAAAGATATTAATTCATATCTAAAAGTCCACCAAAGTGTTAAGAAACTGTTAGGAAATAATTGAATTGTTTAGATCCAATCATCACATTTCCTTCAACTAACCTGTTTGATATCTGATTAATTTAACTTTTTTTCTCTATTTCCGTATATAATGTTATGAAATTTAAATTATACCATGAAGATAATTATTAAAAGACTAGAGGGGAATTGTTGTATAAGGATAAAAATCATATCATGTAATTTTGTAACAGTTGTTTTACATAATTATAAACAACAGTTTTTTTTTTTTTTTTAATATAGAATTATATGTTTCGAAGATTCTTAGAATCTTGCATATATATATTATGCATTTTTTAGAGATATAAAATGCATACAAAATGTTACTTAATTTTATAACTAGTTCCAGATTTAGATTTTTTTTTTGTAAACATAAATTGATGAACAGTGATTATATATCATTATTATAATCATTCCTGATATTATAATGGGGATGGATAAAAAATAAAAACCATGAAAATACTTTATAATAATGTATCTCAGAATTGAAATTTTATAAACAGAAATTTTTTGTATATACCTGTGACTTCTTATCAAGTAATATAAGACAGATATTGAAGGGATATAAAAATTACCATTATCCAACTTAAAATCTAAATTAATGACCACAGAATGCATGTGTACTAAAGCAATATTATAAATCAAGCATTTATAACCTATAACATTTTAATCATTTTATAATTAATATAATATTGATCATAATCACAATGAAAATTGTAAAATTCAACAAGATTTTAATGAGGTATCAACCTCAATTTTTTTATTGCAGAAATGGACAGAGCGTACAAAGTTATGCTACCCTGATTTTTTTCAGATTTTTTAGAGCCCGGGAAGTATTTTTAAAAAATTATTGAAAGTTCTTTTTGTGACGTCACGAGACGCCGCTCCTTAAGAAAAAGATATAGGACTTGCCGCCGCGTAACGTCACAAAAAGGACTTTCAATAATTTTTTTAAAATAGTTCCCGGGCTCAAAAAATATCTGAAAAAAAAACAGAGTAGCATAACTTTGCATGCTCTATCCATTTCTGCAATAAAAAATTTTGAGGGCGATACGTACTCCATTATTTATTTTATTTATTTAAAATAAATTTTTGTTACAATTTTTGTCCACAACTTCAAATAAACCATTTTTAACGCACTAAACTGACATACAAAAACAAAAATTCTATCTAAAAGTTGAAATATAAATAAAATATACATTTGATTTTATAATAGACCTTAAAAAAATAAATCCTTACAGCAATTTTATATATGTAATAATAGTAGAAAATATTTTTCAGGGCTGTTATAATATTATCAATCCAGGTCATGTTTTTTTTTGTCCCTCTCTTATCATCCTTTCGTCCTTTGAAAGTCGTCGTCAGAGTTAGTGACTACTGCAATCATTACGTCAAACGAGGAGCGACGTCGAGCTTTGAGCAATTACTTTTGTCATAGATACGAGTGGTTTCCGCTTTATGTCAGTTTTTGTAGTACAAAAAATATGCATATAATTTTTATACTTTTATCATTGCAAGGTTAGAAAAAAAAATATATACTAATGAATCATCATGTTTTAAAACATTGAGACCTTATGATCATATTTTGAATATTATGAACTTCAACTTTTGATTTTTGGAGCTAAACGAGGGAGAATGAATGTTTACAACTTTAGGAGAGTAAAAATATCAACTAGTTTAGCCATTACAATAAAGTTAAATTTCACCACGCCTCTATAGACTACTGGAAATGTACACAAACAGAACAGATATTATAACTTTCGTGCTCTCCCGAGGTGTACACTATATTCGAATAAAAATGTCTGATTCGGCTATACATTAACATCATTAACATATGGCGGTGCGGATCGTACATTTTTATTCGAATGGAGTGTACGTATGTGCTAAATATGACTAAATACATTTAACCCGAGTTCTATTGGTATAATTATATTACGATTTTATATCAACATTATAATAAATTTCGTCTCTCATTTTCAAAACCTGTTTATGAAATGTCTTTTGATAATAATTACAAAATAATAACATATTGCTTAATTAATGAATTAATTAATTATTTACTAAAATTAAGAAGTCAAGTGAAACTTAATTATAAGTTTTATAATGAGTACTATATGTATAAACATGTGTAAGTAAAGTGTAAGATTCTACCAACAATGTGTAAATTATAATGTGCTTCTTTATTTACTTCATCATCACAAGTACAGTCAAATTTATATGACATTCCCTCCCGCAAAAGTAGCCGGAAGTGTAAGGTTTCTGATCTTCCTATTCATATTTCAGCATTACAATTTTACACATAGGTCAGTGCTTCTACTTCAAATCACCGTGTAAAGTTTCAAAATTGCATTACAAGCGGAAGAGCTGCAAATTTCTCACTTCCGGAACGAATATAAAAGTAATTTGACTGTACGTGGATGATAATTACAACAATTACTCTTATTCTTGGTCACGTTATTTCTCACATGTACAGTGAATTAACTCAAGTTGTGTGTAACAAGCTTTGTATACGTACCAGAGGATGAAATATGTACTTATCATTGTTCTTACAATATAGTCTAGAATATTGTATTTTATTACAGCTATCGATTCTTACAAATTACAACATATTATTATACTTATACAACAATCATTATAATTAATTTATTAAATTAAGCTATTTAACTTTGAAAATCTGTCCCTTAATCATTAGAAAAGTGCACAAAAGAAAAGAAAGAATAAGCTCAAAATGAAATAAAGAGGCAAAAAATATCAATTAATAAAATAAATGAAGAAATGTCTAATTGAACCCAACTTCTTATCTTACAATATAGTCTTGTAATTGCTTCACCAGTACACGTGATTGGCCTGATCCTTTTTTATGGGTCGTCAGACATTATCCTTTTTGTTGTACGTGTACGCTCCTATGGGTTCTTCATTAGTGGGAAGCTGGTTATTTAATATTTAATTAAAACCATTTGTTTATTTTGTTTAAAACGTATAATTATAGATGATTTTATGTAAGACAAATAGTACGTTTGCTTCATTACTTACGTTAACTGAAATCATAATGGTATTAAATAAACAATAATTATATAAGACATATTATATAATAGTAATTACATGATATACAAGTACACAGTATATGTTTTCAATTAACTTACAAACAAAACAAATAATAATTTCAGACATTTAGTTATACTGAGAATTTGATTTTACAGAATATAATCAGCATTTCTCTTAAAATTTTGTGTTTAATTTTGATTTAATAAACACTTTTATTAAATATTTCATTTATTTCCAATAATTGTCATATTTTTTCTTCGTTTATTTTAAATTATAAATAAATAATTTTATTTTGTCATCTTGCTACGAGTTAAAATTGATGAATTTGACGTTTCTCGACACTTCCCAAACTCTTGGTGTTTACAGCAAATTTTTATGTAAAAAAAATATGTCTTGTATCTGTTTTTAACCGCGTTTAGTATCATTGAAGGGAGTCGTTTTGACGCTAACCGTGTTTAGTAATAAACCTGGATATTTCCTGAATCGCACTTATGATGATAAGAAGACAAAATGATGTTGTTATCTCCCACAGGTTCATTCCGCACTGCTGCGTCATCTGGTGGTATGCGAAGCGTGACTCCAAGCTGGCGCGGGGGCAGTGGAGGCGGCAGCGGCGGGGGCGGTAGCGGAGGCGGTGGAGGCCGTCACAGCTGCGAGAGTTGCTCCTCCGAGTCCTCAAGACATCGTTCCTCTTCTGAAGAGTCCCTCAGCTTCTTGGCCGGCACCATGAATCTCTCGCCAGACATCGCGCCAAAGTCCAGGCAGTTCAAACTACCGTGAGTACTATCTTTATGCATTTATTTTTTCTTTCAAAACGCAGTTGGGTACATCTAATTATCATATAACATTATATAATGTAATTATTCACTAACCTAATTTTTACTTTGCCGATCCCGAAATTTTAACATGTGCGTTTCATTGGCTCATCTGTAACGGGGGTGACCACGACCTTGAAATCCGTCCTAACATTTTATAACTTGTAACCGAGAAAAACGTGGAAACCTCAATCAAAATTGGACGCAACAGCTTTTGTAAATGGACTGGGATAAAGTGCAATGGTTCAAAGCCAGGGGAACTACGCAGTAGAAAAACACACACAACACCCCTGGTTAGAAAAATCGTGATTTTTTATTAAAAATTTACACCCATCCAATTACTAGCCACGCTCCTTTGCTTGACTTCGGTCATTAGTCGATAACCAATCAATATGCACAGCCTTACATTTCCAATACATTATATAAAATCCTCACCTCTGAAAACTTATCTTGCCAATAGATGGCATTAGTTATTGTTCGAACTCTTGACGCTACTGCCGTATCTTGGTGAAGACTTTTTTTGGGGTTCCGACTGTATAATTAATTTGCGTTTGTCTTCCTAACTAATCATCTCACCGTTATATTAGGCAACTTTTTTGGAAGTTGAGAACAAGTTGCCATATAGAAAGACGGAGGACGGATTTTAGCTGGAGGACATGTATTAAAATTGCTAGAATATTCGAGGCAAGATCTCTGTAATGTTATAGGTTTCTTATTCATTTTCAATTTATCCCTCTTTTCAGTAATTTATCCGAATCAAGACACAAAATACGTATGAAATCGCAAATTTAGCATTGCAACAGTCTGGTAAAATTTTAAATTTATTGTTACTTTAATTTACTTACTCAAACCAGAATAATTTTATGTATCTCCAGTACATAAGTTTTTTTTTATAGTGTAAATACAAATTATTTAATAAAGTAAAAAGATTTGTTAATTGGACCAAAAACTTGCAAACAGAGAAAGCAAACTAGAAATTATAAACGCACGATTAAAAATAAAAAAATTTAAATTTTAAATAAATTCTCATTTTTATTAATTCTGGTATTCTACTTCCTTGTATTACTGTAATTGATATGAAGGTAAAATTCCAGGTAAAAATATCAATATAATTTGTTATATTAAGCCAAATATAATTAGCTTCGTTTTGCCTAGAGGCTATACATCTACTTCAGTCTCTTCTGTTTTTTTGTTTTTTTGTTTGTTTTTTTCTTGAAACGTTATACGCAAGCTACATGGAGCATTTTGATTTTTTAGTAATATTTATTTTGACAGGGATGATTTGGTTTCCGATGGATAAAATATAAACATGTACAATCAATAATGCCAATTTATTTGTCTTGACAAGCGTATGTCAAATAAATAGAGAGAAAGAGAGAGAGAGAGAGAGAGAGAGAGAGAGAGAGAGAGATCCACAAAAAAGTTATATCTTTTTTTTTTATAAATTTATGGTAAATCTCACATTTTGACGCTAACAATGAATAATTAATAAATTTATACAAAAAAAATCGACAAATATATTATAATATAATATCATTTATTCATTTTATTCTATTGTATTTATATTATTCTAATCGATTTTCTGTAACATTTTTGAATTTTTGCTTTTTTGGCTGCAAGCAAATGAAATATTATACTGCCTTGATTTTGTTGAGATAAAATCTGGGAGCAGTCAAATACACACTGTACATTATGCTTCTTGTCTTATAATATAATATACGCATCGTAGAAGATCATCAGAAGAAACTCAAAACTCTCATTTTTTTTTTCAACTTTGTTATTTTTATAAGCAAACTTTTGTATTATCATTTTTTTTTCTGCTTCATAAAGAATTATTTTTTTGCAATTCATTTCTTATACAAGAGGAGTCTAGATAATCCTTTGTCGTTTATTATTACGTCGTTGTGCAGCGGAACATGCAAGCAACAGCTGTTAGCTTCACATCGCTTTTCCCTCTCATCTTTTTTACCTCATTAGAGCAATATTATAACAATAAAGGAGAAGACGCTTCATGACAAACATTTATGTAGCGTCATTTTACTTTCTGTGACGATCATTTCACTCTCTTGGGTTTCATCACCTCGAGATGTTGTTACAATCTGCCTCCAAATACCTCACAAAGGAAGCTCGGTTTTCGACGTACACTCGTCGCCTTGGAAAATATCACACTTCGTCGCCTTGGAAAATGTCACACTTGCAGCCTTGTTAATCACCATGCCGTATGTTATTCTTACGGGGCATGGTGATTAACAAGGCTGCAAAGGAAATTTTTTCCGAGGCAACGACTGTACGTTAGAAAAATAATGAAATTACTTAGAAGGTAAATGGAGAATATATATCATGTGTCTTTGTCTTAACGATTAATCTCAGTTACTTCGGAGTCAAAGAATATTTCCCTGCAAACGAATCGAATGAAATAAATTTTAAAAAATCGAGAATGTTCTAAAACTTAATCACTTATGGTTTGAGCAAATTCAGTCTGGCAGTTTTCTTACAACAGCTCCATTTCCGGTTTCCGTCCATAAGGCCAATGTTAAACTTCTACCTCAATTTTTACAAAACTGATAAGACAGATTCGCTTCAAAATTTGTATGCCACCTATTGATGGTGAGTTCTAAGTCCCCTGCAAGTCTTGTTGCATTCAGGCGGTACTATTACGAGATATCAACCTACTGAGATTCATCCTTAAATGGATATAAAATTGATATCCTTGATTTTTTTGCACAATTCAAGAATGCTTAGTTGGGAATTAATCCCCAATTATTGGGTCAGTGTCACAAAATTATTATATTATTAAACATTTGTGACGTTTAGTACTAAAATATTATTATACAAAACCCTCCCTCATAATTTAATAACATACATGAGAAGACATGTAGATAGAAGTTAGTAAAATAAAATTCATGCTTAATACTATTTAACATTTAATACTGAAAATATTAAATTGTTGTTGAAAACTACATACAGTTTATAATCGCTAGTGAACATTTTTATTGCTATATTTTTTTTATTTTTTCTCTCTAGTTTCTATTCTTCCAAGCTTGTATGTTTCTATCTACGTTCCATCTTTTTTAAAAAAAGTATATAATTATCTGAAAGAAATTTCAATTTTAAACGATGTCATTTTAACATTATCTTCACCAAAAATAAAAAGCAAGACAATTCATCTTCCCACGTTTCAAGGATACAAACTCAAGATTTTGATGAAGTTTTCTAAAATAAAAATTGTATGGGTTAAAAGTCACAGAAATGCTAAACATTTGGTTAAATAACTGAAGGCTTTACAAAAACGATGTTAACTTTAATAACGTGATAGTCTCTCTTCTCTGTATCTTTCTCTTGGTCAGAAATTTTCCTAGAGCAAGGAATTTGCATTATGGTTTTCGTCTCAAAATTTAGTACATATATATTAAAGTCTCCTGCATATTTGCAGTTCTAAAAATTCTTAACAATACTCATAAATTTTCATAGCAAACTCTTTACATGAAGCTGTAGCATTTGAAAGAATGCAATGAAAAAGAAAAAAATTCTTCGTGCATACATTACATTACCTATATTATATCTTCCATGTCAAGTTAATACATATAATATGGAAATAAATTTTCCATTTTAAGTAGAAAGAATGTTAGAAAAAAAATACAAAAAGTTTATTGCATTTTTCTTTATTTTCTTATCTAACACTTGCAGTTATTTTAAAACAATGTATAAAAGAAAAAAAAAATAACATAGGGAAATAAATTCTTTATAAAACTCCCAAGAAATAAAAGTATATATACCAGTGTATTGATTTATTATTAAATCCTCTGCTGAAAGAATTCTGTTGTGATCACAGTACAGGAAAGATAGTAGCCAAACTCCCATACCTGCGCTACGGGGGAGCTGAAGTCAATTTTTGACACTTTTTGAATATTGGGTTAAGAGCTTACTTTTTTTTTGTAAAAAATACTAGATTTTTTTTCTAATATTTTAGTGAAAGTTCCACTGTGCTAGCTTTAATAATTTCCGAGTTAGAGCAGATTATAGTTGATTCTCCTATACCATAACATTGCAGGATGCCCCATTTGGTCGTGCCCCTTTCCTATGATTTTAACATTGCGGCGGACAAACATGCCGTTGACGCGAGCAGTTTTCGACTTCGATTCTAACATACGACTTTCTCTACTATCTTCTCTATACTGTGGTTGTGATGAAGAGTTTCTTGAAGCGCAAGTCAATCTTACTTAACATTTTTTAAAGGAAAATGGCTCAATCGTTATATTTAAATATATAAACAGGAAAAAACACAGCATATAATATATATTATATATATACTACAGGGATACACTTACACCCCTATGAGCTTAAAGCTCGAGGCTGGGTTGTAAAGATAAAGAAAGAAAAGAATGGTAGGCATGGCATGGGTACGCGTCCCAGCATTCACTGAGGTGAGACTAGGGGAACCGTGAAAAACCTCAGTCAGAACAGACACCTCTACTTTTTGTTATCACAAAATCTGAATAATATTACTTAGGTATATTATATTGCAGTTAGCACGATCTTGTGATAAATGAAATAAATACGTATATATATATTCATTATTATTATTAACTATTATATAATTAATAATTATACAGCATTTTCTTTCAATCAAATACATTTTTATTTTTATTTTTTTTATTTTTATTTTGGAACTTCTTTTTGGTTGTACAAGACAAACATATGTTCAAGTCAAAATTGGACAAAATACAACATAAAAACATCAAACTTAAACACATTTACATAAGTTATTTAACACTATCAAACACAATCACTGACAATAATAATAAAAACAAAATACAAGCCAAAGTCACCATTAATACTGATAAATTTTAGTTTATGTGGAACATATATATACATACATATATATACACATACATACATATACACACATACATACATATACATATATATATACATACATATACATATACATATATATATATATATATATACACACATACATATACACATACACACACACATACATACATATATATATATATATATATCAGTCAATACAATGTATATGTAAATTTATAATTTTGTTTATTTTATAATCCTGATAATACTTTTTCAGACATTTTATTACTCTCAAAAGCTTTAATAGAGTAAAACTCTTTATTGATCAATACATTCTTTAATTTTGTGCGAAAAAGTTTACTGGTTTTTATTTCTTTCAAACATGCTGGTAAAAATTCATAAAATTTTGCTGTTTGATACATTGCACAGTTTTTGAAAAATTGTGTGTTATGTCTTTCAGTAACTACATTCGATTTATTCCTAGTATTATAGTCATGATAGCCATCATTCTGAACATAAAAATTTGGATGATTTTTTTTGAATGAGGCACAATTTAAAATATAAATGCAAGGGACAGTTAACATTTTATTAGCCTTAAAATGTGAAACACACGACTGTCCTTTTGGTATTCTTAAAATCGTTCTAAGTGCTCTCTTTTGCAAAACAAAACATCGATTCAATAGTTCCGATTTACATCCCCAATTTATTATGCCATATGCCAAATGTGGATAAACATACGCATTCCATAGAACAAAATTGATCAATCAAACCTTTCGTGAATGTAATGAACATAAAGAGTTGATGATATCTTATTTTAGTGTATTTTTTCTGAACACCAGGAATTTTTGTTTCATTATTAATAAACAGTTAAATAATTTAAAAACAATATTTGATTTGTTTGGTGAATAAAAAAAATATATAAATAAAAGGAAATTTAATTTTCTTTTAGACTTGTCTAAACTAAAACATAGATTTTTCCAGTTAATAGGAAAATATATTTGATTTTATTCTTTTAAAAATTGATTTTAAAATTAAGTTAATTTTCCAGAACAAAGTTAAATACAAAGTATTATATAATCTCTATAGTTGCTGTGTTCATGCGAGTTTATTTAGTAAAATAGTTCATATCAATGTAAAAATCAAGTCAACTTTATAGTAAATAGGTTTTATCGCATGCTACTAAAATTTAATATCTTTACGATAACATCTTTGAGCATAAAGTCGGGATGATAACATCTTAGTGCCTGCAAAGTATGCAACTTCTTTGACGTCAATGGGGACATGATTTTTACAACAAAAAACACATACAACACAATACATTTTTTTTAGATACTTGTGTATTGGTAAATATATCTAAAAGTAAGATTTATTTATAGATAATTCTGCGACAGTAAAATTTTAACATAAACAGCATGCAGTGTAAGTAAAAAATAAGTGATATAGTATGTACCAATAATTATTCTATTCACTTCTTATGATTAACTCTATAATTCTATCGGAACCAAAAAAAGTATGCCCCTCTCCTTATCGAACTTGTATGCTATTCAGGAGTGTATGTTTTTGAATTTGATAGTAATTAGTATAATAACTATAAGAAGAAGACAAAGTTCCAGAGTTTCAGAATGTTTGTATTTAAAGTTTATAGAAGTTTATTATTTTCCGAATGAACCAAGAGGAATTTAATAATCACTAACAACGAATTATATATAAAAAAAATGAAATCCTTGAGCTCGGTAACAATGCTTGGGATATAAAGTCTTCTGATAACACAATATTAAACGGATATATTGAGCTGACAGTACATTGTTGACATATTTATTCCCAGGTAAATGACATTTATCACTTCACTTCCTCTCACTTATGAATGTAATTTTTTTAAATTAATTAAAAAAATAAAATACGTACTTGAAATAGGTTTATTTTTTTTATATAATTTTAAAACTATAAAAAATGCACAATCAGAAAGAATCAATTATTTGTGATGAACCTTATGTTCTGTTATATGTATACCAGTATAGTTTTTTTTTATCTCCTGTAAAATTATTTCTACTCTAATTCAGTTGTAAAAACTTTAAAAATGCTACTGAAATTCCTCTAAAATGAAATGACTATCACAAATTTATGTATACTTGAATATATTTCATGCATCAAGAAGTACTTTCAAAATTTTAGTATACTGACTTAACAATTTGTCTGTCAATATAAAGAACGATAATGTAGATTTTTATACTTGTGTATATTGACGAAAGAGCACATCAGTGTCAGAGTAAGTATGCTTTCAGTATATTTCAATGTAGTAAGAGTGTGATGTAGCAGTAAAGTGTTCCCACAAGATATTTTCAACATCATGTTCATACATCTTTGTTAAAAAAACACACACACACGTTATTTCTCTTACTATACTTGGTATTGATCGAAGATGAAAATGTATTGGAACGTAAAATATAAACAAAAGTATATATCAATAAAGAATATTCAAATATTGAAAAATATTACTGTACACTCTAGTTCAAAAATATGAAACGTACCTTTTATATTGGTGAGATTTAGTCCTAAAACTCCACTCATAAAACTCCGGCATTTGACTAATTTACTAAGGAAGCGTGGAAACCTTCAATTTAAAAATAATTTTTGTTGATATTGTATTATTGCTGCATGTTTCTTGTTTAGTGTGTTATACATTATATATCAACAAAAATAAACAAAAATACAACAGATTTACAGCAAAACTTTGTAAAAAAAAAAAAAGCGCCTCGAAAAATTTCCTTCTGTGGCATTGTTAATTACCATGCCCTCATAAGAATAACACAAGGCATATTAGTAATTAACAAGGCTGCAAGTGAGAAATTTTCCAAAGCGACGAGTTTACATATAAAAATAACTGCACACTTTTATAGGGTAATAATAATATATTAGTTATAATCTTCATAAAATATTTATAGCTCTTTCGATTTTCTATATATAACACTATAAAAATATAATAATAGACGATGAGATTTTAATGAAATATTAACACTACCAACACTTGATTGTGGTTATCATAGTAAATATCATTACAAATATAAGCACTCTAATAATTCAAAACCTTTGCAGTGGTCAAAGCTGCTTGTGAAGTATATAATGTATATCGACAATTTTAAACGGAAATTCAATGTGTATGTGTATTTTGATATGATTTTATCTCTTTGCAGACTTAAAAAAAATATCAATTGTATAAATTTATTAGTTTAATCATACATTCTATAAAAATTATAGGTATATGTTGGAAAACCTGGCTCATATATATATTTGTGTTGTTTTTACTCTGATCTGAGTATATAGTATATTATAAAGAAAATGTGCAGAAATTGTGCGCTTTTCTCAATTAAGCTTTAAAGAGCAGACGTATTAAATTTATTATTATAATTTTAGATATAAAATGAACAGAGATATGAATCAATGAATGCACTATAATTTCAGCCATTGCAGCAGGAGTTGTCATTTTCTTATGCAGCAAAAATTAAATCGTGTAATACTATTAGTTTCACTTGGGTGAATGAACATGAACTGAACGCGTTCAAATTATATACGAACGTGGCAAACACTGTTCACTTTATATATTGAATTATGTTTATAATTATGCATATCATATCAATAAACATATTTTTATGTACACAAAACTAAAAAAAAAAAGTTTCTGTACCTTCTTCACTTGACTACTCTTGATATTTGCTATGCATGTGACATTTGACTGTATTTAATAATATATATTATATAATATTATATATTATAATATATAATAATATATTAGTAATATATAACTTCTGACTCTTAATAGTGAAAGAATTAATTAATTGTCTTTTTCTTTTATTTTTTGTTAGTCATCATTTAATTCTGCATTGAAAAAGAAATACAGTTGTGGCATCATTTGATTGAAAAAGTTTGGATAATATTTTTTTTATGCAATTCAACTCTCACAAAATGATAAAGGAGAATTCGAGATATTTCTATATGATATATAATAAGAAAGTTTTTATAACATTGAATTAAATAAAGAAGAATTCTTTTGGATGCAGTATTATAATTTAAGCTGACATTTGATGTATTACTTATAATACATTTAACACTTTTTAAAAACTTTCCTTCATTATTTATTTAACAAAAATAGACAGATTTAAACTTTTTTTTTCCAGATGTTATACTTTTTAATATGATTAAAATTTTAACTTTTCTTTTTACTTTTATATCACAAGTTAATTGATTGGCAATAATATGAAGTGCTTTTAGATTCGATTAATAAAAGATTAAACAGAAACTTACAGACTCTTTTATTTTGCAGTTTACGTCCATTAATATAATATTATTTTATGATAGATTATCCATAATTTTTTTTTTTTTTTTTTTTGTGACAATTATAATTGAAATATAAGTGGTATAGTCGCACACAAATTAAGTTAAAGTTGTCTCTAGGGATAAAATTTGATAAGAGTTTTTTTTTCTTTGTCTACTGATATTTTTATTTTTGAGTTTATTTCGTATTTTTTTGTCTAAAGAGATAATTGATAAATAATGGTGCACGAATAGAAAGATGATAACCAGGTTCACTTTTTTCTCACTATATAATATAATAACCATGGTTAGCGCCAAAAAACTAATTCAATGACACTTAACGAGAGTAGAAAAAGTCTGTCTTTTATTTTGGATGACTTTTCTAAGATACAATTTTTTTTACCTTAAAAATTTCCTTACAAGAAAATTTCATCCCTACAAACAAAATAAATGGAACTGAAATTTGCTTGTAAGGAAAAAATGAAAAAAAATATATGTAAAATTGTATCGTGTAATAAGGCTTTAATCGTGCCTCGTACTCGTATATTGGACATTTTTTTTTTTCTTTCATTCGTGTGAAGTTATATTTCAAATGAGGAAATTATGGAAACCTTAGTTTTAATGGTGGTTTTCAGCAGGGCCAGTCTTAACGTTGCTATAATTTTAAGTTGAATGAATTACAATTTACGGTGCTTTAATATTATTTTGTGGTTTTTTGTTATATATCTGTTACAATTTAATGTTTTTCATTTTTCCTGGAAAAATTCCAATATTGCGTTATCTCAATTCTCAGTATTCAATAACATAAAATTTATGAAAACTTCCCCCGATAAGTTTGATGGATCTTTTACTTTTAATTTTTAATATTCAATTTTTATAAGCACATTGGAAGACGATGAATTTTGAATTAAAAGCTTCTAAAAGAACACTCTCAAAATTTGATTACGATATTGTAACATAGATTTACTGTGCATGAATTTCATATTTTATTAATTAACCTTGTACCTTAACTTTCTAACTTAATTAAAACATTTATTATAAGTAATCCTTAAATAATTAAATTTTTAATTAAACCTACCAAACATACATTTCAAATGGTTAGATTTGTGTTAAAAAAAAGTTGAAATTTCTCTTTGAACTTTGCTATACATGAATTATTATTTTTTTTTTTTTTTTGCACAACATATACGGTCTGTGGGTAGTCACGTAATCCAGATATTCAATGTTACATTAAGAATATCATCCACCATGAAGTAAATATATAAAGTTGTATGTTATAAAGTTATACTATATTATTTTTTTAAATTTTAATCAAACCCTATTGGGTATTTCTATTTACTAATTACATACTACTTTGAAAACCCAAACCTTCCGAAACCCTAACTTGAGCGTTTCGCGGGCTCTTCCGGAACGGGGGCGGCCACGGCCTTGCAAATCCATCCCGGCATTTGCCTACGACTGAGGGAAACGTGGAAACCTCAGTCAGGATGGACGCTACAGCTTTTGGCAATGAACCGAAAGTGCAGTGGTTCAAAGCCAAGGGAACCACATATAATGGAAAAGCGCAACGATTTACCCCTGGGTGGGAAACGTGCTTTTTGTTGAAAATGGTCACCCATCCAACTACTAACCACGCTTGGCGTTGCTTGACTTAAGTGATCTGACAATATTATAGTGACCAAAACTATTTTTTTTTTTGCATTTGACCAAAACCCAAAATGAACAAATATTATTGTTTTTCGTTATTTGAAATTTCATAAAAAAAAAAACTATAACAGTTCTGATTAAATCAGAGAAAAACAAAATCCGTTTTCAACTTTATTTCAGATTTTTTTTTTTTTACTTTTTTATTGTACATTATCCGAATTCGGCTTTGAGTGCTACAATAACATAAATAATTGACTCAATTCATGAAGATAGTTATCCAGTATTCTTACTAATTACGATTATTGTCTTTGAATTAGACTGGCGTTAACCGCCGTTAGTGAAAAAGCTGATACCTTTTTGGATAATTTTTTCGTGAATTGCTCCAATTATATATTAAATGTTGATAAATATAATAAACAATTGAATTAAAACCTTGTATCATGCAAAATTTGGCTGAATTTTATAAATAATTATTACATTTTTCCTCATGTACCGTTGAATATAAAAATTATAACTGGAGGGGAAATGCAAATTTAATCAATGAATCCCCACGTATTTTCAACAAGAGAATTTATAAATTTAATTAAGGGCATTGGGTGTAGCACCGGTAGTTGGCAACATTGACGTATCTTCACCATGTTAATTTTTCATCCCCGCTCCTCGGAGTAATTTTTATGCTAGAGCTAAGCTGATTGCAGTAGTATCAAGGTAATTAGTAGCTCAAGTGCACAATTTGGCTTAGTAAAACCTGATTTAAAGAAAAGTATTTTTAGTTTATAATTTTTTTAATTTACATGCATTTTTTTTTAAAATATAAAAAAAATACTTTTCTTTAAATCAGGCTTTATTTAGCAGAATTGTGCACTTGGGCTACTAATTACCTTGATACTAATGCAATCAGCTTAGCTCTAGCATAAAAATTACTTCGAAGAGCGGGGATGAAAAATTAACATGGTGAAGATACGTCAGTGTTGCCAACTACCGGTGCTACACCCAATGCCCTTAACACACTCAATTTATAACAAAAATTTATTTACGTACATACAATTTGAAAATTTACACGAGTCTATTATAATCATCAGTTTAAAAGTCCAATTAGACAGGTCTACGAGTGGGTGGGTCTCAAAAGTTAAGAAAGTTAATGAAAAGATGGTGATGACGAAAATAAAGTTTGAACTGTTGATTATAATAAATAATTTGTGTAAAATTTTTAAACAAATATTATATTATATAAAATTATATATTTATAGAAAATATCTCCCTCCTTCCTTCTTTAAGATCTTAGCTTTCTTCTGAATTTCCTAACAATGAATTAATCATTCATAACTTTCAATATGTTTCACAAGTACCCTTCAATCTCTCATTAATATTTTACAACATTAATATAAAAAAAGTTCAAATGAATTAAAACTAAAACAATACGTCGTTGTAAAAACTCAATGCGCAGTGTACCATGGCTATTGATTTTCAAGAACATCACTTCCATGACCATATAACACATACATATAGAAAAATATTCATGTTGTTTGTACTTTCCATTAAACAAGTAAACAAATTAAATTATTCAATTTATGTTTTAATGATGAGAAAAACAAAGTTTTATAAAATACGTACTAATTAGTGTTGAAATATTATTTTATTTTAATAAAATTTATTAACACTTTTTAGTGTCAAAAAGTTTTTAATTAATAATAATATTTGGTATCAGCTGGTGTATTTAATAACTTGGTTTTGATGTAGAAAATTGTTGTAGTTAATTATAAGAGAATTCTGTTTACATGAACTAAATTATTGTTTTATAATTAAACTACTGTTTATAAAGTAAATATTAAATTTATATTGTTCAGTTTCTAGTTTTGTGTTTAATTTTAATGAAGAGAGAGAGAGAGAGAGAGAGAGAGAGAGAGAGAGAGAGAGAGAGAGAGAGAGAGAGAGAGAGAGAGAGAAAGAGAGAGAGAGAGAGAGAGAGAGAGAGTAAATATTTCATAACATCATGCATATATAACCTTATTCATTAATTGATAAAATTATATAACATCGACATAATATACTATAAGACACACGTAAACTAAGATTTGTAATACTGTATTTGACAACTAATATAGTGAAATGTAATTTTCTTTGGTTTTGTTATAAATGCCTCAAATTATATCAACCATATAAGCAAATAACAGAGACATACTTTTTATTTCTCTTCGAATATAGATCATGCTAGAAAATTTGAAATTTTTCTAAGTAACTATATATAAAGCTAATATATTTTTATGATTTGCAAAAGTCTCCTACCCTCCTTCCCCCCATTTAGGGGTCCTTTTGATTTTAAATCAAGAATTATCTTATTAAAATATATCTCTAAAACCTTGCTTTAATGATGAAACAGTATTTTTTTTTTCCATTGATTTAAAAGAAAAAAATTAAATGCAAAACAAGTGATGGTGAAAAAAAAATTTAAAAAAATTTAACCTTCTAACAATGTACAGTACTCTCTAACCGAAACAGGTTTAATATAAATAAATTTTAAATTATATATATAATGTTAATGAAGGATACAAATTCTAATAACTTATAATGGGCGCGATTCAACGAGGCAGTTAGCTAAGTTTCTAATCACGTTTAGCTTAACCACGTTTAATTAGGTGGTTTAACACTTAAAACAGGTATATAGTTAAACATGGTTAAGCTAAACGAAGTTAGAAAGCTGGCTAACTTCTTCATGAATCGCACCCATTTATGGCTAATAAGTAAGATCCGGCCAGATGTTGCAAGACCATATATTTTAATTTCTGATAAGAGCTATTTTAATTACCCTGCTTTACATTTTACGGTCTCGTCAATAATTTAAAAGAGCATTTATTTAAAGCTACACACTTATATAATTGATAGATTTTATCTCTTGCAAGTTAAAAATTTTCTTGTTAAAAAAATTAATAGTAAAAATGTAAAGTGAAAATATTTTTTAAAAGAAAATAAAGTAGCAATTTATTTTTATAACTTCATTATTATTATAAACTTATAAAGTAATATGAATAAAAAAAAATAAGTTGCAAAATGAGATTCAAGGATATTTGCAGACTTAAAAAGCTTCTTTTTCCATTAAACTCAACACAGAGTTAACTTTTAACTTGCTCTTATAGTTTTGCTTCTATATATAAGAGATTCATATCACAAATTTTATTAGGGAATTACAATTCAAAGCTTTAAGAAGTAGAAATAAAAATTTCTACTTCTTTCCTCAACATTTTTTTTTTATTATTATTTTTTATATTAAAAAGACGCACGATTCTCCGTTTTTTTATTATATATATTATATCATGTCATTCAGATTTGACTTCTTTATAATATTACCAGTCAATGAAAATTCTCAAGTGCTTTCTTTACTTTTTTGAGAAGTTTTAAGTTTCTTCATGAATTTAAAAGAATTCTTACAGATGAACAAACCAACATTTTTTTATAAATAAAATATATTCAAAGCAAAGTAAATAATCTGACAATAACCAAGTGTGTTTAATAAAAAAAATAATGCTCATTAATGTATGAACACAATTAATTAATGAAGATTTCGTATGGATATTTTTAGCTTATTCAGAGAATATCAAATAATGTTTCGTACTTTTTTTTTTTTCTTCACAATTTCGTTTAACCTTTTGACACCCTCAAAATCGAAGTGAAAAACGTTGTCATTATCATTGTATTCATTCCCCCATGATGCGTGTTTCATATTTACATGACTGTGACGTCATGGCGTTTTGCAGCACTGTTTTAATTGTGTTAAGAGGGTTCAATTATAAAGAAAAAATGACAGTATACAAATCTTCTAAAAATCATAGTGCTTGTTGTCCGTTATTGATTCTACTGTTCTACACCTAATTTTACCTCAGATTTATCATGGGACATTATCATAATAATATATGTTCATGGCTGTGATGTTAATTTACTTTCCTTTAATTTTACAACACTTATTGGTCATGTCATGTCTTTCTTCGTTTTTCCTAAAATTTCAAGGCCTTCGTCTTATTTGTGTCTTTTTGATGACTTTTTTTTTCGGCAAATATATCTGTGCACTTAGACTGTAAATGGTGCAAATATTTTAAAAATTTCTTCAAATATTCCAGAACACATCAGCGGTATCACCACCATGGCAGCCACTCCTCTCACTGGCGCCACAATGGTGTCCTCCATCTCAGTGACAGCAACACGCCGGCACGCAAGCACGGCACCGTGGACGCCAGCAATCCACGTCGCACCGTCACTTCTCCCGAGTCCTCCACGTCTTCAGCAAGCTCGTCACCCGCGAGACACGAGAGGAGTCCACGGAGCAGAGGAAACAGACTCGAGCTGCCATCCGCAGGGGCACCAAAGTGAGTGGATAAGCATAAAGGTGCTTTTACATGGAGCGATGTCACACGAGACTTATTGGTGGGGCCAAACCTCGCGTGACATCGCTCCATAGAAAAGCATCGTGAAGGTTCCATGGAACGATATCAAGCGGGGCGAGAAAAGCGCACTTGCTTCATTATCATATGGTGACCATCGTGGCGAGAGAAAATCGCTCCCGAACGGTGGTGAGCGATTTTATCACCAACATGGCTATAATACCATATGATATTGAAGCAAGTGCGCCTTTCTCGCACTGCCAAGCCCAGTTCAACATCGCTCCATGGAAAAGCACTTTTATGGACAAGCTGCATGAATTTTTTTATTGCGTATTTGATAGAGAAATTTGAGTCATTGTCAATTTTTATTAACTCTCTAATACCCTGTGACGTCATAGTCATGCAAAGTATTTCCCTATGCTTCGGTGTTAAATATTTGCGTAACTATGAAGTCACAGCGTTTTTCAGCACGATATTGAGAGTTAGAAATTTAAATAAAAAATGAAAAGAAATACATTTTGGAAATACAGAACTCGAGGTCTTCTAAATAAGTATGCAGGATGTCCATTTGGGGAGGATGGTTTACTTTGAAGTCAGTCGCTATTGCTGCCATGTTGTCTCCCAGTGACGTCATCACGTCGTGTTTTAGAGTGCAGATTTTATAGAGGCCCCAAGTCAGCTGATTTTGAGGTGTTCCCACTGTCTTATATAAAAAAATTGAAATTGCTTTTTTGACATCAAAGAATTTTTTTAATAAGCTCTTGATTGATGCATTATCAGAAGACCCCTAAATGGGGGGTTGGGGTAGGAGATGGTTTCAAATTAATAGCTTTAATAGTTAACTAAGAATTTAGAATTCTTCTCATTTTCAAATTGTCTAACATGGTGGCTTATGGAGAACATTTTTCCGCCGGGGAACACTTGAAGCCTCCTTTGGTCAGTTGCTCTAAGCTGCAGGTAGTGCAGGTTATCGGTATAGGCTGCTGGCTTAATTTACGAACTGATCCGAAGGTTGACGAAAATAGTCGAGGACCGCACTTTGTCATTCTAAACCATCCTCATCACTTTTATCATCCTTGAACAACATTGTGTAGGAGTCCTGAGTTCAAATCACTCGAGTAATTTTCCTGGCATTTGTTCTCGAGTTTTGTTATTTTAGCTAATTTTCCGTCAAAACAATGTAAAACAGAAGCAAATATTGTTCTCAGAGTTTAAAATTATCTAGTGATTTAAATTCTATAACGTTTATAGAATACAATTATAATAATAAATTTCAGTATAAATTAATTAAAGATCCTTAATTTCAAGTGTTGTAAAATAGCTCTCATCAACGTTCCTTTATGGTATATAAAGGAACGTTGGCTCTCATCATATATTGTAATGTATGTAAATTTGAAGGTCTCATCTGTAGCATTCTCAATTGTAACTAAAATATCAGTCAAAATACCATCAGTTAATGGCTTTGATCTAAAAGTAGCCTACATCATGTTGGCTACAATCCAACTAGTTGATATGGGAATCGAACTCACGTCCATGTTAACAGATCTACGTTTCCACTCCACTATAATATTACAACTCCTGACAAAAACGGTCTATTTTACTTCAATCTACAATCGGAATTACTTGGGCTTTACCTTGGCTTACTAAAGGTCAGGTATAAGGGATCTATAAAACATTAGATGGGAGGGGCGATACTAAATCAATGTAAAAAGAAAAATGGCTAGGGAAGAAGCTCCTAATTCCAATATATTTTCTGAACGATTTGTGCCGGCACGTTCATCTATTATTGATCTTCAAAATGGTACGAATGAAATCACAAAGCTATTTTTATGTTTTTTATTTATCTTTCTTTTCTGCTTTTAAAAAGTTGTATATTTTTATTATGTCAATACGTTTCTGCAATTGACGATCTGCATGACATTTTTATATTTGCAATAGAAGACCTCAAGTTTTATATTGCATGTCATTTTTTCTTTCGGAATCTTCTAACACCCTTTTAAATCTTCTTAAAATATTAAAAGCTTCTGTGCGTTAAAAGATTTTAATTATTTAACACAGATTTATAAAATACTAAATTTTATGCCTTTAAGGGCATTGGGTGTAGCACCGGTAGTTGGCAACACTGACGTATCTTCACCATGTTAATTTTTGATCATTGCTCCTCGGAGTAATTTTTATGCTAGAGCTAAGCTGATTACTGTAGTATCAAGATAATTAGTAGCCCAAGTGCACAATTTGGCTAAATAAAGCCTGATTTAAAGAAAAGTATTTTTTAGTAATTTTTTTAAATTTACATGCATTTTTCTAAAATATAAAAAAAATACTTTTCTTTAAATCAGGCTTTATTTAGCCAAATTGTGCACTTGGGCTACTAATTATCTTGATACTACAGCAATCAGCTTAGCTGTAGCATAAAAATTACTCCGAGGAGCAATGATCAAAAATTAACATGGTGAAGATACGTCAGTGTTGCCACCTACCGGTGCTACACCCAATGCCTTTAAAAGTTGTATAATTTTTATTTTTTTTCTTAAATATGTTTATTCATAAAACACGTATAAGACACTTACATAAAAATATACTGTAAACCTCGAGAGTTTGAAAAACTCAAGATCAGGGAACGTCAATTTTATCAATTTGGTTTATTATTAATGTTTAATTAGATAAATTTATAACAAAAAAGAAATCTTACAGCATTTTTTGCTCTAATTCAGACAATTTTGCACATTGTAACAGATGATATGGTTACATTTTAATTTTTGGTTTCCCTTGAGAAGTGGAATTGCATGTAACAATACCTCAGAGTTTGTGGTCAGTTGAAATCCAAGCTCACGTCAGAAACAGCAGGTGCCTTCAAGTGGAATGTGGTGCTCCTCAGAATTCTGCCCGCATCTCCTCTCTCTCTCTCTCTCTCTCTCTCTCTCTCTCTCTCTCTCTCTCTCTCTCTCTCTCTCTCTCTCTCTCTCTCTCTCTCTCTCTCTCTCTCTCTCTCTCTCTCTCTCTCTCTCTCTCTCTTCTCCTTCTCTCATATAACCGCAAACAATGTGCTGAAATCTAATACCTTAACAAGTAGGGAGAAAAGGAAAGTAACAACAATGTGTTTAATTGAATCATATTATATTACTTTCAAACAAGCAAATAATGTTTAATTTCTAACTCGTAATTTGATGTAAAATTAATAAAGTACTTAAGTATTGTAATGATAATTATTATGTACGCTGAAATAAACATAAGGCGGGTCGCACACAGCCCTGTATTTATGTGATAGTACGTTTCTCATCTAGAACCGTACGAAGGCATGCGATATGAAGCTGTGTAAGCGGCTACACCTGATCTCATAGATACTTTTTAAATCATACGATCCTATGCCATATGTGAGACGGTTCTAAATTGTCCATTTGCGGCCGTGTTAATTTATATACCTTATAAGTATGCAACCAGTATTAATGGTTTGTAAATTTTACAAATACTTTGTACAGTTCTTAATGCAATGTGTGTTTTTTAAACATGCAGCAACTATAATTTTATAAATGCATCGATGACTAACAGCATTATAGTCATGTTAAAAACTGTGACAGATATTGGTGCGAGATGTCAAGTAAAATTTGACTGCCATTGTACAACTGATATAACTAACTAAAACTATTAGTAGGATTAAGGGTAAGGTGGAACACGGATCAGCTGATCGACGTAGTTCCATTTGATTAACATGTAAATCTTAGCCGATACACAATAAATTCTGAAATTTTTTGAAAGACAAATTTTAGTACCTTTAAAAACAATTATTGGAGCCGATTTTTTTTAATTATTATTTTTTTTGGCTCTCCATGGGAAAACCCAATGCTAAAAATTTAAAAAAATAAATTAAATAATCATTTTGAAATTTTTTCTGTGGCTTTTAGGTACTAAAATGTGTCGCTTAAATTTTTTAGAAAATTTGTGAATTTGCCAAGGTTTACGTACATGCATGTTAATCAGATAGGACTACATGCGATTATGTCGACCAGCTGATCCGTGTTATTTTTTTATTTATTTTTTTACTTAATTAAGGGTAAGGTACCTTAAGTAAAAATAAATAAATAAATAAATAAATAAATAAATAAATAAATAAATCAATAAATCAATAAATCAATAAATAAATAAATAAATAAATAAATAAATAAATAAATAAATAAATAAATAAATAAATAAATAAATAAATAAATAAATAAATAAATAAATAAATAAAAATTGTTTGGACTTTGGAGTTAAAGTAAATATAATTTACCATTCCAAATTACTACTGTAAATTATAATAACATTTACAATTATTATTGTAATAATAAAGGATTAACAATATTAAGTGGTTAAAATAATAACGTAATAATTATATAATTATTTCATATTATAAATATAGTTGTGTGAACTAGCTAAATGAGTTACTATAACTGAGAACTACTATAATAACATTAAAATTGATTTCAATTGAAACTTGTTATACAGTCTGTATATTCACTTATTAAAAATTGAAACGTTTTTGTTCAAACATAACTTTTGCAATTAAATTTAGTGCTATAGACACAATTTTTTTTTGTACAAATTTGATGACAAGTGAACAAAGGAACCACGTTTTATATGACAGAAATTAAAATTAAATATTTAATATAATCCATAGAAGAGGAAAAGCAATTAAAACTTCTAGCTGGTATTGACTCTTTTTAAACTTTTGATAACTTTTAATAACTATTGACATGATATTGTATAATATTTATTTAAAACTAATGAGAAATATTGTATTAAGAGAGAGAAACCAATTATACAAAGTTTAATACACTGAAACATTATAGTTTATTAATTTATTATTAAAATTTTTAAAATACATAAAATGTACAGTATATCATATATCGGATAACAAATTGGCTTGAATTTCATACGCATCCTTTCCACTTAACCAAGCAAAATTTGTTAAAAACATTTTAATATTACTGCGACTTCTATATAAATATATAAGTCTTCATCTCAGAATTCTAATCACATAACTACAAAAAATGTGATGGAACTTTGACCCTTATGATCTAGTGCGATAAGGTTTAGAGTTGCACCATTTTTTAAAAGTTTCGTGATCTGCATTTTGAGGCTGCGAATTATATATAAATTTATATTTTATATTACTATAGCATTTTATAGATATTAGATTTAAGTTTATTTCCATATATACACACAAAAATAATTAAAAAATTTACTTTTATTAATAATAAAAATCTTATTGCCGTAGGTCACGTCCTTCTGCGACTATGCAGCGCGCTCAATCTAGCGGCGCTTCTCGGAACTACGGTGCGCACCTGTCACCTCAATGTGAGACTTCTGGGTACCACAACGTGAAGAGGTCCACGAGCCTTCAACTTCCTTCGCACTCGGACTTTCCTCAGGCTGGAGGTTACCGCGATCGTCCGCCCAAACCAGCGCCATCTATCGACACGGAGAGCCAGAGGAGTTACCATTCTGCAAGGTCACAGCAAGGTTAGACAATAATGTTATATATATATTTTTTTAGTTTCTTTCCCGTATGTCTAGCTTGTCTTCTCAAGGAGTAGAATTTATAGACAGGGAGGACAGGAAAGGCTGGAGCCCATACACTCTCAGATGCCCGACAATCCTTAGGATGTTAAAAACAAATGCAACAATTAAAATAACTAATATTTAGAGCAACCTGTAATGAGATATTAGAATGTAAAAATTTTAGTGGCTTAATCGAAAGAAGGGGTAAAAATATGGTACTGTGAATTTTTTCAGCCCTATCCTTTTTCTTAAGGAGTGCCGCCCGTGACGTCATCAAAATAGACTTTCAATAATTTTTTAAAAATAGTTCCCAGTCTCAGAAAAATCTGAAAAAATTCACAATACTATATTTTTACCCCTTCTTTCGATTAAGCCACTAAAATTTTCACATTCTATTATCTCATTGCAAAATAGTCGTAAATATTCTATTTGTTTCTCCAAATACTAATTTTACGACATTTTGGTCACAAAGCTGCAAATTAAACACGCACACCAAAAGCATCTAAAAAGCATCTATATTAAAGCAGTTATTATAAAAGTGTCTTAAAAGCATTTAGAGCTTGCATTTACTAGCGCTCGACGATAAACCAAAACTTTGGTGCTGAACAGCATTGCACTTTAAGCACCAGTAGGCACCACTTGGTGCAAATCTTGATTTAGTAAGTACGTTGTAGAATCATGAGGGGGAATATTATAATCCTATGAGATTAAGTAATTAGTATTAATTATAGAAATTTCCACGTAGTAGATACAAATATTGCACATGATAGTCACATGATGAATTTCGTGAGATAATCCCCAATTAACTTCACCTTAAGTTTATTAGTAAAAAATAATATTTTCTTTTAATTAATATTGTGGTGTCACAAAATATTATAATAAATTTATTCCAAGTATAACGTGGAAATGTAGCTCGTGTAATTGAATTAATATTAACACAGCATGTATTGTTATTATCATTGAGTATTGACCTCAATTTTTTTTATTGCAGAAATGGATAGAGGATGAAAAGTTACCCTGATTTTTTTCAGATTTTTTAGAGCCCGGGAAGTATTTTTAAAAAATTATTGAAAGTCCTTTTTGTGACGTCACGCGGCGTTATGAAGTCCTATCCCTTCCTTAAGGAGCGGCGTCTCGTGACGTCACAAAAAAAAACTTTCAATATTTTTTTAAAAATAGTTCCCGGGCTGTAACAAATCTGAAAAAAAATCAGGGTAGCTTAACTTTGCACCCTCTATCCATTTCTGCAATAAAAAAAATTGAGGTCAATACTCCATTGTCATGAAAATAATAATTTATAAACACGTTGCACCAAAAAATATTTTAAACATTTACCATAAATGTAGTGAGCTAGTTGTAATTTTTTGAAGAGGTATAGAGTTAGAGCATTATCCCAAAAATGTTCAAGTTCTCTACGCTTCAACTTCAACGGACTATAATATGTGACAACTCTCACAAACAGAGCAGTCATGTTGTCGAATTAAAAATTTTAAAAACCAAAAAATATACTGACAAGAACATTACTATATTATTAAATGACTTCAATATTTAAAAAAAAAAAATGTGTCTTTCTTATAGAAGTGTCGAGAAAAGTATTGAACTATATATGAAGGATATGATTGAAAACGGTGCTTGAAAACTTCTCCCATTACTCATACAATGTTTGCTATTCTTTGGAATCGATGTTTAAATTGTTTACTTAGACAATGTCCCAGACTCTTTAGTTCAAAGACTTTTTTATAAGAAGAGAATGAATAACGTTTTTCCACTGTCTTTAAAACGAATGTCAATATTATGACAACTGTTTGAACATCTCACTTTGTTATATGCAGTAAAACGTGATTAAAAAGGAACGTTGAAAAATTATGCACTCTATAATTTGCAATTTATAAAAAAAAAAATAATCATAAAAATAACTTGCTTTTTTTAAGATTTTTAATTTATATTTTTTTGAAGCATCAACATTAATTAAAAATTAAAGTATACAATTTAATAAAAATACACAATTTGTTATGTTAGGCTAGTCGCAGACAAAATCACATGATTTAGGAGCGTATAATAAAAAAATTAAAAAAATTAAGAAACTATGCGATCAGATATGCGCGCGCACACAGCTTTGCATGGTATCGTACGTATGGTATGACATCGTAAGTTTCTCATTTAGAACCGGTTCTAAATTTTTATCATACGAAGTCATACGATACGAAATCATACGATGCGATGTTGTCTTACTTTGTTTGAATTAGTGGGTGAATAGCTGATGCAGTAATATAATCAGTACTTTGTAAAATTAAAATTTATTTGAACTCTAGATTTAACTTTAAATAGTTTAAATATTCATGTTTTTTTTTTTAAGTTAATTCTAAGTTTACTTGTATGATGAGTTTTATCCAAATCCAAGAACTATCCCAATATACAGTCGTTGAGTTTTATCGGCATTATTATTCTAAGGTAGCACGTGTATATTTCTTTGTTTTTAGACACAATGCTATGAATGGGTACTTCACAATAGACAGATTCAATTAAAACTTGTTTCTGTAATTGACTTAACTTGTGAGAATTAATTAAATTAATATATATATTGAAATTATTCACATGGTCTTATTAACTATTCATTATTTTATAAATTTAATTAAATTAGCTACTACACTACAATTTATACGTATTCATTATATTGTCTATCAAAAACCACTTCACTTAAAGTGGAGCTAACTTCTAGGAAGTCTATGAATAATTAATTCTATTTCACTCAAGTTTGGTTCTACTGACACGTTCCATGCTACAACCACAGTAAAATTCGTGGAGGCACTTTCAAGTCAAATTTGACTGCATAAAAAAAATCTAAATTTTTCTAAGAGAAATAAATGAAAACTGTATGAAAATGAACGAAATAATTATATTCACTGTCTAGTTTTTGTAGATGAAAATACTGTAATGTATTGCAAAGCAAAAACATAATGAATATTACATTTGAATGAAAATTTTAGAAATCTGACAACAGTTTTAAATAAGAAAACTGTAGAATCCATACTTACAGTGGTCGGTTTCTGATTGTATAATCAATAAAATCGTCCAAATATGATATATCCAGATTATTTTGAATATGTATTGAAAAAGCTAGAATTAATAAAACAACCTAATACAAATATTAATTTTATTCTATATAGGTTCAAAAGTCAACATTTATTATAGCATATCGTTTTGTTTGTTTTTAATAAAAACCTTGTGTATCATAAATATTGTTATTCTAATCTTAAATCCAATTAAATTTTGTGTTTTAGATTAATATAAAATCATAATAATTTTACATTAAATTTTGCCATATTTTAATTAAAATTCTTTTTGAAAATGTGTTTTATATTTAAATTTAATATAAAATATTTCATCATATATATAAATTTTAAGCAACGTTGCAAATTATTATTCATGAACCGTATAGGTGTTTTGATAACAGCAAGTTGCTTTTATATTCTTTAATCCGAGACCATAATGTTCACTACAAATTCTCTATTTTTTTGTGCAATATTTTATAATAGCAACAACTCGTAGCAAATATAAAAGTTAGGATTAAAAAGTTAATGAAATTTATGGTATACGTTATTGCTAATATTATTTTCAGTTAAAACTAAAGTAATTTAATGAAAATTTATTATATCTCTTATAGAACTACGGTATTCATAATCATATTTCACGTTGCTTTTAATTCATGATAAAATGATTTAAAAATTATTACAATCAGAAATTGTAACTGTAAAAATATTTGCGTTAATATTTGGTTCTATATAAAAACACTCCCATTTGGAGTAACTAAATTTTTTAAATACATAATTTTTCCCTTATACTTAATTCGATTTTATTTCCAAGATTACATTTTTTTTTTTTTAAATATAAGTCTTAAAATATAGTCAAAATCATGTGGTCTGGGGATTAAATAAGAATGTATTTTTCATAACGAAAAGCCGCAATATTACGTTTTAAAAATGTAATTTTCTAGAATTTAGATTATATTTACACATATTTTTCATCTTTTTTTTTATCAAAAACGTACATCAAAGAAGAATTTCATAGAAAATTTCTTTAAAAAAAAAAAACTTTTACTTTGTAGTCCCAATATTTTTGCATGGCTGCATATCAACTGAACTCAACTAGAGGCTAATCAATTCTACGTAATCTCAAAAGTCAACAGAATGATGCTTCGATTTCATTTTTTACTAAGAAGAACGTCCCAACTTATTATATAAGGAAAAATTTACCCTAGAGAATTCTTTGAAGTATATAGAATCTGCATTCAAGAAAAAAAATATATATATATTATTTAAATTTAATTAATGGCTATAAAGTAAATCCAACATTCAAGAGAAAATAAAATTCTTTATTAAATTGCATGTATTTGTTCTTATTAATAAACGTATTTTATCCTCAATTTATTAAATTTTCTTTCATACATTTTTACTAAAAAATGAACAATAATAAGAAATATATATACGGAAACAATAAATCTAGGAAAATTTGTATGATGAAAATTTGTCGATAAAATCTTAATTATTGTCTATATTTCTAAACTTGATTGTATTTCCGGTTTTTAAAGTAAGCAGAGATAAACATTATATAAAAAAGGACAATTTTTATTAAAATATGCTTCAATATTTTTATTTTTAGTATTTCATTTTTATTATAGTATAAAATAAGGAAAAGGAAATTATTAATAATTCATTCAAAATACTCCTCAAAAAGGAAAGAGATCCTATTATATTTTATACAAAGGTACTATTATAAGAATAATATAGTGAATTTCTTCAAAAATATATTCTTGGTATCTGGTAAAGATTTTTTTTCTTTTGTTGCCGTAAATACACGTTTTTAATATTTTTATATCTTACTTGCTACGACTTGGAGCTTATTTTATTTTATATACAATTTTATATAATATTATAAAATATGGAGAAATAATATAAATTATATATGTAAAATTGTATATTGTATCGTGAGTGAAAAAGGGGGCGATTCACGAAAGAGTTATCCAGGTTTTTATCCGCGTTTAGCTTAACCACGTTTAGCCAAATGATTTAACACGTAAAGCAGGTATAGTTTAAAAGTGGTTAACTGCTTCGTGAATCGCGCCCAAAAAGTCCAATTTTTTTAGTTAACTGCATGAATTGGATATTTACTTCATAAATAAGTGAGCTCTTATAAGTTTTGTTTACAAGTTTGAATAGTTAGTTAAAGTAATTATAAATTATTATACGTATATTATAGGTTATAATTGTTTAATGTTTCAATTGTGAGGTATTAAATTATAAATTAAATTATTGAAATAATAAGTTTAAATACATTTTGATCTACTCCACAGTAATTTTCATTATCAAATACTTTTCGTGATTTTGAAATGGCACTAACTTTGTAGATTTAGAAAGCTCGATCATTAGTTACTGTTGAAACCAAAATGGTTACTAAAATGCATGCTGAGATCTTTATAAAAAATATTAAAAATTGCCTCGGAGAATGCTGGATGGGGTTAATGGCGAAGTTTGTGGCCCCCTTCCCCTCATGCATTGTCCTTCATGTCTGGGGAGGTGCTTTTTGTAAAATTTATTAAAATTAACCAAATTCACCTTATTTTTTATTTAAGCTTATAATTTTACTTCTTATAGTGTATAGCTTTGGAGCTGCAGGTGGAATTTTCGGTGATTTTTTTAGCCAAAGGGCAATTTGCATGACATTTTTTTATTGCAGAAATGGATAGAGGGTGCAAAGTTATGCTACTCTGAATATTTTCAGATTTTTTAGAGACCGGGAACTATTTTTAAAAAAAATATTGAAAGTCGATTTTATGACGTCACGAGGAGTCTGTCCTTAAGAAAAGGATAGGCGCTAAACGCCCGTGACGTCATAAAACTGACTTTCAATAATTTTTTAAAAATAGTTCCCTGGCTCTAAAAAATCTGAAAAAATTCAGAGTAGCATAATTTGGTACCCTGTATCCATTTCTTCAATAAAAAAACATCATGCAAATTGTCCAATGCAGTGAGTGAAGTTCTTTTTTTTCCCTTACAATGTACATACAGTTACAGTTTTTGAAATTCATAAAGAACAAAAAACCCACTGTTTTGGTAAAATAAGTTTGAATCAATGTTTGAATAAGTGTTCACAATAAATTATTTTCTACTGCACCGCCTTTCAAAAAAGCTACAAATACTTGCATGCTTATAAAACACATTAAAAATAAATTAATAGCTTATTCGAGTGCAATAATTTCAAAAATAATATAGTTAATATTGTATTTTATCGTAATTTTAAAATATCTAGCCTATATTGCAAAAATGTGTTTAATGAATCGAATATTTTTAATTATCACTCTTTGCATTCTTGTACTTCTATATTTTTAGAAATCTTACCAAGATGCCTTAAAGAATTCGAGATTTTTTTTAACTCAAAGTAAAGAAAAATAATGAATATTGAACCTAATTAAAAAATTTATAATTAAAAATAAACGCTTGAATAAATTTGTCTATTACAACTTTATTTTTATAATATTTCAATAAAGTCAATCAATTTTTAATGACTTCATTACGCGCTTATTACATTTATTTTTATGCATTGAAAAATGAATTTCACAAATCAAAAATTAAATTAGATTAATAAATGTATTATTATTATTTTTTATTATTAATAGATTTTTATTGTTCTGAAAAAAGTACTAAAATAAAAATGCGGAAAAAGGGGTAATTTTGCATTATAATTATGTTCTTCTTCTTTTTTTTTATTTTTTCAAATCAACAAAAGCATTTCTTCATGTATATGGTTAATTCTATTAAAAAAAAACTCGTAAACTTTAGACTGAAATTTATACTAAATTCTAAATATATAATTTTAATTTGAAAAGTTGTCCTGTAAAATTATATTTTAAATTTTAAAGTGTTCAGTCATATAGAATTTAAACTTTCACCATAAAAAGAAGAATTCTTAAAAATTGATTTCACTGCATTCTACCAAGTGCATTATTTCTTCTATCATATCTTTTGTAATATTTGAAATATTTAGTTGGCACCCAACTCTATATACAAATTGATTAATGTTCTTTTCTAAGAACGTTTCTTATAACTCCTTTGCTGCAGTCTGTTGTTAAAAGCTTTCTAGTATACAGTTGAGTAAACTTAAGCATGTTTCCGGAAATAGCCGGAAGTGTTATACTTTTGAAATTAATTTAAGTGTTAAAATTGTAACACTTTTGCAGGAAGACCCTAATTTATCTCTAAAAAGTTTCAAATTTGAAATATAAATTATAAGACTAAAAAACTTAACACTTCCGGCAACTTGCGGTTGAAATCTTTATATAGTTAACACGTAAGTTTAATAACGCAGCTTTTTCCAATAGTAATGTTCTTTCTACATTTCCAACATTTCAACAGGCATTTATTTTGTTTTAATTTATTGTGAATACTTTCTATAATATAGAATCTAGACTTTATTTTAGTGTATGCTATACATGCACAACATAAAAATGTCTAAAGCATGAAATTGCAGCACATTCTACTATACTTTATCGTAGCACTTAGATTTTTGGAAGTATAACGATGAAATACGGTTTTTTTTTTCAGAGTTTGTTTTGTTAAGAAAAAAAAAGAAATATATTTACTTTCCTGTGTTTATGTTGTTAATAATTTATAAGCAATATGATTGTTGTTACAGTAACAATATTATATTTATTTTCAATTTATTTTTATTTACCACAATATGTATTACTATCGGATAGAGTAATATAACATAATAATAAAAAAATAATACAATAATTATTTTGTTTTTTCCAATGCACACAATCGGACAAACTATTTTCTTACTAAAATTGTTCTTAAATGTAACAGAATAAAAACAGATTAACCTTTTATCCCATAGTACACTGTGCAGATGCTTAATTTAATTGGTTCTTAATTCATGAATAGATTGTGTTTATAAACAAACTTATTCAACCTAGTGTCTGAAATTTAAGGAAAAAAAGTCATCAAGATAATATATGCATGCATGCATGTGCAGTACATATCGATAGACATTTGTTTCAAATTTCAATTGGCTTCAGAAATAATTAGACGCAAAAATGACTATTGTATTCATATTAAATACCTGTGATATATAATTTTAACCGTTAATATTTTAATAAACTATTCGGTAAAAAAAAAAAAAGTTGTCGTCTCATAAAAGAGTTTCTATTTTAGTGTTTTGTTTTTTTTACTTTGTCGTTATTTCAGTCAAAATTTGATATTTTTTTTTTAAGATTTAAGCATTGGAATAACTTATAGTTTCCCTTGCTTAAAAATTTGCCCACTTTACAGGTTTTAAAAAACTGGAAAAGGAAAAAGCAGTGCTGAACATAGACAGTACACTGTATATTATTATGTAGCATTTAGTATAATTATAAGGCAATGGAACTATTCTAGTTAAATATTATTAAGTTAAGTTTCAAAATTATATCTTGTTGTAATTGATTGTAATTGAGTTGTAATTGATCAGTTTTTAACAAAATTTATCAAAATGTAGCTTTACTATAAAATTACAACTAATTTTAAGAAAATATTATATCATAAAAAGTTCCAAATTTAAATTTTAAGCCTATATATTATTTTATTGAAGGTAATGCATAAAATATTATCGAAAAAAAAAAAATCAAATAATGAGCTCTTGATGTTTAAGCTGGCCATATACGTGTATTGTATCAGAAAATGTAAAACGTTTCATAGAGGTCGTTATCGTTATACAATTATATTTAAAGAGCTTATAAAATGTAAAATAGTCTCTCTTAAAGGTGAACTGAAGGGATTGCTTTTTTTTTCCATTAGGGAACCTTATATTACCTATCCCATCCATCTGCACTAATTTTTTCATGGCAGATACTTATTGTGCTGCTGTAGGACAATTAGTGAAAAAGTGAAGTTGTGACGTATCAGCGACGGTTGGTTGACTTAAAACTCGCCGCCGTGAAAAAACACACGAGCGACCGCGGAAACTGCCGAGAGAGTGGCGATCGCGAGCCGATCGCCGCTCCCTCGGCAGTTTCCGCGGTCGCTCGCGGTCGCTCGTGTGTTTTTTCACGGCGGCGAGTTTTAAGTCAACCAACCGTCGCTGATACGTCACAACTTCACTTTTTCACTAATTGTCCTACAGCAGCACAATAAGTATCTGCCATGAAAAAATTAGTGCAGATGGATGGGATAGGTAATATAAGGTTCCCTAATGGAAAAAAAAAGCAATCCCTTCAGTTCACCTTTAACGATATATATTTTTGCAAAGTAACGAGCAAGTCCAATTAAAACTATTAAAAGATTACTTTATATAATAGTAAAAATATAGTTTGCTGAAATCGTTATCGCCAAAATATGCATAGCTTCTTAATTAATAAAGTATATTAATTGTATTATGAAAATAAAGTCCTTATTATACAAAACTTGAACTTTTTAAATGTGATTTAAAGCAAGAGTCAAATACTCTGAATTCCATTCTTATTTGTTTTTGCAATCTCTCGAATACCTCATATGATGATATACGGTACAGTACATATATACATATAGATACTGTTGTGTTATTATCAAGCTAGATATATAAGAATATTTACGTAAAGAAATCCACTTTTTTCACAGTTAAATGGTGCAAATTTGATGCTGATCAAATTGCCTAACTTTAAGGGTGAAGAAATTGAAATTTATATTTTAAACTTTTTAAAGTAAATTTTTGGCTTGAAATTTTTTAATAAAAATATAAGATAGCACCTAGCTAACTTGCAAACCTTAAATTTAATATTATTATAAAAATATTGCAAATTAATTCTAAGTTTTGTGTATTTATTTGTTTACTTATTTCACCAACATAATTTTTTGCAGTTACAATTTACGGGATACGACATTTTACAATTAGTCCTGATTGAACAGCATACAGAACAATTAAGTGTTAAAAATGTATTTTTACTAAATAAGTATATAAATTTAATTTAAGCAAAAACATGTAATTAAAATACTCCCTGCAGAAGCTAATCTTGGTGTTATTTTGTCATAGGTAAACCTCGTCCCAAGGAGAGTGACATGCAAGGAGGAATCCCTGGAGGTTCTTCATCCTTAGGATGGCACCAGGCAGAACTAAGGGCTGTCACCGACTACCTTAGTTCCGCCCGCAGCCGCACTGCTGCCAGGGCGCTGCTGCTGCAACGTTACCTCAACCAACAGGGGATCACCCCAGATATGGAGGACGGTGAGTTAGAGTTCATTGAACTCTTGCGACACGTGTCGGCCGGGGGTTGGCAGAGAACCAAAATCTATATCGTGTCAATTTATAAGGACAATTTACTGTTTTAAATTTGTTATAGGGCAAAGTCTATAATATATATATATAGGCTTTGGCTTTAGGGGATTTTGTATTGTATTTCGAGTGAGGAGCATAAATATATTAAGTGACTGTAAATTATAAAAGGACCAAATTGAATTTAACATTTTTATTTCATACCAGAAGTTTTTCTAGTGTAACTAATAATATGTATTAATTAGTGGAGTATGATAAAAATATATCAGAATTGTTTGTTCCAATGTTGTAAGATTTGTGAGGGTTTGAGAGAGAAAAGAAAGAAAATACGTTACTTCCATCTTAGCATTACAGAAAATGCAAGGAATAAATTTAGGAGCTGCGTGTCCATACCTCTATTCTCATACTTTTCTTGTACCTATTATATGCTAAGACTTCAATTGACTTCAATTGTTATTTGTAAAAACTTTTTTTTCCATTTTCAAGAAGGTTTGTTGTTGGCTTGCTTACCATTAAAATATGAACCTTATCAGAAATGAAAGAAGGGGATTTTGAAAATAGCAGACTGAAAAACATCATATCAAAATATTTAATTTCTCGAGTTTTTTTTAATACAACTTGCTCTAAACTGCGTCTTAAAATAGCCATTGATTGAAAGGGGTTAAAAAAAAAAAGAAAAGAAAAAAGGGCTTTTCATCCCTATATAGATGAAACACTGTATGTTTTTACAACTTGTTTACGAAAGAACTACTATAGGCGTCAAAAAAACTTGACGCTTTTTTTATGGTCTTGACAGAAGTGATATAGCTTTTTTTGACATAGAATATACATACAGAGAATATTTTTACGCTTCCATGACCATTTATTTTTCAAATTGCAAAGCGTCACCCAAGAATGTAATTTGTTTTTCTCGACAGTGTATATTACACTGTGAAAAAGCAACAGAATTTTTACTTTTAAGTAAGAGTATGTTCTCAGAGCCTACACTTTTATATCAAAATACAATCAATATAATTATCACGCAGCAGAGAGCGGTGTAATTGATTGAATTAAATTTTTTTTATGAGCTTGAGGCGGGAGGGATAAGGGAGGGAAAGGATGGTGATCAAAGCCTCTACGCGTTCCAGCATTCACTGAGGTGCTGAGGAAACCGTGGAAACCTGGAAACCTCAGTCAGGACGAACACCTCTATTTTTTAGCAATGTATCAAAGTGATGTCCAAAGCCTGGGGAACCACACACAAGATTACAAATATTCACACTTTATGTTAATGTTGATGTTTTTTGAAAAAATTATTTAAAAAAATAAAGACTGCACTATTGTTTTCTCAGTGTAAGTGTTTATATGCAAAACGTGATAAGAAAAATTAACTTACAAGTACGGCCATAAATCAGTAAGTCTTGAATGACGTTAGAGCTTTAAAATTAATTAAAATTACTATAATGGAACATTTGAGTAATTAGCTTGTTCCTTCTCCATTTATTTATACACTGTTGTACAGGTAATATCGTATATAATTATATTATAATATATTACACATTTTGTATATATCTATATAATTTTGATGAAAGTCAAGAATAGAGAAGAGAGAGAGAGAGAGAGAGAGAGAGAGAGAGAGAGAGAGAGAGGAATAGCTCATTCATTCAACCCTTCGGCTATTTCTATGGTTTAGATTGCTGGAATAATTTAAGGGGATGAGTAGGGTAAATGCGGCTTCCCTTTGTTGACGCATTGGTCAGTCAGCATGCACCTGTTACATGATTCTAGGCAGGGAGTGCGACAATCAATACTGGCAGCAGCACGTGTTTTTGGTCCTATGCAGATGAGATTGTGTTGAATAATTCAGATTTCTGTAGAACCCCTTTTACTTTAAAGAATTCTGGATAGCACATCGTACATGCATAATGAAATGTTGAAACATGTTAAAAATTGCATTAAAAAACAAATAGAGTTTTTAAAGGGGAAAGAGGAGTGTGAATATGAATTATGCGAATTTTTTAATTGTTTTACTTAAAATTAGATAACAGGCAACTGAGGGTTTTCGATCAGAAATATATAGCATTATATTAAAATTTATAAAGCATTTTCCTCTTCTTTATTTTTTATCATCATGCCCTTATAACATAATCTAAAGTTTTAATATTTTTAGATGGGCATTTTTTTCATCGAAATTTGTTATTTTGTTATGCTCTAGATGTTTTAAAAATGCAAACAATTTTTTCTGAAATTTCATTCCATATAATATATTTATAATTTTAAGCAGTGGAAATATTTTAATCTGCGAATTCATGATTTCATACTTTTAAATATAATATAATAAATTATAATATAAAATATGATAATAGTATAAATTTTTGTTCACGTAGAACATTTTAGTACTCGATTCTGTTTATATATTACATGCTATCAAAAGTTTCAGTAACTAAAATTCATAGACTTAAGCTTTGTAAGTTCTTTTTTTGTAAATATCCTCTATAAAAGTTGAATTTTTAAAATGTGTAATTTTAGTATAAAATATTATTGTAAGTAACATTTTTACTTAATTTACTTTATTTTGTTTCAGATCTATCTTCAGAACTTTTAGAACCAACAGTAGAAAATTCAGGTCGAAGTTCAAGTGCTTCATTTAACGTTGTTTACGTTGACAACAATGGTGGAAACAACAAACCATCGTCCGGTAGATCAACGCAAGGTGGAGAAAATAAAGTACGAGAGAACATAAAAACTAGAATCCCTTGGAAACGAGGTAGTTCCGCACCATCAACCTCAATTTTAGGCAGCGATGAAGAAATCGATAAAATCCCAAGACACCAAACCAAAACAAGACAAAACATAAAATATCAACAATGTTGTAATCCAGCAACATGTGATTTTTGGCCAGAATGTGAACATCAAAATGTATTATCATCAAATAATAAAAATGAGAATAGAAAACCATATTTATGTCAAATAAGACCATCATTAAGTTATCCATCACCATGTAATAATAATGATTCAATGAATCAACAACAATCATCATATCAAAGATCAACATCAACAAATTTTCAACAACAACAATCAGCAGCAAAAAGACGTGATCGTTCTATTACAGCACCGTGTTCTTTAGATCGTGTTGATGAGGATCAAATTGCATCACATGTAAAGACAATTACAATTCCTAAAAGAGATATTTACACAAAAAATTCACCAAGAAGAGACGAAGAACCGTGTTCACCAGTTGAAAAAAATGGTTTTAGAAATAGTTCTTCAGATGATTTATCAACATCTGCTGATGATTTAGATGAAAAATGGTCATCACAAAAACATCAAAATTCAGTTACACAAGCAAGAAAAAGTCCATCCGGTTCTATAAATAAACAATTAATAAATAATAATAAATCTAGTGATTCAGATTCACCAAATAATAAAAAATTATCACCAAATAATGAACTATTAACTCCTACTGGAAGACCTCACAGTGCTGATTGTTTATTAAGAAGAAGGCAGTACAGTTCAACAATGTTAAAAGCTCATAGTGAAAGAAATAGTCCTATTGTTGAAGAATCACCAGTTAAAGTTAATGACGAATCTAATTCAGATAGTAAAGGTTCTCAACAAAGGTCTTTGTCTTTACCAAAATCTTTTCTATCAAATCGTCCGATTGCAAGACCAAAAATGTAAGTACCTAATTCTAATTTTCTTTAAATTTTTTAAAATTATAATCTGGTTATCACGAATTGTATTATAGAAAACGAAGTGAATTGTTTATATTATAATTAATAATAATTATTATAGTATATAATAATTATATAGGTAGTTATGATAATTCAATAAATCTCGTTTAGTTTAGTACAAACAAGTATACACATGTCTTGTAATATATTATAGCTTTAATTAGCATACAAAAAAATTAAGAACATTTAGTTTTGTGAGGTTGAATGTATTTTATTTTCTTACTAGATTATGAATTTTTAAATTAGATGATGTAAAAGTACGTTTGAATTCTAATTTATTTTTGTTTTAGACTTTTATGCAGAACTGATTATGATAAAAAAATTTGCGATTAGTATTTAAATAAAATCCTTTGTGTATTTTTCAAACTTTTTAACAGTTTGAATTGCAGTATAATTAGTGTTATAACTAATTTTAATTTAATAATTTACGAAAACAAACGAAGTTGCAGCAAATCATCTCGCCTGGAGGTTAGGCAACTTGTTCAGCATCAAAGCTAACAATCTGAGAGTCGAGACACTTGTGACTCGTTTTAGGTACACTTCTCGACTCTGAAAAGTTCCGTTCTGTAGCCTTGTTAATCACCATGCCCTCCGTAAGTATAACACATGGCATGATGAAGGCTGCAGAAGGGAACTTTTAAGAGGCGAGGAGTGTACTATACTAGTTTCTATGGTCACTAGATTCATACTAGTTTTAAATAATTTGGAAGAAATTGTTGGACTAAGAATACTATATATAAATATATGAAACATTCAGTTTAAGTTTTTGTGTCTTTGACTTTTATGCGAAAATAATTAAAGAAAACAAAAGAGCAAAGTTAAATTTTAAAAAACATCAATTTTATTCAAATAAGTAATAACATTAATTGAAAAACTATAATTTAATTAGCTTGAAATTTTACCAACCTTTGTTCGTTTTTTTTTTTTTTTATTTGTATTATTATATATTAATTATAATATATCATGCGAATTGCAGTTGAAAATCATTGTTCTTTTTAAATTACGATAATTACGACGATAACAATATATTATACAGAATACGATCCAAATTTACATCGCATCAATGATGTATGCAATGCTATGCATTTCTAATTTTATATAGAAAAAGTAAAATTTTTGGAATGATAAAAAGTTTGTAACTTTCGTGAAATTGTATAATTTATTTGCATATTCAGTGTACAGTATAATATTATATATTATACAGTAGACTGTACGTTTTACATATACATTGCATATTATATATATAATTTATATATTTATCACCATGAATAAATATTTAATAATTATGAATTTTAATGAAGATTAATTGTACGAAAGTTTTTAATTTGCAGTAAAATTAATTATAATTGAATGAAAAGATATTATATAAAACGCACGCGTATGATATAATTATACAATATATATGTAATAAGAACGGGTGAAATTATAATTTATAACAATTATAACATATTGTATAATAATACGATTATGTAAATTATTTATGTGAAATTATACGTACATATTTTTCTTTAAACACTGATTATTGATTCAAAATTTCATTCACCATGAACTGGGTCGAACTGGGTGCAACTAATTGAGACACCAGAGAGGGTCTCTGGTATAATTTTCTTATATTTCTATTTTATTTTGACGTAAGAAATCTCATTCTTTCTATCCGTGATTGTACTTTGAAGGAGCTACATTTCCAGACAAGTAGGGGAGGTAAAAACTCTCTCGGTCAGCAAAATGAGGGGAAGGCAGGCAAAAGATAACGCGCCGTTTCTCAAAAGCCGGCAGCTAACTCCACCTATCAGACAAACAAGTAACTTTGTTGTCAATATCAGAGCAAAAAATAAAGGGGAAAAAAAATCATCTTGAAAAGGGAGAGGAGAGGGAGAAGGGAGAACAGTGGTAGAGGACAGGTAGAGAATGTCGTTCAGTCAGCCGTTACTCTTGTAATAACTTCGCAAATATCAAGATTATTGTGTGAATTGTAGTGATAAAACATCCAAGAAAGCATCATAATAAACCTACGAGTATCGGTATGTATTTATATAGTTTTATATTTACGTAAAATATTGATTTTTTAATAACACGTGAGATTCTTATCATCACATGAACTTTTTTTATTTGGCACTGCAAACATGATATTTTTTAAAGTTTTTTTATATTTGTAATTTTAAATGGAAGAGTATATTTTCTATGTATTATTACAATGTTAAACACGTTGTGTTCAATAAATCAATATTTGTTACCACTAGAGTTTGAAAGGAATTACTATAAGATAGCATATTAAATTACGTTCCATACGTGAATAATAATTATACGACTTCGCAGTGTGATATTTTGTGAATCATATGTTTTTCCGTGCTGTCATTAGTGTCATGTTTATGGACCTAATAACGGGTATGTAAAAAAAATGATATTCCATTTGAGTCAAAAATTTAATTAAATTGAATTTTTTATAGAACTAGATAAAAAAAAAAGTATGAAATTCTTTAACCTGTCTGGAACAAAAAAAATTATGGTTTTACTAACCATATTATATCTTGTTTTTAATTAATTGCCGTGCAATAATTTTATTTCTGAATTTTATGTGGCTACAACGTACTACATTATGATACGGTCGACGTTATATTACGAACGATCGGGTATACGCACGAAAAAGGTCGTGACAAGTTTGACCTTTACGTAACACATGTTATAGATGACCAGCACTTGAGTGCTGTAGGCTGTGGTATATTGAAAGTTCGGGTAAAATGGGGCTCTCTATTGGAGGCGTTCTATGATTGATTGCAGATAAAAAGTTACTAAATATTGGCTGCAATGTACAGATTTGAAAGATCCTTGAAAAAAAAAAAAATCCATTACTTATAGTGCCGTATATAATTATATATTATGAATATTAATAGATTTATAGTTTTATTCAGTTTATGATTTATCTATTTTTCCCTACAAAATGCACTCGTTTTGTATTGAAATAATAAATATTCTTTCTGGTAAATCTATAATAACTGTACTTAAATGGATGAAGTGTACCCTACAAGCAAATAATGCATGCATGCACTGCACATCTCATTCTAAGCCTTTAAGGAATTTTACGATCACTCCAACATGCAGTTGTTTAATGACCAGCCCTACTTGACTACATGTTAAAAGATATAACATCAACATTGCCACATTGCACTTTCAGTTGCTAGCAGTTTAAATTATACTGATGGGATAATTAACAGCTTTTCTGTAACAAAAAATCTACGTAAAATCTGCGTCTTCATAAACTCAATTTATAAGTGCTTTTTAGCAAAGCTATCAAAACTGATTAGTATATGGAGCGAAATGTTCTTCCTGCGGTCCCTAAAGATCTAAATTTAGGAGCACTTCAAAAACTAATTTATTATACTGTAAACAAAAATATTATGAAGTTCTTTTAGTTTATATTTTTTGCACAGTGCAGGCAACAGCTATAATATACACGTATACAGTATTATTAATTTAGCATTCTCTCTGAAAGTTTGTGACTATTCTGTTTGTAATTCAGTTTTGAAACTTTGCACTATTTAAAACTACATATAAGTACACGTATGTGCAAATTGTAACAATGAATTACAAATTAATATCGTCTTTCAAGCTTTCGATAACGCCCGAAAATGCGTCATTTTTGCTCATTTCCGATTCGGTTTACGCATTATAATAAACAAAAGGGGTCAGAAAAATGCAATTTTTAGGCATAATTTAAGAGTTGAAGGTTTGTACTGGGGGGAGGGGGGGGTTGTATTCGTCAATCTTTCAACCCGCCGCGGATTTTTTGTTTTTTTTTTCCACGTGGAATTTTTACGGTCTTGTTTCCACCTTTTGGAAGGCCAGAAACAGGGGTTAAAGAGAATTTTATATAAATTTGACTATATAGTATATACTTAAAATTTTTATGAGGTTATGTGTACACACTTTTTTATTACTGATGTACATACTCTATACTGGACGTCTCTGCAATATAAAATTCTCACAGGTGTACTTTTATGTCAAGCAGAAGATGAAGAAAAAAAAAGTGTTTTGAAAGAACAAACATCTTTTTGTTTGCTTATATTACTGTACAGAAATACAACCACAAAAAATGTTTATTCATTCAAAAAAACAAAGGGTTCGAGTTTGTTTGTACAGAGAGAGGTCGGTAAAACACATCGAATATTTTGTTATAAATAATTTATAAGTTTATTAATATTAAATTATATTTATTATTTCGGATGTCCGTATTATTATAACAAAAAATATAGACAATGCTATAAAAAATATTATAACAAAGGTTGTTTTATAATTGTGTTAATTAGCTCATTTAATATTAATTGTGTTTGTCTATTATCTATTGTTCATACATAAAAGCGTACGCCGAATTGTTATTATATATTATACTAACTGGTATCATGCTTTTTTTTTATTACTTTAAAAACTTTAAAAAAGTATTTTTTTGTAAAAGAGTAATTTGATGTATGGTAATAAATTAATAATTATAATCTGCGACGAAGTCATTATACAAATTTGATAAAATTTAATCAAATTTGAATTGTGAAAATTTAAGAAACCATCAGGTTCAAAATTGAACTATAATAACAACATTTACGAAGGTGTTGCAATAAGGTGTTTTTGTTTTAGAGCATAAATATCCGGTTTTGAAGCGCACAATTCTTTTAAAAAAAAAAAAGGTAAACATAAAAATTAAAATAAGAAACATTTTTTATATTATATTATTTCAGTTCGTATAATTTTAATTGTGCTATTTTCTGTTATATACGCAGTTTTTAATTAATTTCATTTAATATTTAAATAGTTAAATTTATAAATCTAAAAATAATGAGATCATTATAAGAATTAATTTTTAGATAAACAAATTAAGCAGAAACATAAATCATTATTGAATATCATTTAGTTCAACCATCATGTTAAAAATAACGAATCCGATATACTTTTTTTTCTACTATACGTATTGATTTTTCTACGCGTTTATTTTTAGACTAGAGTTTCCAGGATGTTAAATACTTTTTGATGTACGAACTTTTTCACTAAAATCAATACTTCTGTGACATTTTTTTGTTAAAAGATAGAATAGATGTTTGCTCTCAATACGATGTTTTATTATAACCCCAAGGGCTGTGACATGGTGGCATAAAACGTGTGTAGGCGTAAATACACAAGGATTACGAAAATATTTCTTGTGCGTGTTTTTTTCCGAGTTCATTCTACAGCCCTTCGTGTTGAAGAAATTATTAAAAAGTCGACCTAGGATATATATAAAAAAGATCTCTTCTACTGTATATTTTCTTAGTAGTTACTTTACTTATTTATAGTTATGTTATACGATCAAAAATTTTTTTTTCCTTAAGTTGAAGAGGGTAGATGAAAACAGAAGGATTTTTCCTTTTGCTCATTAGTAATAAGGTCGAGAATTCAGTTCGCTGACATATAAACATGTCACTCCATGTTCTGACTGATATATAAATAAAATATATTTTATTCTTTACATGTCGATGTCTCCAAAATCCAATTTATGTATGATAACTGCAGTAGATCAAGTGAGTACGCTTCGTGATGCTCATTTGTGTCATTATGGTCCATCTTGCACTTGAAAATGAAGCAAAGTGTGTGTTTTTTTTTTAACTTTTCTCGGTTATAAATGACGTAAAATAAATGACGTAAAAATCTAAATCTTGCATTATCCACTGTATTTTTTAGTTTGGACTCACGTTCCATAAAGGAATTTTCCAAAATATTTTTCCTACTGAAAAAAATAATTCACTTTTTTTTTTTTACATACTGTAATAATATATTGGTTTAGAATGTTTAGATAGGTAGTTTTATGATTCCCCCGTTTTTTAATATTTTTTTTGTACACAATTATTAATAAACCCCAAGTATTTTTTTTTTTCCAAATTTTTATTACATATTTTTATTACACAAAATTTAGTCTTGTCAATAGTTTTCATTAATTTGTAATTTAGTATAAAACAGTAAGGAGAATTTATCCTTATGCTGATGAAAAATAAGGTCGAGTATTCTTTATATAGGTGCAAAATTGTTGTAGTTATATGCTAATTATACGTATGACGAAATCATACTGATATTGCGCACATTTATTTATGAGCCAAAGTACATCAGTATTTATTTTTTGTTGAAAAGTTATAACCAATATTACATAACTTTGTTTATAGTTTTAAATTTTAATTAATAGCGTTAAAGAAATTTGTCCTTGTGTTGATATGGTCGAGTATATTTTATGTATAAATAAACCTGTCACTTTTTTTCCTTCCCATTACCTCCATTTTTATACTATACTTAAAGATATTGATGTAATTCGATCAATATACTTTATATTTTTATTGGAAAGGTAACTTTGTTTATGTAAATGGTATATATTTAAAGTTGAAACTGTTAAAAGTATAATGTTAAAAAACCTGTCTCGATTTATAATGTCTAATATTACAAAATTATTCACATAACTTTATTTTAACAGTACAGGTAAAACAGCTGCCAGGGTAATATAATAGTGAATTTGCAACTACATAATTTTATAGCATGCAGATGTTAAAAATAATTTAAAGGTGTCGTATTTTTTTAAAAGCCTGTTTTGTATAGACGTGGTAATAAAAAATGAGGGCGCACTGTTAAAATAGAACTGACATCAAAGTGATTTTGAGAAACATGTAAACAAATTAAATTCTTGTTATCAATAATAATAGTTCAGCATGACCGCGGCGGCGATGTTTACTTTCTTTTGTTTCTACTTAACATGTGGTCGACGACTGAAGTACGGGTCTGTTCTTAAGAATTCTACTGCATGGTGGTATTATAGGTGATAATTATAATATACATTACCAGGAAATCACATTAAAAACTGACATTAAATGTAATGTGGTGCTATAAAAGTCAAAGAATTATATTTTTTATTAAATCTGCTTTACTGATTTAATTAATTAACGTCGACTGATGGTATGCAATAATTGTGCGCAGTGCTGTATATACACCTCTTGTTATCCAGAACGTTATCCTGTTTTTGATGTTGTCGTTGCAGTCATGCATGACTCCCGTGGGAGAAGTGATTATATATATTTATATATAATAATTTTATATATTTATCATGTTACAAAAAATATTAAATCCAACAATAAATAATATATAAGGACCAAATCATCTTACCAAATCTTCATTATCTTATGGAAGGGATTGAAGCTGAGAGCAAGCATATTAATTATATAACATACGAGTATCCATTTCAAATTTCCACTACCACCAAGATCTGCACCGACGGCGGCTCCAGGCAGGCTCACGCCCAGACCCTTCAGCGCTCACCGTCGCGCTCTCTGCAAATAAGCATATATCTCATAATCAGGCAGGAGTCATTTTTCGCGGCTGCTTCGTCGCGCTTTGAATTTCTCAGCAGGGTGAATTCACAAGGGGGGGGGGGGGTCAGTCACTTAATTCCTGGTTAAAAAACAACAAACTTGTATACAAGTCATCATGGGAAATATAACCCCCATCTCCTTCCCTAGCTGCAAAAGTTTCCCATTGCGAGATATACAACCTTTCACTAGGTGAGTGCTAGATTCGTCCATGATGCCAATATTTCAAATTTAAATGATGCTCGCTAAACTTTATTCACAAATATCTGTGCCAGGAAATGAGACGGCTTGTCTCAGGGTGTGTACATAATAGACGAAGTTTAAGGTAGTGGTTTTCAACACAGCTGGTTGAGCGTGTTTCAAGACCATACGGTCTCTGCTGGAGCGTGCTAGCAGCAAGATTGACTTTTCTCGCTACATCGAATGCTCCCACTAGCATGCTATTATTAAATATCCTCGTGGCTTATTGTATTGCGTCGCGGTGATTTCACCCATCGAGTGAGCAGGAGCTTATCTGTGAGGTACAATTTGACTCATGCTCGCTCTTTCCGCTGCATTAATTTCCGTACCAAGTTCGTAGTTGTTGAATATTAAAAGATAAAATTAACATGAGAACTTTTTACATACATGTAAGTATGTTAATTAGTTCATCTAACTTTCGATGTAAGAAATATATATATTAGTAATGAAATATCAAATATAGTTTTTTTTTATCGTTTTTTGATTTTTATATATTTTTTAATAAGAAGTGTAGATTCTATGCATGATGCATGATAGAACAACTTTAATATGGTCAACATATTGCTTCGAGAAACCATTGACTCTATGGAGAAACGGTGTTTAATTTTTAATTGGTCTCATAATATTTTGGAAGATTAATTATTGTTTAAAAATGCATTTTTTAAAAAAAAAATCCTTGTTTCGAAAACCAATGTCACTTTTTTTTTCTTTTCTTTTTTTTTTTTTTTTTTTTTTACATAAATAAATAATCTCATTTTATCACATTATGTGTGCGTGGTATAATGTTAAGACTGCATGATATTTTTAAACCACCCGTGATAATTGTAAAAGTAAAGCCTTGGGTATTATTATATATATTTATTATTATATTATTACTGCTGCGTAGTGGAAGTGACGTGGGCACGTTTTTTGGTGTACTTCTCATCTTGTTAAAATGAAGTTAAATGGGGCTTCTTTAATACAATGTACTTTGCAAAAAAAAAAAAAAAAAAGACCTATTTGACCTTACAAATTAAAGAGGCACTCCTAGAAAGAAAAAATTATTAAACAGTGACTTCTTCTTTTCTGATGACCATAATTTACGTTATAATAAAAATAAACTATACAGTAAAAAGTACAGGACATAATATTCTCTTATTGAAGCAAATAAAGACAATATTTTAGCCACTTTCCATGCAATTCTGTTATATAAATTAAAAACACAATTTTCATATATTAAAAAAAAATAAAATTATGATTAAATGTGATTTTTTAAAATAATAATAGTAAAAAAGTACAATAGCAAGTCTCACGATTTTTCTATTATAACAATAAATTATAATGATGTAATTAAGTTAATGTTAGGTGGAGTACGATGATCGTCCTTGGACTATGGGAGTATTTTCATGTGACAAAGACTGCGGCGGTAATAATCGCTAGCCGACATTCCGCACGAGGTGACGTAAATTCTAGGAGAGATAGACAAGAGACAAGACAGTGACAAGCGTAAACATCGAGTCAACGGACACTAACTTGTTTGCGAAATTTCTGTGAGAAAACTGTTAACTAAATTATTTATAGTTTACGTATACCTCTGGGGCGCGATTCACAAAGCAGTTAACCAGGTTTCTAACCACGTTTAGCTTAACCACGTTTAACTATACGTGTTTTACGTGTTAAACCACCTTTGTTAAACGTGGTTAAGCCAAATGTGGTTAGAAACCTTGCTAACTGCTTCCTGAATCGCGCCCCTGGACACCACGAACTTTAATCCTGATTTGTTTGCAGGCGTTACCACGCAGTCTATGGAAGCATAGTGAACTCTTTTTATATATGGATAAACGAAAGTACTCTTCTTACTTTATCCAAAATTACAAAACTGTATCTATGTCGATTAGAGCTGCAGAGGTTGTCCAGAGGAGAGAGAGGGAGAGAGCTGCAGCTCCAATAGACAGAAAGATGTAGATTTGCAATTTTGAGGGTTGTGAGTTATAGTCTAGCCATCCTGCGAAAAGTTGAAGTTCACCGCGCCTCTATAATATATACACTGCATGTAATTGCCGTGTATATAGTTAATGACAACGCCTATTGAACAGAGCAGAGGCGACGTTCGTGCTGTCCCGAGGTGTTTTCTGTTTATGAAGTAAACTTTCCATGCAGGCGCGGATCCAGGAAAAAAATTCAGAGGGGGCTGCCTCCATAAGGCCAATGTTAAAAAAAAATTAGAGTGGGGAGGGGGGGGGACTGCAGCCCCCTTGGTCCCCCCCCCCCTGGATCCGCGCCTGTTTACATGTAAAAGCGCACAATGTTATTAAGAATAATCCCACACATGAAAATTAGGAAGAAAAAACTAAATGTTCTCATCTACATCCCCTATCAGTAGCTAAAATATCAGTGTATACAAATTCAAGCTAGTTTTTGAGTTATGAATTTTTAAAGTTCACATGGAAAAATCAAACTTCCGTCATATTAAATTAGTCAACTTTATAAATTCATAACTCAAAAACTACCTCTAATTTGTATACCTGATATTTTAGTCATTGATAGCCATGCAGAGGAGAATATTTTAGATTTTTGTCATAATTTTTATGTGTGGGATTTTGTTAACATTTGTTAACATTACCTTTCCAAGTCACTGCATGCAAATATCGTCCAAATAAATTAATGTTATTGAGAAAAAACTTTTTTTCATGCAGCCTTGCATGCAAAGCTGTAGAAGTAAATCTGAGATGTTCCAATGTTTGTGAATTGCCTCCCCTCTCTCCTCGATTTATCTCGGTACACATAGAAATATAATGACGTGCTAATTTAACAAGACCACGGAAGACGTCATTTCAAGGAAGTTCAAAGTCAAGAATCTTTCGAGCGCCATTGTATATAAGGCGTGTGCGTTTTTTCAATTGATTATTATTTGTTTCATTATTGAGGGGAAGTGAGTAGGTATATATTATAGTTTATAGAAAACACCGGACGTTTAATAAATAAGTTGTGTTTATATGTTGTCTGATTTGTTATTGTTTTTGCGAAATTTTTAAAGTTCTACGTCTCAAGTAAAAGAAGTATCAAAGTTCACTTAAAATATTATTTATAGTATGTATTTTGTATTTTATTTATGTTATTTTTTTTAAGTAAATGTTATATGTGCTATCCTATTTCGTATCGATTATCTGTCATGAATGCATGATATAGAAAAATATTTGCAAAAAACAATTTCCTTAGTAGCATGCAGAATGAATAAATATGGAACATTTATTTATATGTACCCTTGTGTGAAGTTTGATTCAATTTTTTTTTTTTTTTTTGACTGACGAACCTTTGGGGGAATTCGAAGAGCGTTCTGACCAAGCACATGTTACATACTGTATTTTATTATATTGCATTTTATGCTCTCGGTTTTAGGTACTAGGCTAAATTTCAAGACTTACATTTAAATGCGTTCTAAGAGCTTTATACATGTGAATCCCCTTTACCTTATGTATCATAAAAAAAACAACAATGCAAGTTGAATCGGCTAGAATTACGTTGCATTTATAAAATTGACCTTATGTCCACAATATTTAAGGTTCATTTTCCCCCATGTAGTAATACAGACGATATAATGCATATATCTTGCACTGTGACACTATTAACTACGTTAGTTTCGCAATACTGTACATTGATCAAGAATAATGAGATTGTCCTTTTCTTATGATTGCTTATAAGTAGAGCAAAAAATTATTATTTCCATCATTTATTTTATAATGATTACATACATTTGTTACATTCTTGGATAATAATGCTATATAAAAAAAGTATAATATCAGGTCAAATTCTCATACATTCTGTGTTCCACGTATAGTATTTCTCTGATTTCTTATGTATATATAAATGTGTTTTTTATTTACTATATCAAATGACTTCTCAACGGTCTTATATACTTTTATTGCAACGTTTATTGTATACTTCAAGAAGTAACATGATATTGATGATAATGTTCGATGGCTGGAAATTGCCTGTTTAATATATTGATTATAGACTTTATTGCAAATCTAAATGGGAGTTTCGTAAGAAAAATAGATCAAAAATTTAAAACGTCAGTCTACTTTAAAGTTTCTTGTTAAAAAAAAACAAAAAAAAATGCACATTTCTCCCCGTAATCTCGTTTAACTCTTATAAAACCGCCAGATGTAACAAAACAAGACAAGCTATAGACAAATTTATGTAATATTCCCTCCGGAAGTAGCCGGAAGTTATGGTATTTCTATTTGTACATCCAGCGTTACAATTTCATGCACGCATTGATCGCAGTAATTCTATATAATACAAAACCCTCTGTAAAGTTTTAAAACTGAACTACAAATAGAACAGCCTTAAAATTCACACTTCCGGCTACTTCCGGAGGGAATTTCAAATTAATTTTACTATATTACATTTTGCAATAAAAGTTACTTTTAACGTTTTAAGATAAGAAAATAGCTCTTATTAGAAAGTTTTTTATCTTGCATCTATAAGCGTTCTCATGTTGCACTGTCAATAATGTCAATATTCCGGTGGATAATCCTGGCTTATAAAACGTCTGCTTGTATACCACAAGGACATGATGCTGGGGCCTTCCCTCTCTGTACCACCATACGATATAGATTGGTGGAGCGAGACGTCACGGATGGTGCCAGTCACTGTAATTTCCTAAAGACCTCTTAACAAGTATTTATTTAATTCTTATTTAACCGTCTGTAATATTATATAACAGTTTAGCAAGCTGTTTAAATTACTTCAAGAGTTTTCGTCAAGTACATCCCGTTAAAACTGGACTTTGATTATTTAAAGTTGGTGTCGAAAAAAAGAAAGTTGTAATTGCAAAGTTTGTTGGAAGGAGTGCACACTTATTTTTTTTTTAATTTTGTTTAAACAAGAGCACCATTTAAATGAATTAGCTGTACATTAATTATCTCTTTTAGTACAATTAACAGATGGTTCTTTTAATGTACACTCATCGGCTCTGAAAAGTTCCATTTTGTAGCCTTCTTTATAATTGTATTCTGATATACTAGCTGACAGAGTATGGAGATTAACAAGGCTACAAACAGACGGAACTTTTCAGATGCAACGAGTGTACCTTTGTTTAAAGTAATGTATGAAGATATTTACAATGAATTGAAAATTTAAGTACATTTATTTAAACTATTTTTCTTTCCTTTTTCTATTTAAATGGTATGTTTTTCTTTCCTTTTTCTAGTTTTTCTATTTAAATTGTGAATAATAATTCCATAATGGCATTTTAAAAATTCTTTACTATACACACTGCATGCTATATATATAAATAAAAGGACTGCATTTGACAATAAAGTTTATTTGACTTCAAAAGGCTCGTATGTCAAAGGGAACAAGGGTTGGCTTTACCCTCTGCACTTTAAAGTAAATTATTGGACTTTTAAATATAAATTCTGCATGGTGAAATATTTTTTATTTATTACTCATTTTCACCGCACCCATGTTTCATTTTTTATATCAAGTTAGCAGAATTATCATAACAATGCACAGTGATGATTTACAAAACTCAGCAGTGAAATATTTCTCACTTTAATAAACTGCACACACTCTACATCTTATTTGCTCATGTTTGTACATTTTGAAGCACTGAAAAACAATAGAAAAAGACTCCTCCCCTTCGCTAATTGTTTCTATCATTTGTCACACGTATTTTGCAGGGGTTAACTTCATTACGGATCAATATCTTGCAGTTTTCCTACATCGCTATAGTTAAATTAAATTATCAATCCCACTGCAAAAGCAGCTGAAAATACAATATTTTTTATCTTCCTTTTCGTATTTTAAGTTTGAAACTCATAATATTTAGGGCTTCTTGTATAATTATAAGAAATTTAAGAACTGCATGTACAGTACATCTCGGGAAAGCACGAACGTTATAATACTCGTATCAATGACAAGCTTCAACTTTGACGAAACGATTCTCCCAGACAATGAAAATCTAGCTCGCGAACTGCGCGCGACGACATGTTCTACCAAGCTCCCTATCCTTTAACCCAGCGGTACCTGGTTTTTAATTTTTTCCGCCGATTCTTATGGAGGGCAAGATTAATAATTCATATGAGCCACGGGAAAAATCACTTTACACGACATAAAAAATATTCGAGATTTTGTGCAGCATAGAATTTGAATGAAAAAATAAATAAGATTTTTTCCCTAACAAACCTTACGGAGCGATGTAAGAATACGGCGCTGCGGCATTTGTAAGTTGAAGCTTGTCATCTGTATCTCCAAAGAGATGCAGATTTACAATTTTGGAGGAAACAAGAAAAGGTTCAAGTTTTCCAGCCTTGTAAATAGAGTGCGTGCTGGTAACGCCTACAAATATGCAAAGCAGTGGTAAAGTTATTCGTGATATCCAAAGTTGTATTATACATACTGTACATAAAAATATGAAGGTTGCTAATTTCATAAATTTCCTAGTGTAAGAATTTAAACCAATTTCATTATGTAAGCAGAAAATAGAAGTTAACCGTAAAAGGAGGGGTTCGTTAATTTTTGCGTGCTGTTTTACTTTACACATGCAGAGAGAATAATGTTAGCATACGTGTTTTTTAAAAAAATACACCACACCCATTTTCTGTAGTAGTACTTGTTCTAGAGTGGGTGTAACAACTTTAATCTTTTACTGCTCATGACACCATGGAAATATAACTTATACTGAAATTTTGTCTCGAAACAAGATTCGTTTTAAAAAAAATAATATTGTTGATGATTTATCAAAAGTATAGTAATTTATTAGAGCGTGATTCCACAATAACAAATTTTTATACAAAAAAAAAAAAGATAGTGAAAATATTATCATTAATATTAGTGCGTGCGTCTGTTTTCTATATATAATTTATATGTGATTAAAAAATACACCTAAGAGTCATTAAAGTTAAATGAATTTAACGTTCTCACTATAACAGTTATGAGATGTACAGGGTAGGATTCACGAAGGTGTTACCCAGAAATATCTAAATATAATTGACCATGGTTGTTATGCGGTAACTCTAATTATCTTCCATCGTGCATCGCGTCCTGAGTTTTTCACCTTTTACTGTTCGTATAATTTAAAATTTTGTGACCGTACACAATAGATTAATAGATTTGGATCAAGATTCAGAAAACTACAAGTTCTGCAGTACAGGCGGGGACATAAGAAAGAGGGGATTGCGCTGACGTCATGCGAGGAGGGCCAGAATGCACGGACTAGCATTTAAACTAAGTGTAAAATAATTTTAAATCAACTTTGAATACTTCAATAATACTTTAACAGTACACGATAGAACTCATAAAAAAAATCTCACCGCCAAAAAACTGTTTAAAGTATTTTTTATATATATTTTTTTTTTTCATTTTGCCTATGCTCACTGTATAATCTGGCCTGCCAAAACTTTCTCTTTTCCCTCCCTCCTGCGCCCCCTTCGCAATGTGTTTGTATAGGGAAACCCCTCTCCCGCCTCACGTAAACATAAACAGAAATCAGCTCTTTACATAAGGTTCTTGGTTCAAGTTTCAAAATTACAATACGAACAAAAAGAAGACTGCACTTCCGGTGGACTATGAAATCGATACGACTGTATTAAGGTTTCGCCACTTTCACCTGATTTTTATTATTATTGCTACAAACTCCAAGATCAATATCATATTTTTTTTGTGGAGTTTAAAAATCAATATTAGTACAGTATAATATAAGATATTTTAACCGTGCTATCAAAAATAAGACGAAGATTTCTTGTCTAATTTCTCACTTTTATACATTTTTTAATATTTTTTTTTTATTTAAGTTTGGACTATATATAAATTAAAAAATAACTTATAGCACTCTCGATAAAAAAAAGGATACAGTGCTATATTTATATGCATGTACATGATGGCTAATTATATATAATTATTTTTTTTTGTAAAAAATCTGTGCTGGTTGAAGTTTACAACTTTTTACATTTAATTAATTTAATAATTTTTAATAATAATTAATAAAGAAACAAGCTTTTCTGCAGCATACCCTGAATTTATTCAAAACTGATTGAAAAGCATAATTTTCGTAGGTCTGACAAAAGCTCGAATTTGCCTCGCAATGCAATTTTATTAGCTATGACCTTCGGCTGGCTGATGACTTGAATATTATTGGGCTTATTATGCATTTTTTGCGACAAGCCTACGGAGAACTGATATTTTTGCATGGCAACAAAATAACTTGCAAGAAAAAAATATAAAGAAACATGACGGCGTTGCATGCATGCATGTATGCTCATTTATTTGTTGAGATAAAATTTTATTTGAATGAAGTCGAAGTATCATCATGTATATTATAAATGAAGGGTAAAACAAACAAAAATTGAATGAATTAGAGAAAAAAATTATGTTAACTGCCTATTGCATTAAATAAGCTCTTTTTTTCATCATTAATCTCTCTTGAAATAGAATTAACAGTTGAAATTGCTTTTTAATAGCGATTTGCTTTAGTAATTTACTTACAGTAATTATTTTAAAATACATTTTTAAATTACTTTTTGTATACCATATTAACGAAACTTAATAATATTATCACTATCCAAACTCATTAGATATAATATTATAATACTGCAGACACATAAATAGCAATTAACGAAGCTAAATAATTTATTATTATAGTATTTTATATTTTTTATATAAAACAAGGCCTCGATGAAAAGTACTTTTTATTTAGTTTATGTATAGTAATTGTTGATAAACTGTTGAGTTTTGTGTAATTTGATAATAAGCTTATAATAATGAATAAAATAGTAATTATACGTTCACAATTGAACTCAAAACCAAAGAAATTTAATGTTCATTGAGCGTATAGAATTCGTATTGAATAAATAACAATACATTATTTCCAATTTGTGTTAAATAACAGCTAGAATAGCAAATTGGACAACTTGTGCCATTGTAATATAAATTCATCATGAATTAATGATTATCGATGTAAATCTAATACGAGGCTAATGAGGATGTAATACTATATTCAACAGCATCACAAGTTATTCCAACTATTCTGTTTGAATAGCTGTATCTGCTAAATCCCTAAATAATACCAGAGCTATAGAGAATAGATTATGTCATATTCTCTGGCAACACTAAAAACGAAAGGATAAATAAAATATTTAAAATAATTAAATAAATAAATAAATAAATAAATAAATAAATAAATAAATAAATAAATAAATAAACTTATAATATATGATCTCAAACAGAGGCAATTCACTAAAGAGAGTTTCATCATTTTTCTTTTTATGCATGAAAAATCAGGTTATACCCTTAATCGCATTTCAAAAAATGAATTATAAGTTATCATTTTATCAGGGGTGTATGACAAAAAGAAAAATGTTTGCCAGGAAATATGCAAGTTATGACTTACGACAGGATATTACACAATAGTAAATCTGAATAAAATAGCATGCGTAGATAACGGTAGTATTTATTATAAAATATATCAATGTATGGCAAAAAATCGTTAAAGTAGTGTATAGGTGTAATAAATTGTGGCAGAATCAGGTCGGAGGGTAGAATTGGTCCAACGAGGAGGTGATTTTTATGGAAAGTCGCAAACTTTGGTCAGAGAAAAGTAAGGATACGCCCTTATGAGTTTAGAACTCGAAACGGGATAATGGAGGGATAAGGGAGAGAAAGGATGGTGGCTACAGCTTATTACGCGTCCTATATAGCATTCGCTGAGGTGAGACTGAGGGAACTGTAGAAAACCTCGGTCAGGACGGACACCTCTACTTTTTTTTATCAGTAGGCCTATATGAATTATTCTCTGCTTTGGGGTTCGTAAAATCAATTTGAGAGAAGAACCCTTTGTCTCAATCCTAAATACACCACTGGCCAAACTTAAGCAACCATTTTTCCCTAAAATTATGACGTTAATTATCAATTAGACAATGCTGTATAAAGGAAGGAGACAGATAAACACTACCGGTGTAATGTTGAAACTTGGAAATTTGAATGTTTTCACACTTCCTTGTTGAATTATATCAAAGAATTAATGTAGATATTAATTCTTTGATTATATATTGATAGTGTGTTTATTGAACTTCTTCATTTTTCAATTTTATATTGACATGCAGAACTCTTCATTTTGTGCTACGTAAGCTATATTTAGTCACAAAATTCGTAATAACCAGAGCGTTTCTTTTTAATAAGCATTTTTTTCCCATTGAATTCTTTTATATCCTATCAATAATTAGTAACAACTTGTATTTATACATTTTTATTTTTGAGAGAGTTCAGAATTAAAAATTGCCTGATAAATCATTTCACTTTAGGCCTTAGTAAATTAAAAAACTGACCTTAATAATACCTGTGAAGATCCTATGATTAATTGATTAATTACGTCAATGTTAAAATTAATGGTATTGTATCCATTTATTAATTTATTCAAATTTTGATGATCTAAAATGACTTTAAAAAAAGTGTGTCACTATTTGAAATCACACTGTTGTACCTTTAACTTTCACCCCACCTTGCTTTTTATTAAGTTCGCGCCGAGACATGCGATGTGTTCATAAATTTTGTCCGTCTGTCCCACAGTCCTACCGACTTCTCCTGGCAAAACAACGATGAAGAATCAGATCGCCTACTTCGAGTAGCCTACCCAGTGTCGGCTCTCTCCACCCCTAACACTGTGAGTAAACTCTGACCTCAAGTAGTCCCCATTTATCTTTGATTTGACGTCACGCCACCCTCCATTAGAATTATATTCGAGGACATAGTAAAAGGTTCGTGACGTCAAACCAAACATAAATAGCGATGACTTTATGACAGAATATCAATACCTAAGTGTAAGAGATAAATTTACATTATTATTTTTCTGACATGAATAAAATAATTTTTATATTAAATTTATATTTATGCTATGTATTGTACTTATAAGTTTTTATTGATATTGTAAAAGTTTGGAAATTTATTATTTTGATATTAATTCATAATTTTAGACCTTCTGTCAGATGTGATTTAAGTTGACATTTTGTTGCATTAATACGTTAATTTTATCGTTTAAAGAATATTTGAAAGAGCAGAAGTTAGTAATTATTTATCAATATTACATATTTTAAATTACGAATTAATTAAATAAATCACGCAGAAATAACACCATCGTTCAATATTAATCGAAAGAAATAATACTTTTTCTAGTGTTTGCTGAGATGTGATTTTCAAGAAACGATAAAAGTATCAAGCTATCAAGTATATTAGGAACAAAATTTTCACTTCAATTTTATTTTGTATTGCCCTCTCAGCATAGTTAAATTTTGTTATCAGCCTCATGTTTTATTATTTATATTTCAGCCTGGCCATATAGCTCATAAATCTGAAAACAGCAATGAAAAAAGGTAAATTATATAACAATTTTCCCTTTAAGGTAACTTTACATGAGTGACGGTTGCGTATTGTAATTTTTGTGCGCTATACGGCGCTATTATTCTATTTATTTCCAAGCGAATTGGTTTCGTTTTAATGTCAATACGACGGCGATCGTGTTGTAAATAATCAAAGATGGCCCTTATATGAATTCACAGCAAATGCGCAATATTCGCGTCGCTTTAAAAAAAAACGCTCATGTAAACCTACCTTTAGTGATAAATAATAAATCAAAACAATAACTAAAATCATTTAAATTTGACGAATTAGGTGTTTTGGATCTTCTACCCCTAAGGAAAGGGTATCTCCTAACCAGGGCGGAAGTAGTACCAATTTCCTAGCGAATGCACTTCGCGGAATATCATCAAGTAACAATTCATCAAAACCCCATCAACAAAGACGATCATCAACTGAATTAAGTGTCTTACAAAAATTTAAAAAAAGTCTGGCTCAAAGATTCCAACGTAAATCTTCATCCCCTTCTTCAAATAAACATCAACAAGATATGATGGACCAAATGTCTACAACTCCTATTACCCCAGACTCCAAGGATGATGATGAGACTGATTCTCCCTTAATTCAAGATTTACTCCTGCCACAAACAGATACAGATGCATATTTTAAAAGGTAATTTTTATTTTATTATAATTATTATTACTGTATTTATGTTTTAAATTGGGTTATTATAATTGTGAAGATAAGGGGGGGGGGTCTTTTATTGCATGTTCAGCTAGTCGATCATGTTCTTGGAAAATTTCCTTCTTTAAAAAATAAACAATGTATTTTTCAGCTAATTATAATTTTGATGAAATACATGGTTCGATATCTTCATTTCGTCTATTGCCAAGGGAAGTTTTTTGACAGAATAGCTAATTTATTTTAACAGTTTTAGTGTGAGGAATTTTTTATGCCAGCTGATAATTTTTTTTGGCGAAATTAAATATTAAGTTAACATCGGATAAAGTAATTTTTGTTTTTTTAATGATAATATTTGATATACAGAGTTAAAATGTGACTAATTCTTTTATGAAAAGAAATTTTGATTAATTATTGTCTGTGTTAATTTAAACAGTATTTCATCATGCATTCATTAAATTTCCTTGTTATGCGGTATATTATAGCTGACAAGAGAAGAAGTTCATTTCATTCACCACTCATTATTTTTTTTACGTCATATAAATTTCCTTGTTAAAAATTTGTTGATTTTTTTCTTTTTGAAGGATTGGTCCATTATGGAGACAGAAAGACCCTAATAACGGATCTAGTGGGAAATCCTGCCGTAATTCAAAATGCAGTAGCGGAGATAGTGGTTTTCAAATGGAGGTAAGTTACTTTAGAAACTTTTAATATAAAAAAAAATCTTATATTTTTTTGTTTTTTTCTTATTTTTTTGTTAAATATAGGAAGCCTTAAAAAGTTTGGAGACTGAAAGTACACCCCAAGAACTTTCCCCAGAGGTTCAAAGACGAATAAAATCGCCGGCCAATATGGAGAATAATAATGTTAAAAAGACGAGACCATTATCAGAAGTTTTAAATGAAACTTTTTTAGAGAAATATAAGGTACAGATATTTCTTTTTAATTGGATAACAGTTTTTTTTATATATATATATTTTACACCAAAATTGAATTTTGTGTTCATGAATGTATGCACTTACAATGATATTTCTAATCAATTAATTTAAGGGTAATCAAGGTAACACGCCCAGTGTTAAGAAAATTCCCACACTTGAAAATTATGAAACATAAATCTTAAAATGTTCTCCTCTGCATATCCTATCTAAAATATCAGATAAAATATCAGGTACACAAATTCGATCCAGTTTTTAAGTCATTAATTTTTAAAATTGACTAATTTAGCATGATAGTTCCATTTCTCTATATATTAAATTAGTCAACTGAAAAAATTCATAACTCGATAACTAGATCGAATTTGCATAACTGATATTTTAGCTACTGATAGGGGATGTAGAGGAAAACATTTTAATTTTAAAGATATGTTTCATAATTTTCATGCGTGGAAATATGTTTAACATTGGGCGTGTTACCTTAACCTTTACACTTAAAACTAACAAAAATTATATTCACATATACAATTTATAAATAGAAGGTGTAGAAGTATAATAGGTATAATAGAATTGGCACCCAATGTAAACAAATAATCGCATAACGTTAGTCTTAAACTAGAAGATATCAGAAATGCCTGTGTATATGCGCACATGCAGCAATGGGAAAACACTATTAATAATACAGCACTATATATATTGAATGAATGGCCTTGCATGCGTGACTGATGCACTTAATACCTGTGATAAGATGAGTAAAGAAAGCATTGCAAATTATTGGAAAGAGCAAGACATTCCCTATGCAATTATCTCCTCGTACATGTGCTTGTGTTTGTCTGGAAAATTGTTTAATTTTACAGCATTTTTTAACATATTATTTCGTAGTCATAACATTCTTTGTTTTGTCGTCATATAGAATTTTTTTAACTGATAAGCATTACAAAATAAGGAAGTACGTCTAGATAGAGTATTTAAAACTGCGTGGTATATATTATTATAATGTAAAGTGCATCTTCTGGCAAGGAATATGTCTCAGGGTAACTGTGTTTTATAATTTTTAGAGCAGCTATTGATTATTGATTTTTAATGATGAGAGGAACCTTGTGTTGTCTTGAAAGCCTTTTTTTTTTTTATTTACAAGAGCACTTTTAAAAAAGAATTGAGCAAGCAATTTTTTTTTGTGAAACTTTTCTACTTTTTTTAAGCCTTTATGTAATGTACTTGACTTTAATTTATTAGAGTTTAAGTAAGTGGGTTAAAATTATAATTAAATTATTCTAAACACCTTTTTTATACAGTGGTTTAAAATATGAATTACGTTCTTTTTGTTGTTTTTTAAACAAATAAATGAACAAACAAACAACATGTGAAACACTGTGTTTTTTGTTTTTTCTTGGCTATGGCTAGGCGGATATATAATAGCTGTTTCAACACTTCATTTATTGAAAATCCATTATTTAACTTCATATATTTCAATTAATAAAATAAAATTTATTATAAAAAGACAACTATCATGCATTAATTTAAAACTTCACAGCAATTAATATTTTTAATCAATAGTCATTATTTTTAATTTGTTTTATATGCTGCTTATATAAAAAATGTTGCATAATTTCCATGATTTTTATTTTTCAAAGTCAATTGAAGCTTATTATATTAATCTGTGGTGTTGATAAAAAAATTATGCAGCTGTCAACATTTTTTTGTGATTTTTCAATATGAATAAATTGGATAAGTCCTTTGTTCATTGCGCAGTTATATGGAAAATGTCCTTCACCATCTTTTAAAAGATGTCGCTATGCATTATTTGAACAAACCTAGATGTAGAAAAATTGCTACTGAACTTGCTACACTTTTAACTGTATCTTCCCTTACCTTCAACATTTCAGAATGAAAAGTCAATGAATATTAACACACCCATATAATAAAATATATTTCAGAAGCGATTTTAACATTATTTTTATTTATTTATTTATTTTTTTTTGGCGTTATTGTTCTATACATTTTTTTTTTTTTCGTCTTGAGTTAATTAAAAAAAAAAAAGAAGTTAAATCATACTTTTACCATGAATTATATAAGATTGAAATTCTTTCATTTGTATTTGAGATTACTGACCCTTCCTTGTAAATGTCCTCAGCTGGACGGTGAGGACGGTAAGGCTGAGGGCTGTGCTAGGACGCCGGGAGCTCCCCAGGTGCGCAGGACGCACTCTGACCTCGGAGGTAGTCCGCTGCTGCGAGACGACCACCGATCCGTTTTCCCTGGCCGCGCCCTCTTCAAGCGTCAGATCTCAAGTCCGAGTCCGCTCAAGATGCGTCCTCACTGCCTCGCCAGTCTCTCTGCCAGCAAAGACAACGGACTGAATTCGGCCTCGGAGGAGGACGCAGAGAGCAACGTGGTGCTCAGGAGAACCTCTGCTGCAAGGTGAGTGTGGTTTCTTCAGTCAATCATGGCAAATCTTTGTAACGTAAAAATATTTAAACTATTGTTTCTTTTTTTTCTGTCTTACATTTTTTTTTCACATAGGACATTACATAATTAATTAATTTGTTGCTGAAAATTGAAATTTAGTTAAAAATGTGGTCCATAATGATTGCTACTGATAGTGGAGGTAAGCAGACATAATTAAGTCTAACGTCACCGGTTCCGTTTGCAGCACGGACAGCAACGTTAGCATTCTCTCGGCCACGCCAATACAACGCCAGCAGCAGTTACGACGCTCCATCAGTCAGCCAATGGGAATCAACGAGCTGTCACCGCTACTCAGGAGGAGACCCTCAGGTAGAAACTCGAAACAAAAATTGCACCCTTGTTTGATATTTTTTTTATTTAAATAAAGCAATGAAGATTTTTTTATGATTCTTCACAATTAAAACTGGAAATAGCACTTGTAACAATGTTATTTTTCTTCAGGTGTGAATTATAATACAGTATTGATAATTGAAAGATTGTATTGTAACTCTTTAACTAGGCCTTGGTAGGACTGTATTCTTTTTTTCACTAATAAAACTATATGAAGTACTCTAACTAGACTCTAGGTGTATCTATAATATTATAGATGCTAATTAGTATTAGTAAAACCTTAAAAATATTTTGAAGCTTTATGTATGACTTAATTTAAATCCCTTTGTAAAATAAAATAGGGCAATTATTGCAATTAACTACAATTGTCAAATTAATATTGAATGGTGCACTATGTTTGTCTATTTCACAATATATATATTTTTGAACTCTTTATTTGTCATACATAATTATTAATTCTTTATAATATATGCATGAATATTTTTTACTGTTTTCATAAATGGTTTTTTTCTTATGTTGTTTCTGCAACCATAAAGTCCTGATAGCACACTATGAAACAAAAGTATAAGTATGTATTTATAGAAAGAAAAAAAAAAATGAACAATATAAAACTTGATATTGCAGTACATTACCGGTATATATATTTTAATCATGACAAAATTAATACTGCAAGCATTTAAGTTTATTATTTCTTCATACTAACTCAATAATTTTTAGTTTTAAACTATAATTAACTAACGGACAACACCTAATTGTGATTGCAGGTATCCCCAGTGTAATCCCCCGTCGTGTAGTTCAGCGTCGTCGCGCTAGAGGTCGTAGGCGTAGCAAAGGAGCGTGCAGTGAAGACGATGGTCGGGCTGCAGCGTCGAGTGACTATGACGAAGACGATGAGACGGACTCTGAATGTTCCTCAACGTCTTCACTTTCCAGAAAACATTCGTACGAGATCAGGCCTCTCACACAGGTCAGTAGCAGATATGATTATGTCACATGCTGGATTGTTGTCAGTTTGGAGTAGGATGAAAAAATAATTGAATTTCACAACATCAAATAAATTATTTAGTTTCTGTCATGCTTACAACCGTTATTTAGTTATTTAGTAAAAAAAAAAAAAAAAAAAAGTTCAATGTTTTACAATATTATTATTTTTGAGTTAAAAGAGCTACATTTTAAAGTTGTCAAATGTCCCTGATCAACAGGACATTCTGACCGGATTAAATGTAAAAAAAATGTTAGTTTAAAATTGTTTTTTCTTTCAGTTAGTGATAAAGTGTAGAGGGTTTTTTTCAGTGGAGTAACTATTTTAAATGATATAAACAGAGTACAAACATTTTTAAATTTATATTATAAATGAATTCTGCAATTATTTAACATAAGTTTGAAGACTGACGTGATGGTTTGCTCGTGTGCCACCAGGTGGTGCTGGCAGAGGCGGTGTGGGACCATGTGACGATGGACACGGAGGAACTGGCCTTCAAGGCAGGCGAGCTGATTGAGGTGGTGGACTGCACCAGCGACAAGGACTGGTGGTTCGGACAGATCGCAGACAAGAAGGGCTGGTTCCCTGCGGCCTTCGTTAGGGTGAGTTGAGACCGTTTAGCCCACATTATGATGACAATTAAGAATTTTATAGAATTTTCCTTAAATTGCTGATTTATTTATTTATTTATTTATTTATTTATTTATTTATTTATTTATTTATTTTTTGCTTACTTTTTTTTTCCTAAAAAAATAACTGTTGAAACTTTGAGAAATATAACAAAGCCCGGTCCAAGTCCTGCCTGTGGGCCAGCAGATCTCTCATTGCTATCCAACTGACGTCGTCTCGGTCGTCCCCATGTTCCAGTTCCGTGTGAGCCAGGACGACACTCTAGAGGACTGTCTGGCGTCCATGGCGGCCAGCAAAGCTCCGAGCCCCTCTGAGACGGCACAGGCCCGGCTCGACGCCGGCAAATCTGAGCCGCTGTCCTCCAACCAGAACTCTGGTGCGGCCAAGAAGTCCCACAACAGGACGAGGAGTTCCGTGTCCCTCATGTCCAACGACCAAGTCCGAGCCAGCGTCGTCAGAGAAATCATCAACACGGAGAGGGACTTTGTGAGGAATCTCACAGACGTCGTCGAGGTAGGAACAATTTTTTTATTTTTAGTGTAAGGGGACAAAAATATATCAAAATGGGAGTGAAATTTTGAATACAAGTAGCCAAAACCAACCGTCAGATTTTTCCCTCCCAAATTAAACATTTTTTGTCACTTTATAGGATGTTGGTATATATTTATTTTTATTTATTTTTATTTCATCCAAATTACAAAAAAAAAAAAAAATACAAGTAAAAAAAGATGCGGATAACCAGCAAAGCACCAAAGGCACTATTTCACTAATGTGGCTGATACATGTATATCATCCTATAGCGTTACAAAAAATGTTAAATATTGAATTTGGGAGGGAAGAATCTTACGGTAGCTTACTAAATATCTCAGTTTTTTGTCTTCTTGCTGCTGTACTAGATTTATCATTTGTAATATTGTGCTGTATTAATCGAGTTAAAATGATGAAATTTATTTTAAATTTAAATTGGTACTTGATATTTTAAAATTAGATCTAAAACGTTCATCTTTTGTTATTCTTGTACATCTATAGTTATTCTGTTTCACTCAAAGTTTTTTGAAGTTTCCTCAAATATGCATAAAATAGTGTATATTTACATACTATAATGCGAACCATATAGCAGTATTATTTTTTAATAACTTTTACATTATGTAATACAAAAGAAAATTGCTATATATACATATGCAAAGTCTTCACTCGTAGTCTCATATGTATGCCATAACTTTACCACAAGAAATTTTTTAAATTTAACCTTTTTTTCTTTTTGGCATTTGTTTTTCATTTATTATTTTATCAGGTCTTATTTTAGTATTTTAAATTAAATGCCATATAATTTCATTTAGTGGAGAAAAAAAATTAATTAATAATAACCACAGTAATATTTTAAAATTTTGAAGATTTTATTTACAATTTTAATATTTAATCACTTTGCATGTTCCTAAAGTAAATTAAAATTAAAAAAAGTATAAATTTTGATTTTTGATTTTTTTTATATACGTAATTATTTTTATAAAAAATGCTCCCGTATTAATTCTTTGAAAAGCCCCTGATTTGCCGCAACTTTTTATGCACCAAAAAATTTTAACTTAACATTGTATTTTCGGTTTTTGATAATAAATAAAATATAATATATATTTTTTTTGTTTTAGAATATTTAAATTAAAAAATGCGATCCAAGATCCAGTACATTAATTTTCTTTGTAGAAATAAAAACAAAAATGCTACAAAATATTTTTTCAGCTAATTTCTTGAACTGGGCTTTCGGACTTGCTGGGGATACATGCTCTGTATTTTTCGTAAAAAGATCGGGCATGTATTTCTGGGTATCGAGTGCGAAAGCCCCCCTTGAATAAAAGTACACGACCTTTTTGGTCGGTATTTTTATTTGGGGGGGGCTCAAAAATTTCAAATTTTTTTAAAATTTCCCCCCAACATTCCTTCTTTTTTCGCCCTCGCTCGCCAACTTGTGTAAAAGCCTCGGCAGGTAGTTGGTATTGAACCTGGTTCACTCTCGTGCTAGCCAGGCATGCTTGCACTAGGCCATGATAGCTTATCTACAAGAGTTCGTAGTTTTCAGCTACTTGTATTGCTAGAGCAGAGTTATATGAGTCACAGGTATGAGCCGGGCAGACGGCCTACGTCGTACCTGGCGCGGAACTGTGAGCGAGCGAGCGGCCCGCGTTGACCGGGCCAACTTGACTGTGTCTCATTTCTCATTGCTCATTCTACAGGTAGACTCTAGCAATGACAGTTCGACTGGTATTGCTCGTGAATATTCCTTTTTGAAGATCATCAAAGACGACGACTTAAAAAAAAACACTTCGTATTCAATAATAATTATAGCATTAACATACGTATATATAACGAACGCCGCGCGCGTGTCTAAAATTTTATAGCAATCGACGATTACGACAAAAAGTACTTCATTAAATACTTAAAATGCTATGTACTGTAGATAATGGCTCGTAGTTGTTAGATTTTATTTGTGATATCTATATAATTATTGTATAAATTTTGTAAAATCTAAAAGGTTTGTGATCTTTTTATACTTTAAGCGATTATAAAGACGCGCGGGTTGACGTATACTCTTATAATAATATATAATGCATAATTTTATCTAAATTATCATCAGCTGCAGCTCTTGGCGTTTTTTTTTTCTTGAATGACTGACATTTGCCCCAACCCCCCCCAGGGCTACCTGTGGGAGTGCCGGCGGCGAGAGGACCTGTTCACGTCCCAGCAGCTGATGAATATCTTCGGTAACCTGGAGGAGCTGCTGGAGTTCCAGACTTGCTTCCTGTCCAACCTGGAGACCAAGGTGGTGAGCGAGGACCCCTGCCAGAGCTGCCTCGGACAGACCTTCCTCCAGCACGTAAGTTCACATAGCGATGAAATTTAGTTCTGGAGCTTTAAAAAATGTTAGGAACATTAAGGTAGAGATAACGCCGAACAGCTGTTCGACGTACTTATTCCCTTTGATTAACGATGTAAACCTTGGCAAATTCACAAAAATTCTGAAATTTTTTTAGAGGCATTAGTGCCTAAAAGCCATAGAAAAAGTTTCAAAAATATTAAACGAGCCGATTTTTTTAAATTAAATTTTTAGTTTGTCTCTCCATGGGAAAGTCCTATTTATGCTGAAAATTAAAAAAAAAAATAATAAAAAAAAATTGGCTCGTTAAATTGTTTTGAAATTTTTTCTATGACTTTTAAGCACTGATACCTGTCTCTCAAAAAAATTTCAGAATTTTTGTGAATTTGCTAAGGTTTACATGTTAATCAAAGGGAAGTATGTCGAACAGCTGTTTGGCGTTATCTCTACCTTAAGTTAAATTTGCAACGTCAAATGAATATTTGAATTATTTTTCATTTTTTTCTCTTTAATTTGATAACGATATATTTTAATATTTTTTGGTTCATTGCAGTAAATATTATAAATACGTGGAGTAATTATTGTCGGTAGAGAATTCAAGTTATGCATTTTCTTTTTTAATATTTTAGACGCCATTCAACATTTTTAATTGGATTTTTCTTTTCTTTCTTATTTTTTTATCTTTTTATTGTTAAATTATTAAGTTCTTATTGTTACACCTAGTAATATTTATAAATTTCCTTAGAGAGAAAAAAAAAAGAGAGAAAAAAAAAAAAAGAAAAAAAAAGGGAGAGAGTAGAGAGAGGGAGGGAGAGATTTTTAAAATATATTCGACAAACAAAAAATTACCTGTAATGAATATTATTATTAGTCTTTTATTAAACACAAAAAGTGTACATACAAAATAATATTTGAAATATACATTATAAAATAACACTGTAATAGAACACATATGAATATAGCGTTGTGTTAGTAAATCCAGTTTTACTTACTATAATTTTGAATTGATAATGATGTAATATCTACCGTCATGTTGCAGAGCTCTGGGTTCCACATATACTCTGAGTACTGTAATGGTCATCCCATCGCCCAAGCCACCCTACAAGAACTGTACGCTCAGCCCGGTTACAAGCAGTTCTTCGAGGCCTGCCGGCTGGTCCGAGGCCTCATCAACATCTCGCTGGACGGCTTCTTGTTGACTCCCGTCCAGAGGATCTGCAAGTACCCTCTGCAGTTGGGGGAGCTCATCAAGTACACCAGGGTGAGTGGTGACATCACAGCTAGTGGGGAATAACGTTCATTTGAGGCGGCAAATTTCGTACGTCAATTTTTTAGGACTTATTGCAGCCTTTTTTTTTTATTTATTATTTATTTTTTAAATTTTTAATAGCATTTCATGATGGATGCATATAAAATTTCAAAATTTCGTGTCATAATGGGTCCTAATTAATGGGTCCTAATGCTTGAATATGATTGGCTAGGCCCTTTAACATATAACATATAACCTTGTGTAAAGGAACGTTGATGGTGTGTACTTTATCAGTTCATAAAGAGAAAAAACACGGCTGTTTGTTTTGATGTAAGTAGTGTACCTTATTAAAGGAGTAACACTGTGCTATATAGTATAGGGTGTACCGTTTGAGTGAGAAATTATAGTAATACAGTATTCCCAAAAAAATTGTAAAAATTCAATATTGCATTTATTGTTTTTCATGAAGGATTTGAATTCAACTTTTTTTTTGTACGAAACATTCAGCAACTACTGTCCATCTCACTAACATCTTTCTGTCTGCAGTCTGACCACCCTGACTACGAGGACGTTCGTGCAGCCCTGGAGGCGATGCGCAGCGTGGCGACGTTGGTCAACGAACGAAAGCGTCGCATGGAGAGTCTCGAGAAGCTGGCAGCTTGGCAGCAGAGGGTGGAGGGATGGGAGGTGAGATGACCGAGATGTATCATTGTTGAAACTGAGCACTAAATGCAGATTACTATAATTTATTGTAGCTCCCTCACCACTCTTTTTTTCAACAATACTACAGCATTAATTGTTTGTTTTGTTTCTGTTATGAGCATTAATTAAAACAGAAAAAAATGTTTTAAATTTCCTTTGAACTTTTATTATTACATCACTTGAATGGCTTAATTGACATTTCAGGGTGAGGACCTGATCGACCTGAGCTCCCAGCTGATCCACCAGGGCGAGGCAGTTCGGGTGACGTCTGGCCGCTGGTCCAGCAACGTCAAGCTCTTCCTGTTTGACCGCCAGCTGCTCTACTGCAAGCGAGACCTGCTGAGGCGTGGACTGTTTGTCTACAAAGGACGGATAGCCCTTGATCACTGCACCATCATGGACGTGCCCGACGGCAAAGGTGAGTTGTGAAGTAAAATAAATTTAAATATAACATATGTGCTAGTTGATGTTTAGAAACAATAATTCTTCAAATTTAATATAATGACTATAAGGCAGAAGTTTCTCTGATTGATTTTTTATATGACGCTATGCACATACATTATTTCAATTAAAATGAAGATAATTAAGAATGGTACTGTATTAATTTTTACTGCATTTTGCATTTATTTGTGTCATCTTTTTTGTGTAAATTAATTTTATTTGTTATGTTGACTAATTCTCACAGCATGAATATGTTGGGAAGCATGAATATGTTGGGAATCAATGAAAAGTATCTTAAAAATAATAATAAAAAAATCACAACTGTTCCATTTCTTATCCAGACGTACATCTTGGCATCAGCGTGCGGCACGGCATCAAGTTGGTATCTCGGTCTGGTCCCTCTGGTCGACCCCCTGTCTCTCGTGGTGCGGTGCAGTGGCTGCTGCTCTGCTTCCGCTCTGCCGAGGAGAAGATTGCGTGGCTGCGAGCATTGGCGGAGGAGCGAGGGATTGTGGCGGGCGAGCAGGCGAGAGGTCTGCAGCTAGAGCCCTCGGCCAGGGAGCTAGCGAGGCTACTCACCAACAGGCAGAACATCAGACCACAAATGAAGCCAAACGGTGAGGAGCTATTTGTCACCTGTTTGATGCCTTTTTATTTATTAAGTTCATCATGTGAACCAGGAATTTTTTATAAGAGTCCTGTTGTGTAGTTTAAACGCACATCGTAAGAACCACCTATTAATTGTAGTCAAAGTAACTACCTAATTTCTAATAATTATATAACCACAGAATATTATAATATCTTAGCAGAATTTTGATTTTTTTCTTTACAAATTTTGTTGCTATGTTTTTCAAACGTCATACCAAGGTACAAAAATTATGAGAGACAAAAATCCTAATTTCCACTAATCTGTTCACAGCTAAGAGTTACTCTAAACGTCGAGCACGTCAAGGTTTAGTTCCCCATCTTGCCACCAGTGAGACGAGTCTTGGCGCTAGTTGTCAGAGTTTTGGTGAGCAAGGTCAACACTCTCTGGGCCGTAAGGTGGGCAACTGGTTCACTTTCTCGAGCAGCAAAAAGCAGCACAGACGGAGCCCTCCAGTGAATCGCGGAGGTTCGTTACAGCAACTGTTACCACAGTAGGTCGCGAGGAAGATTTGAACACAAAGTTAATTAGGCGGAGTGAAGACTGAATTGAAATTATACTTAATGAAAATTAATTATAAATAATAAATATATCTGATTTTAAATTATTAATATAAAAAAGTTAATTAGATCTGATTTAGATTCAAAGTATTTATAAATTTTAGTGGTACTGCATAATAGTCAAACTCTAAATAGACTCTGTGTGGTCCCATTTTGAGCTCCGTTTTAAAAAAAATATATATAAAATATGCAAAAAAAACTGCAGAAAACAGATTGTTTTTTTAATATGATAACTTTGCCACTAAAATTTTATTACTAATTAAATTTGGTTCCTAACTTAGTTTGTCATAATTAGACAACAGTTAGATTTTGCTAGACCTCAATTAGGCTAATCAGGATTCATATATATAGAATATGTATTTGAGATTTGTAATAATTATAAATTTAGGTGTTCAATAATTCCTTGTTTGCATGGTACTAATGTAAATAATAATAATAAGGTCTTTCTATATTTCATTTATGTTTTGGAGCTATAAATCTGGGATTTTTTTTTTTTATTTCTTAAATTTGGATAAACATAAACCTAATGTCTACAATAATTTGAATACGCCTGTCAAATTTGAATCGGGTCAGTAAGTCAATAAGGAAAAGAAATTGGCAGTGCCCTGTTAAATTCTTTTACTTGAATGCAAATTCAGCTCATGTATTCTACGACTGGCTCTTAATTAATTGTATTTTTTTTTCATATCAAGTAAGACCTTATTTTTAAGGATAAAAAAAGCCAAGTATAGGAGTGATAAAAAAGATAGATAATTGCATAAAAAATTTACTGGATATAGACTATAAGAATTTAAAAAAAAAAGTGATTTAGATTAATATAATACATTTTTTTATTAATTAAAATAAATTAAAATAAATGTTTCAGAATAATTAAGTGGGGAAAAAAATATATTGGAAATTTTAAATGTTGTTATATATGTATTAAGAAAAAAATATTTTATGATCATTGATTAAAAAAAAAAAAGACAATGTTGAATTTTGCTCTAGTCTTCTGACAATGTTAGTGTTAAGAAAAATTTAAACGGCATTTAGAACAAAATGTATAAATAGAGATTACGTTAACGCTTCTAACTTTTAATATAATTAATTTACCTACTGCCTGTAACAAAAAAAAAAATATATATACATACTAACATTTCTTGCCATTTTTGCCTCAGAAGCTCATTTTAAAGAAATAAAAAAAAGAAAGAAAAAAAAAAACATATCAAAAATGTTCAAGAAATTAAAAAGTAATAAATCATGCAATGATTAATTAATTCTTGCCACTCGATTTGTAGGATTTGAAAGTTTCAAAAATAAATCAATATGCAATATAAACAGTGATTATAAACGAGGGATCTGAAATTTATAATTATGCTTTTTTTTTTTTTTTAATTATTTATTGATGTCCAACTGAATGTGAAGAATATTAGTGACTCAGAAGTCAAATTAAAATAAATTTATTTAAAAGGAAGTGCCAAAAGCAAAAATAAAGAAAACAAAAATTTCAGAATGTGCTGTTTTACTTTCGTTATATATATTATTTTTTCTATCAACAATTAAGGTGTGTTGTGAAAGTAAAATTGAGTCATTTGTAGATTATTTGATTAAAGAACAAACTTAAAAATGTTAAAGAACAAACTTACTAATATGTGTAGTTAAGAGCTACTGAACTTGTTAATTTACCTTGTTTCTTATTAATAATTAAAGGAATTTTATGTCAAATGTATATATTATAGATCTCTTTAACTGTAAATGTAAAAATGTTGCTTCTGAATAAAATCTTACTTGCATTTTATATGAAATCATTTTACCCTTTCATTCAAATTGTTCAACTCCATTGCTATTTGTATTTATTTACATTACAATGCCATTATAATTCTATAAAGGAGATTTTCCTGCATTTTCCTGTCCTCTCCTCCCCCCCCCCTCCCCCTTATTGAAATCTTTCATATTTAATATTTTCAACATGGATGGGGTAATTTCAAATTTTTCAATCTGAGAATTATTTCCGCCAGTTGCAGTTCCGTGCATCAACTTTCAAATTCTCCCATTTTTTCAGATTCTCAAATTCTTCCATTTTTTTTCTTTTTCTTCCTCCTTTCTCCATGGTAAATTTCCATGGTAAATTTTTCAATTTGATTTTTCAGATTAATTAGTCAGGGAGGGGAGGCAGTGGTTTTCAATTATAAACAAAGTGTGCATTACTATTACCAAGTTTTTATTTTTGAACTTTTATTTTCCAAAACATTACTACAAATGACCTTCGTTCCAATGTAATGTAAACCAGAACTAGGTCCAGGTGTCTGTCAACAAATTTTTCTTTCCCATTCTATTTTAAGACACAGATAAAATACTCTAGCAGTAGATAATATACTGTAGCAAAGGGATACAAAGAACATGCAGTATGAGGAAGCGTAAAACATATATGTACATCACTGATTAGAGAGGGGTTGTTATTTCTTAGCCTTTCCACCACGCGGCTTGGCGGGTGCTTTACTTGTCGAGGCCTTGCCTGCCGCAGCCGTCTTGGAGGTAGCCGCGGCCTTTGCTGACGGTTTCTTGGCCTGCTGTGGGAAGAGGAAGAGATTAAGTTTCTTGTTTCTTTGTAAGAAGTTGTGTGCTAAGAAAGTAACAAATTTGATTTTTTATCACAATAATAGCAAATATACAAAAAAAGCTTTTTCATATTGATAGGTCCAGCAATTAATTTAAATTTTGAATGATCACCTTCTTATATATATATTAGGGCTGCAAAAGTGAACTTTTCAGGGGCGAGGAGTGTACAATAAATTATAAGTAACACTTCATTTGATTTATTTGATTAATTAAAAATAATTTAAGACATAACAATATATTATAGATAGGGCTTCAAGTCAGTCGTGATGCTCATTTATATAGCTTGAAAAGGAAGCAAAGTTTTTTTTTTTTTTTTTTTTAACTTTGGTATAAATGACAGAAAAAAATCTAAATCTTTTCAATATCTACTGAATTTTTCAGTTAAGGGTAAAAGTTAACAAGGATCAGCTGGTATTTTAAACCCATTTGATTAACATTGATTAACGTGTAAACCTTAGCAAATTCACAAATATTCTGAAATTTTTTTTGACAGACAGATAAAACCCACAGAAAAAATTTCAAGACGATTATTCGAGCCGATTTTTTTTTTTAATTTTCAGCATAGGGTTTGGCATGGAGAGCCAAACTATATTTTTTTTTTTTTTTAAAGAGTCTGAAATAATTGTATTTTTTTTTTCTGTGACTTTTAGGTACTTAAATCTGTCTCTCAGAATTTTTGTGAATTTGCCAAGGTTTACATGTTAATCAAATGGGACGAAAAACTCGACGAAAAACCCAGCTGATCCGCGTTACCTTACCCGTAAGTTCCATTTATAAAGGAATTTTAAGAATTTCCCCTAAACAAATGATTTTTATTTTACAAAAGAAAGGGAACACCAAAAAAAAAAAAACAGCTGACTTGAAGCCTCTATTAAAATCAATTAATTGCTATAATCAATACGTAATGATTGTCCCACCTTGATCATAGCGTCATTCTTGAGGTCGTCACTATCATCCTCCTCGTCACTCCCCTCAGCCCCTTCTTCTCCCTCCTCCCCCTCCAGTCCTTCCAGCCCCTCCTCAGAGTCTCCACCAGTGCCGCGGCGACGCCCCCCACTCACCCCCACCCCTTGGATTGAGTATGGGATCATCGGAGCTGCCTTGTTGTAGGCTCGTGTGAATGCAGCCTTCACCTGTTGAAAAGAGGAAATATTTACAACAACTGTTCATGATACTGTTTGTACCGAGTGGTTGTACAATGTGGGGCTTGGAGATCTCTGCAATTTGATACAACAAGGTGCTCGTACCGAAGGGGGGTTTAAAAAGAGTCTATACATAGTCTTATGGGTGACGTCATAAAAGACATTTGGCATAAAAGACATTTGGCATTAAGGTGTATTAGTGATAAGAGAAGAAGCATCGACCGACCTTCACTTCACAAATGTAATACACATCGTTGTCGATTTAATGTAAACAACAAGACACTTTTTAAACCCTTTTCGGTACAAGGTACTTGTCTGAAACTTTATTACTTTGAATAGAATGAGTCCATACAAACATTTAAATACGTATAATATTATAGTATAATATTAATGGTGGTAAGAGGCAGGCTACTTTGTCATAAAATAGGAACCAGGGGGGTCTTCAAATAACACAAATTACAACAATCCTAAAATTAAGACCGTCTTAGCGTATTCTTTATTGTTGCGCTAAGACAGTCTTAGGCTAAGTTTAAGTTAAGTGGTGTTATTTGAAGACCCCCCTGGTTTGGCTTGGTTTTACCAGCATGTTCATATAAAATAAACAACTCCGCTGGTCTCTTACCTTGCTGTCGACCTTGGCCCAGGGGTCAACCACACCAACACCCCACTGACACAGCTCCGACATGGACTCGAGGTCCTCCCTGATGAGGTGGTATTGGTCCATGGTCTCCATGGCCTCCGAGATGCCCTCCTGGCCCCTCTCGATGATGGCGTTGAGCACCTTGCCACGCACCGCAGGCAGGTAGTCGAGAGCCACAGCCTCCTTGCTGCCAGAGATGCTGCAACAAGGGAGCTTTGTTAAATCAATAACGAAATTACCCCTCCTGTATAGGGATTTTAATCAAATTAAGTTAAAAAAAAATCTAATAACAATGGTATTTTAAACTACTGTAATTCAGAAACTTTGAACTGAATGCACAATAACAATGCAAGTTTCACACAAAGAGCAGAAATTCACTAAATTCACATAAAAGTGGGAAAGAAAAAGAAATGTGTGATAGATTTTTACCTCATTTCTAATCTCTGTGTTCTAATTCTAAAATAAATTGAAATTGTCTTTACAAGAAAAAATAATCTATTTAATTACAAGCTGGATGATTTTGTAAAAAGTTTAAAACAAAAAATGATAATGTACCGGTATTGTACAGCTTTTGTGCCATGTCTGTTTGAAGATTATTATTTGGAATTTGAGTAATTTCAAAACAAGACTACAACAAAAATTGTTCTGAACAATTTCAGAACAATTTCTATGAAATTGAATTTCATGAATTGAATGAATTTCTATTTCTATTTCTCTTTCTATGAAAAAATGACAAATCAAGCAGGACACTTCCATCCGTAGGACGAGGACAACAATTTAGTGGACTCACCTCAGTCTCATGTGCATCTGTAGCTCAGAGTAGAGACGGTCGAACTTTGCCCTGCGGGAGTTCTTGCCAAGCCAACTGGGGAAGCGGATCTGCGTGGACATGTGGCCTCGCATTATTGTGCCTGGAGCAACGCTGGCAAACACCGCCTGAAATTTGAGGGGGTGTTATACAAGTGACAATGTGTTGTAACAATGGTTTAATAGTTGATATAATAACTCTTCTTATAAATTAAGGACTAATATGAAATTATTAAATAATATGAAATTATTAAATAATGATTAAATCAATAAAATTCATATAATATGCATAATAACTTCTAAAGAAATATATTTTTCATTTTAAGAGTTTTTAATGTTGTTATAAACATGGTTAATTTAGCCCAAGTAAGTGAAGATATGTTGAAGATATGTTTTGCAACAACACTTTTAAGGTGGTAAATCAGTGCTTAAAAAATGATAATTTCAAACAATGATGCTAAGCTCGACAACAGTTGTTACCTGTGTAGGCAGCAGTCCCCAGGCATTGTGGCTCCTCAGAGCGTTGTCCACGAGGTCTCCCGTCGCAATGCAGTCTGCAGCGTCTGCCACCAACTGCAGGCGACGACGCTGACCCTCTCGACCTCTGTCGCATAACGTCAAGGTCACACAGGATGACAATAACAAAATAATGACATTATGGTAAATACACTTTGCTAAAACAGCATTTTTTTATTATTATTATTATTATTATTATTGCTGTTTAAAAAAGTATCGCTAGTGCTGTTTATCAGCAGGTACACTTGTGACGTTATACAATGACAAACATGCTATTGGAAGTCATAACAAAATTTTTAGTAATTGTACGCTAGCAATTAGGATGATAATTTAAATGAAATTATTGTTTTCCGTCAATTATTTGATTCGTCACACATATCTATTTAATATTTTGTATTATTATTATTATTATTATTATTATTATTATTATTATTATTATTATTTTTTAATTCAAATTATAATGATACTAATTTTTATTTTTTATGCCAAGTGCATTCATTTATTTATTTATTTATTTATTTATTTATTTATTTTTTCCCTTATTTAATTGTAAATCAAGTCAACACACAAAACTAGTTATTTCATTAATTTGTTACATTAAAGGCAATCCAGCTTAGTTCACATGACAGTGTCTAATTTCTATCACTTAACGTCACCCAATAAGGCGTCATCAAAAACGATTCTAGGAATTTTCGGTGTAAGACATTTCGGTGTAAGGAATGTTCGGTGTAAGCGTTCGGTGTACGGAACTTTCGGTGTAAAGAAAACTTGGTGAAAGGAAGATTCGGTGTAAGGATATCTCGGTGTAAGGAAAATTCGGTGCAAATAGTATTTTTTTTTATGAAATGTCAATTTTTTTGGTTATATAATAACATAATAATATTAATAGTATTAATACATAACATGTTGTTAAAGAGAGCTATAAATTTTATTTTTTTCAAAAATCTTACATTTCCCTGATAATAATAATGATAGTTCTTTACAAACTGACACAGTTTATTTTGAATTATTTTTTTATTTAAAATGTTTTGCAAATTTTCTACATACAACAATTACGTACATAATAACTTAATTCATATTAAATACATTTAATATATATACAGCATAAGTCAGAGTTATTATCAATGAGTAAAAATAATATCTATCATTATTAAAATGAAAATCAACCAAAATAAAAATTTAATTGACTTATTTACTTTAACTACTGAAGCTATGAACCCCAATTACTGAATTACCGTATTTACAATTTTACCGCGCAGCTGTGTGCAGTAAGGTGTTTCAAAATGAATGAAATCATATCTGACCGTGCTTTTATAAATCCTTTCTTTCGCGTAAGTAAAATTCTTGTGAACAGCTTTTCGTCCTCCATGCATGGCGAGAACTTGGCATATTTTGCATTGTATATATACCGTACATGTTTCGTTGATAATAATGATAATATTGCGTGATTCATAGGACTTGTATATTGACAACATGTACTGACTATTGATATATATAGCATAAGTTCTTCTAATTCTGACCTCAAATAGAAAAAGTATTAATAAATTGAAAAACAATTACATTATTTTATATTTAACAGTTTTATTAACGTTGCACCAAATTTTCCTTACGCCGAAAATTCCTTGCACCGAATCTTCCTTTCACCAAGATCTCTTTACACCGAAAGTTCCATACACCGAACGCTTACACCGAACATTCCTTACACCGAAAATGCCAGATACCATCAAAAACCTGGAAGTTAATGCTGTAATGCAAACTCAGTCTACATTGTTGATGATCGCTATCACGTGTCAACACAACTCACGTCTCCTTGGTGTGAGGCACCACTGCCAGGTAATTCTCCTGGACAAACAGAGGTCCGATGCTGTAGTCGTGGAAGAAGAGAGAGGCGCGTTCGTTGATGTTTGTCCCTTTCTGATCCTCGTCTGAGAAAACCTTCCGCACCACGTCCCAGGGACCCTGAGCGATGACAGGGAAAATATATCAGTGTTATACGAAGCGTGTTTACTGACTAAAACGTGGTCTGACTCTGAATCAAGTTCGATTTTAGTCACTACTGTATGGATTTTAACCTGAATGAAAGTTATTAAAAGTGAAGAAGGTACTAAAATAGGTTTCCATGGTTTCCTCAGTCTTATTTTGTATGCATTGTCATGTATGGGTTACTTTGATTTCCATGATTACTGTATATTAATACAAAATTATTAACTTTTAACATAATATATATCGGTATATACTATATACTGTTATGTAATTCATTTGGAATACACAATTAGACACATATATGAACTTCATTGTATCATGAAGAAGGTAAGATGCTCCGAGAAGGGAAGCTCAACCACAATAATTAAAAAGTAGCCCCTCTAATTTGTACATCTCTGGACATGGAACTTTACCCCTGCTTTATTTGTGTACTTTATGAAGGAGTCTATGAAGGTGTGGTGAACTGAAACTCTTTTAATATTGATAGATTGAATAATAAAGCATTCAATACCTTCTCTAGTCATAAATCTAGTACTAACTGACCAAACAGAAACTTCCGAGTATATGAACCCAAAAACTCATCAGATTTCACTTGACAACAAACCACTTGGTACTCACCAGTTTTATTTCCTTGCGGGACTTGTGAGCCTCCCGCTTGGCCAGGTCGGAGCCCATGTTAGTCTGGCCGGCGGACCACAGACTCAGGTGGTGGATCACCTGCCGAATGTCGTGGTTGGTGCCTTCGATGATGGCGGCCAGGGCGTCGCCAGGGATCTTCACTCCCTCCTTGAAACAAAGGCTCAGCATGGCCGCCTGGGGAGCAGAAGAAAGTTGCCGTGATTGAGACTGAGGTGAGATGTTAGTACTTGATGATTGATTTCATATAAAAAAATATCATCAGTTTGTTTTCAAATTTTGAAAGAAACAAAGTTAGTGATAAATGGAAAAGAAATATCAAAAACAAATTAATTTTGTATTGTAATTTTGGACTTACAATTTTTATATTCATACTGTACTTAAAATTTTTATTTTACTAGAACAATATTTAAATGACATTACTAAAATAAACCAACAAGATAGTGAAATACAGTAATTAGCTTCATTACTTCAACACAGATGTGAGAAAAAATTAATTATAAATTATTTATAAACTTATTGATGGTACCCTCCTAGAAACATGCCCTCATTCTCCTCACCTTGATCTGGTCTACCCTTGGCTTGGGGAACCTCAGGTCGAAGCAATGGTTGACAAAGCTGCGCAGTTTCTGAGAGTTGCGGTCGTTGCAGGTGCAGATGATCGGGATGCGAGATAGCTTGATCAGAGCAATCAGCTCCTGGATACCGCCTCGGTCGTTGCTACCTGCAGGTGTTCCGGTTAGTCAGCTGAATTAGGGTGTGAGAAAGAGTCACTTACCAGTAATACCGTCAACCTCTTCCATCAGCAGAACTCTCTTCTCAGAAACAGCAGTCTTGCCACCTAGTACAGAACATTGCAGGTTAGTTACATCATTGTACACAACCAACATAGCACTTCTTATATTTGAGAAGCTGAAGATCAAACAAGCTTTAATCTACCTTTCATTAAAGGTCAGTTTCTTACTTGTTTTAAAATCAAGAAAAAAGGAATGAAAGAAAGAAAAGAAAAACTTGCATGACAATCAAATGCACGATAAAGTTCTTTAAAATGCATCAATATTTTACTGTAGTGACCCTTTAAGTTTAATTTGACAAAAATTTGAAAACAAATTTGTTACCTATTTTACAAAGCAAATTTTAAAACAATTCCTGATCTAAATTACAACTACAGTTTTCGAGTTTTAACTTGAACTAAAGAAGACAATCAGGAGATGTGATTGGCTACGTACCTTGGTAGAAGCCGGCCAGTGATTGGTTATTGAGCAGTTCTCGCACTTCATCGTGCAGTAACTTCTTGGAGCGAGTGTCAGACGCATTGAACTCGACAATGTCGAAGCCAAGCTCACGACACACGAGCTGAGCAGTCGTCGTCTTGCCTGCACAGTCACAACATTACAAAATTTATAAAATAAATAAATAATACACTTAAAATTAAATACAAAAATTGGTAAAAGGTCAAATCCCTTAAAACTTCCCTGGTCAAGACATGACAATAACGTTGAGGTATTGCCAGAAGATTGTTGTTATTGTCATCTCTCGGAGAGGAAAGATTTCAGGAGCACATAACATCTTTCATTTACTGTAATAATTTACCGCACAATAATTAACGTTTTTGAACCTTTTACAAAAGTTTCCTTGTATTTCTATGATTGTTCAGACTCACCAATGCCAGGAGGTCCTGACAGAAGAACGGCTTTGAAGGCAGCTCCGTCGTCATTCTTAACCCAGGGAGCTGCAAGCAACAAATACAAGATTGTGTCCTTGGTCTTCAAGTATTTTGAAAATAATGTAGACAGTGAATAAGGTACCAGTGTATCGGTGTCGGTAGTTATTACAAAGGTTTTTGCACAGTTCGACCTTACTATGAGTGGACTTCATACACTGCACTGATAAATTTATACTTGTGAATGGCTTGACTGATTGTGCTGGTATCAATGGCCCGTACAAAAATGCATATATTTGTATTACATTATTGAATTTAAAAGTCAGTCGATATATCTGTTTTTATTACTCTGCTTTGATGCCAAACATCTTTTATGATAGTGTCGTCAACAGTCAAAACAAGCTGATATAAATAATGGATCCATTAAAATCTTACAAGCGCTGAAATGACAAGATCACTCACCAGGCTTGGGTTTCTTCGCTCCTCCTGTGGCATTGTTCTTGCTCCAGCTCTCCAGCCAGATCATCAGCTTCTTGGCGTTGCTGCGGTCTCCCTGTTGTCCAATGATGTTCTTCAGACTGGTCGGCTTGTACTTGTCCACCCACATGCTCGAGCCAGCCTGGGACAGCGCTAGCACCGGGCTCACAGGCTGTGTGTTTTGAGAGTTACCACCTGCTCAGAAATAAAGGCTTAGTAAAAATATTGCATAAAACTATAAAAATTGATCTCATAAACATAAACCAGCATAGACTCTGCCTAGCTCTACTTCTAACAATAAGTACAGTACACTGCTTTTGACAGCTGCTGTTTTCTGCATTTACCTTTCATTTGATTACTTTATTTAACACCATGAAAGCAAAGATACTTAAGTGAACAATGCACACTTATTATTACATTTTGATGGTTGACCTTGTTTACCTGCCACTGAAGATGATGATGAAGCCACACGAGGCGACTGGCTGCTCTGTGTACTCTGAGTGCTCGGTGAGCTGGTACTGCTGGTGGTACCCCCATAGAAACTCTCCTTCTTTATCTGCTTGGGGGTGGTTTCAGAGGGCTTGGAAGTTGCTTGAGAAGGTTTAGGGGTGGGCTGAGAAGGTTTAGGGGAGGTCTGAGAGTGTTTTGGAGGCGACAATGTTTCAGTCTTGACAGTCTTGGGCGACTTGTTATCATCCTTCTTAGCTGCTAGCTTCTCTGTCTTAGGAGGGGATTTCTCAGCAAAGTCAGTGAGTTTCGGCTTCTTGGCTTTCTGTACTGGAGAGGGCGTGCCTGAGAAAGGCTGGCGAGTACGGATGAGCTCTAGAAGTCCATCTTCGTCAATGATCGGAGTCTTCAACTTCTCTGCCTGAAACATAAAGGGGAGAGTGAGTAAATAGGTATGTTCATATAATATATGCACAATGGATTCATTAATAATATACAGATGGACCATCTGTACAGAAAACATAAGGATAATCAAATAGTTGATTATTTTCTGATTGTGTACTTAAAAACAGACTTATTTTAATAAGTACTGTACCTAACTAACGGTACCACAAAATTAAGTTAAATATAGAACAGACTAGGTTTACCAACATGATAAATCATAATTAGAAACCATTACATAATACTGTATTTACATTATAGTGTACAGTATTTATATCTCAATGAGATACTTTACAAATTTCAAGGATACGATAAAGCAGATACTGTGACACAGAAAAAATAAGATAATGCAATGCAAGAGTTGTGAAAACTTGGGGACATACATGACCAAAATGTGTCTATTGCCCCAAAATATCAACCAATCAATTAGTTGTGAACATTTGCTTTATCTGTCTTTCATCTTTCTTTTAAGCAGCCAGGCAAAGGCAAACATTCTGGTCCAGCAATGTTGAATTATCAAAAAGCTGTATTTTTCCAAAGCTCTGTGTATTACTCCACATTCAGAACTTACCTTGTCTAGCTTGGAGAGTCCGGCATCCGTGCCCTTGACGAGGTAGGTGGTGTTCTTGCTGACGGAGCTCGTGGCCTTGCCGCCGTACTTCTTGATGAGCTCGGCTACTTGCTCGCGGTCCAGAGAGTCCAGCACGCCGGTCACCACGAATACGAGGCCCTGCAGACAGTTGGGGACACCCTGCAACCAGGGACACAGAGTTAGATCAGCGTAGGAATAGATGAAAATGATACTGAACTAAAGCCGGTATTACACGATACAATTTTGCATACAATTTTTCCTTGCAAGAAAATGGAAATTTCATCTCCATACCAACAAATAGAATTGAAGTTTTCTTGAAAGGAAAAATTGTATACAATAATTAGAAAAATTGTATCGTGTAATACCGGCTTAAGGAACCATCTGTACAGGGAACGAAATCCTGAAATTTCATGCAGTTAGGAACAGAGGATGTATTATTTTGAACATAAGACAATACAGTGGAGTAGTCAGGAAAAAAGAGAAAGGGAAAGGAGTGCCAAGTTTGCCACAACAAACTAACAAACAAGTGGGTAAGGGAGAGGTGGGCTAACCCTACTGCCTATTTATTTTTACCATCGTACTTATTGAAGGGGATTTAAAAAGTGTCCATACATAGGCTTATGGGTGACGTTATAAAGACGTTTGGCATCAAGGTATTAATGATAAGAGAAGAAGCATCGACTGGCCTTCACTTCACAAATTCAATACATATTGTTGCCGATATGATGTAAACAACAAGACACATTTAAGCCCCTTTCGGTATATGACAATAATATATGGGGGTGGGGAGGTGGTACATAGCTCACCTCTGGAATGTCTTTACTGCCAGGGTGCGCAGGTCCCGACCTCTGCAGGTACTTCTTGTAGCTCTCGGAATGCTTCTTCCTCTTCTCCAGCGGGTCAGGAGTCCCCTCCACGAAATCTCCCTCAGAGTCGTTGTGAGACGCGGACGAACTTGCTCCGTGTCTTCGCTTCTCAGACGTTGGAGTTTTGGCTGACCCAGGAGCTTTTTTCTCTTCGGCAGGTTTGTTAGGAGTGGTCTCCTTAAACTTGCTAGAATTAGCTTTCATAGCATTGTAATCTGCTAGTATTTTATCTGTAGCACTCTCAGCAAAGTACTTAGATTTTTTAGGTGGTGATGATTTTTGTATTTTTGAACTGTCAATTTTAGATGATTGTGGTGATACTTTTGTTGATTCTGGATTTGGTTTGGTTCCATTTGTCTTAGAACTCTCAGTGTATTTTCCTGTAGATAATACTAGTTTTTCTATTTCATCCAATTCATCAAGTTGTTCTAATGTTGCTTCAAAATCTGAATCTGAATGTACTTCTACTTCTGTTTTCACTTTTGTTTTATCCTGAAATCATTGTGTACAATAAACAAATAGTTCAGGAAGGAAAGAGATAAAAAAAAAAATAAATAAAAATAAATAAATTTTGTTTCTACATATTAATAATTTTCGTTAGACTTTAATTTAATTCAAGTATTAGAGCTAGCTCTTACTTTATCTTTAAGTGATAACTTTTTTGTTTTCTTCGAAGCATCCTCTTTTTCAGGTAGAGTTGCAAGCAGAGATCGTTTGGCAGGTTTTGAGCCCAAAATATCAGCAACATTTGATACAGGAACTAGATTCTTACTTTTCTTGTCTTCAACCTTCTTTGCTATAATGTCAAATAGAAAATCAGATAATACACTAACAATGAAGGTCGGAGGCAAAATTCCGACCTTCATATCCCCCTATGTATGTATGTTTGACTCAAACAGGGTTTCACCGCTCATCCAATAAAGCTACATATCATTGATATCATATCCCATGCATGATGCCCCATTTTACTTCACCAAAATTCTGAAAATAAATTGATGAATTAACATAATTAAATTGTATGAAAGTTAATACCTGGAGACTGTGAGGTAACTTTAGTCTTTTTTGTGGTTACAAAATCATCGTCGCCTTCAGATTCACTCGAATCAAGTATGATGTTTTGTTTTCGTTTCTTAGTAACCTTAGAACCATTGCCTACATCTGGAGATGAATTTGATGTACTAGATGTGTTGGGCTTTGAATTTTTTGATATGAAAAATGAACGGATATCCTGAAAACATGAAACATTCAGTTAATAAAAATATGCAAACCAATAACGTATGCTGATCGAGAACAGTGTGAAGTGACCCATTTAAAATCAGCTATTTTTATAGTTTATCACTTTGGATATTAAAAGATTTATATTAAATATGATAAAATAATTATTAAATAACTTACTCTGCTCATATTTCAATGAATATTGATCCTAAAAACACAATAAAAAAATAATTTTCGACGAAACAACAATACACATGGAGTCGGACTGCTTGCCCGCCAAATTACGAATATCGCCCCTCATATTTTTTCGATGCTAGCGCCAGTGGCGGAAATTTAAATTTTACAAAAGATATAAAAAAATTAGGCCCCAGCCCCACATCGATCCCTCTACTACGGTAAAATTAGGAAATTAAAGATTATAACGTCACTGTTGCGCATATGCAATCGACACAAGCACAACAGTGGCACTACCATTCTTCGAAACATGATATAGAACCTTTTGAAATCTATAGCTTCATTTTCTGGTCAACGTACACAGGACTCCCGACACAAGAATCTCTGATCGTGATCATTCATATTAATTAAGATAAAATAAATATAAACCCCATTTCTAATAGCAGTGATGGTCTGTTATAATAATAATAAAATTAACGCGGCAAATGTGGCTACGCCACGGTGGCTCGCGAAGGGTTTGCTTGTCTCAAAACCCTCTTAAACAACCCATAACTCTCCGCTTCAACAACTTCTGCCTTCAGCAAATTCCACTCTCTTACAGTCCTGTTAATGAAGGAATATTTTCCCACATCACTTCTACTGCTGACAAAATCCAACTGTGATCACTCCTTCCAATGTAAACACCTTTCTTAATACGAGAGCTCAACTCACCCTCCAACCCTCACTATTTCTTGTTATTTTATACATAACACCAAGTCTACAATTTCTCCTTCTCTCCTCCAGCAACTCCCACCCCAACTTATCAATCATCGCAGTCACACTCTCAAACTCTTTTCTGACCTCCTTTCCATCTCCCACCAACTTCCATCTTCCCATACGCCCCATAACTCTTCTCGCTGCTCTTCTCTGCACCTTCTCCAACTCCTTCACCCCAACATTCCTGTATGGATCCCAAACACTATGAATTATGAATTAATGAACAGCCATAATTTACATTTCTATTAATCATTTTGTAAATTATGTCTATCTAAAAATTGTTACCACAAAAAGATGATAAAATAACTTACAACATTTACTTTAATTAGTTATTTTCTGCTGTAAAACTTTTGTTTTAAATATTTAGAATTAAATTTAATGCCTATATAATTAAAATAAATATAATGCTAGGAACAAATAAATCAAAATAAATCATAAAAAAATAAAACCATTTAGTATTTTACAACCTACTTTATTTTTGAAATATTTAGTCACAATTTTATGTAGTATTTCACATTTAAAAATTGCATGTTCTGTACAAATGTGCGGCTGCATGAACATACATCATCAGCGGCTTTACAATTATAAATGAAGGAGAAAAATAAGTAGGCATAAATTGGCAATGAAAAGTAGGCAGTAGTATAAGCTTTCATTGCTAAATTGTTTCCAAGAAAATGTTCAAATATACATTCATTTAATTGTGCTGTTCAATAATATGTAAAATCAATTTAAAAGTAATTTAATTTATTTGCTTCCATTTTTTTTTTTTTTTTTTTTTTACAGTTAACTTACTTTATTATCAAAAACAGACACCGTAATATTTTTTAGAATTCTTAAACACCGAATAATAAAATGAAAATTTTCTTGATGGAAAAAAAAAAAAAAAGTTAATTAAAGACCTTATAAAAATTAAAGTTTAGTTTTTTTTTTCTTGCTATGTACACATTCATTAGTGAATACTTTACTGCTAAGCAAAGGACTGAAATTATTATTATTAAAAAAAAAAAAAAAAAAAAAATGAGGGTTAATATATAAATGACCATAATTAATGCCCAAATACAAGTCACCTTCTTAATAGCGCCAACTAGTAAAGTAAAACTTTTGACTAGTAATGACGCAGTGAGATTCTTACAAAAAATCTGATGATTATTATTTGACATTTTCTTAACTATAATTTAACAACATGCTCTGGAATGATTATTTATAACATTTTTTCAAACCTTTCAAACATTGACAAATATAAATTGGATTGTAACCAAAAAAATATAATGGAGTATAAGCACAAAAAAGTTTTTAAATACTCTTTTTTTTTTTTTTCCTACACTTATCAAGTACGATTATACATGTATATTATATTTGAATAACCTTTAAAAATTTAATTTAAATTTTTTTGAAGGCTATAATTTTATATCAAAAAGCAAACACGTCCATTAACAATTTGGCATGCTAAAAAATATTAATCTAGTCCTTTATTAGCAGTGGGATAAAGAGGCAGAATACCCATCAAAAATGTTTAAGATGAAATCATAAGACACAATGTTGAAACAAAAGAAAACATCAGAAGAGCATTTGATATGTCAAATAAACTGCATGGTAATTTTTAAGTTTTAAAAGTAGAATGAATTTAATGAAAGAAAAGGACAGACCATGCATAATGGTGTCCTTATACTCATTAAATAAATATCGATTTTTCATTAAAGAAAACAAAAGTAGAATGAAACGCTGTGTTTCAAAAATACGGAACTTGTCAAGAACATATTTATAATTTAAGTTCTTTTATTCACTTTATAGAAGTTGTGGCCTGGCTCATGAGAGGAGAGGGGGCTGTCAACGCTGTGGCACCACTTCCAGAACTATTTCAACTTAATTTTGTATTTTTCTACACCAAAGGTAGCATCTGCAGCCATTTGAGGTGGCTTTTTTCTCCTTCCCCCCTACCCTCCTTTTTTCCCCCGAGCCATCACTGCTATACAATTAATCTTAATCTGGAAAAAAAAAGGCAAGTCTTTACAATACAAAAAGCATTTGACAGTATGAATAAATTTAATGATGGGTATATAATTCACCAAGATTCTCAAGATAAAAGCTAGAAAGTCAAGGTCTCAAAAGTTAACTATGGTTCTGGAAAATTGAAATCCATGAAATGTTCAGTAACCTTCTTTTACTTGAGACCTTGTAAAACTTTCTGTCAGAATACAATGGACAATAATTGCCTTGTAGAAGACGATATTACAACAGGAATTATATCACTTAGCGCCGTGTCTTGATTAGTGATTTTAGTAGTCCAGAAACATAGCCTTTGCACTGGAGTTGTCATTATTAAAAAATAAAAATCCACATTAAAGATTGTATTTATGGCATTAGACAATTATAAAAAGGGGAAACATAAATTATAACATTTTTCTTTGTAAAAGAGAAATGTGAACTTAAAATGTTTACAAAAATAAGCTGCTTGAATTTGGATAAAAAATTAATTAAAAAAATAATGGACGATGTATTTTACTGCATATTTAATAAGATGCTAAGAGTGAATCCTCCTCAAGTCTTTATGATGGACTGGGAATAACTAAGGGAGAGAACGAAACAAGCAGATCATTATCTTAACATAAAATGCCACATTACTCTCGTGTGCAAAACCTTCCGTTCGGCTATGTCACTGCTGCTCACTTGACTTGCGGCTGCTAGTAGTTGAGGCTTTGCAGCAGCGAGAGGACCTCTCGCACCATACGTGTTCGGTTGAGCATCCGGCTGATGGCGTCGCGGGGCAGGGCCATGGTCGAGTACCACACAGGACTGTCCGGTACGCAAGATCGCTCGGGCAGAAGGTAGAAGACGTCATTACGGCCTCGTACGCTCTCAGGACTGCAACATGAATAGTAGGTGTAAGAAGAACTAATGGACACAAGAATGAAATTGAACAAATTAAAGAAGGCCTTTTAATGGCATTAGAAGTTAAATCAGAATTCAGAACTAGAGGTAACAAGAAACATAACACTAACAAGGGTTGCTTATGTATGGGTACAACAGAGTAAATAATCCTTGTAATTATCAGTATTACTCAATGATTACTTTATAAAAGCAAAAACATATTGAATATTCAAAGAACAAGGCCAGAGGAAAATCACAAAACACCACAATTTTATGTGTTTGTCTTCAGTAAGCAATTCTATTATGTAATAGAAAACAAGCAAACATTTTTTCCTCGTTTCTGCAAATTCCCACCAATCACATCACTGGTCTCACTCACCACTTTGAGACATAGAACTCGTAGAGCTTGACTGGGCACCGCAGCGGGTTCTGCTCATTCTCCTGCTGCTCGTACACTTTCTTCTTACGTTCGTCCGCATCTGGAAGACAAGAGGATTGTTACTAACTCATAGTAGCATCAAGGAATACCATCAAGCAAGTTGTAAAAGAGTGAGAAAAATTACTTGTAATTTACTCCTAATTCATTTTTAATTTTCAATTGAATTTTTCTTCATAAATAATTAATGAAATACATTAATGTAAGGAGATTTGAAAATGCAGGGGATTTTTTTTTCTTCTTTTTTTAAGCAGGGTGTTAGTGTGAGAAAATTAGCAAACTAACTCAAAATAATAAAAAAAAAAAAAAAAATGAAAAAAAAAAAAGAAAAAATTGACCAAACATTACATATTTTAATTAAAGTAAACTCCCCCTGTTACACTATGCCCGTCAGACTACCTGAAAATATTTGTGCTATTTCATAGTTCCTAATATATATATATATATATATATATAATATTATAACTATATTATATATCTGCATACTGTATAACTATAATATATCATAATTGAATTGATAAATGTTTAAAATTGGAACTATTACAATTGTATACTAATATTATTATGTATTGTGTTCTTAGTTTGTTTATATATATAATATATTGATTATTAATATATTTTTTGTTTTATATAATATATTGATACTGTACAATATAGGTTTAATTAATTTTGTTTGTATTGTGGGCAAATTATATTTCATTTTGGTTTGTATAATAATATGTATGTATAATATAATCAATATTTTTTTTTATTTTTTTATTTTTCAGGTTATTATTATATAATATTTTATAATCTATTCTGTACACTGTTTTTGTGTTCAATAAACAATTTATATAAAAATGAACTGACACTTTTGACTACAGGATATTGGATTCATCACCCAGTACCCTGTTCTTCTATTTTCCTTTTCTCTGTATTGTATCTAACAATTTGTTTTGTTTGGAACAGCCTTAGCTAGGAAGCAAGCTCACCTAGCACTGACTGTGGAGGGTAGTATCTGAGCAGCACATTCCTGGTGGAACCGGTCTTGCCTGGCTGTGCGTGGTTCCTCTTCCAGTGCTTCATGACGTGCGTGAACGACAGCCTCATGTGGTCCTCCACCTCCTGTAACGTCAACAACCGTCAGTCAGTCAACGTCAACAACCGTCAGTCACTCTGCTTTTTTTCCGCTTGCAATTTTATGCCGTTAATATGAATAAATTTTTTTAAAAAATTTAAAAATTTTAAAGGCCAAGTACTTTGTTTAAATATGTCTTAGCTGTTTTGTTTTACATGTTATGAATTGTTACAAAGTTGGCTTGTGTTCCACAACAAGTCAATATGACAAGACTCACGGTGAGCAGGAAGTGCTTGGTGTTGAAGAACATTAGGGTGAAGAGCAGGACGTGGGGGGAGTGAGCTCCCAGCTGCTGGCTCTCCCAAAGATGCTCCTCCTCCACTCTCGTCACCAGGGCTGTAAGGACAACAATCATTAACGTTAATGACGCCTCAAAGAATAAAATCAATAGTTGTCAAAATAAAAAATAGTCGCGTGAACTTTGTAAGAGTATTCTCTGACTAAATTCTATCTTCATGCCCACTTTTTAGTTCTGGGAACATTTATTTGATTTATTTGCAAGAGTGAGCTGGTATGTTTATTTTGAACTAAATTAACTGTCAATAATCTTTACAAAAAATAAGTGTATTTTCCTATTTTCTATATAGCGAGATAAAAACTCAACATTGTTTGTTTTACAGAAATAATTTTGTTAGTATGTTGGTATAGGTATCACAAAGTTTCTTTCAAGTGTCTACTAGTCCCAAGCTGCTCATTTTCAACAAGATTAATTTGTTTTCTTATTTCTTATCACTCAATAGAGTAAATACATAATCCTTACTGAAATGGGAGAAGGGCAGTTTACAACTAGAAGCCTCACATGCTGTATTAATCAAAGATTGAGAGCACCACTTGATTCCACTTACTTCTGTCGCTGAGCCGTGCCGTGAACCTGAGGCTGATCTCATTGAGGCTCTCGGTGAACTTCTCGTAGTAGGCGTCCGTGAAGATGTTGTCTATACGCTGGCTGCGGTAAAGGTACAGCTGGATACCTGGCAAAGTCAAGAAAACACGGCGTTCTTAGTGCTTTTGTTTCTGAACAATTTAAAAGAAATTTTAATTGTGATTTAAACATTCTGATTTTTTTTTTTTTTTTTTTATTTTTTATTTTTTTTTCCTAAGAGGTGAGATTTGGCTTACATTTTTTAAAACTATTACTGTTAGCTTTGTAATAAACATCCCAAGACAGTATCAACATTACCCCTGACTGTTTAGCAGCTGCCATGGATAAAGAGATGCAGATATGCATGTAAGGGATAGGTAAGAAATAAATTAATGATGCCTTAAAAAAAAAGTTTTGCTGTGCAAGCAAGCAACCTAGCGAATTTTAGTTAATTTTGTAATCAATGAAGGTTGCTTACTGTCCCGGCAAAACACTCTACATTCAGGAGATTGGTTGTTTTGTTAAATGGAGTGCACCAGTTTTAAAATTAATTTACTCACCAAGACAGAGGTAGTAGATGATGTCTGGTGCATACTCATCTCCGTCTGGCTTGCGTACTTCCCGCACAAACATGCAGAGTGCAAAGTTGAGCTCGTCAGTTGAGAGCTGTAGGATGTCAGTCTTGAATAACTTGGCAGCACGGCCAGACTTGGCGAGTAGCTCCGCGTTTTTTTGTCGGATCCATTTACGGAACGCCAACACACCATATGTGAACTGTGGGATAAAATGGAGGTATAAAAAAAATGTACGTATATAAATCAATAAAATTATTATTTTTTTTTTTTTAAGAATAATAGTACTGCACATAAATTAAAAATACCTCAATATAGAAAAAAAAAAAAAAAAAAAAAAAAAATCCATTTTAAGAAGTTGAAGGAACTGAAAAGTTGTGATATTGTAAAATTGAGCAGTGCCTTTCAAATTATGTAGTACAAAATATGTACATGACAGTGATGAAAAAAGACTATGATATATAATTTAGAACAATAGAAAAATATAAATGGTGAAATACATAATTAATTACTTTACAAAAATGAAAATATCAATGTTATTGATCATTGAGAGAAGATTGTCTGAGTAAAAATATGAGAAAAATAAATCCAACAGTGTTGTAAAGTACCACAAGAATAGCTTTTAATTAGCAAGCCGTTACATGGGAACACCTGGACATTTCTCTGTCGTTGTACTGTGACTGACTTTAAAGATTGAGAAAGCTGCCTTCCTAAGTTTTTAAATTACTAAAACTTTATTACAGAAGTGACATAGACAGTAAATATTTTTTTATATTTTTTTTAAATACCACCCCCCCTACCACTCCAGCGTAATGACATAATGTCAAAGAGTAAAAAAATAAAATAAAGATTCCATATTCTTTTATTCTTACACATTATTAAAACGGAAAACACAAGTTTCCTTTGAATTTTCTTGATATGAAGTATGCCTGAAGTTACAATTGATTTGTCGACAGTGATGAATGCAAATAACACTACAGTATGTTTATAAGCACAATAATCTTGGCTGAATTTTAGTTGTGCATTGAACTCTTAATTTACTAACATTATTTTTTCCATATCTCTAAAACTTACATGATTTGACGTCACAAAGAAATTGTGATACGTTATGACGCTTGAACTTGTTTAATTTCTATGAAATTTCCCTCCGTAAATTTCAAGCATGTGCTATTGAGGCTATAGATGGACAACCAAGATACTAATGTAAGTCATAAAATTGAGAATTCATCAATGCAAGGTGTGGACAAGCATGGAGGAAAAACATTAAAAATACTAAAAGCAGGAAAAAGACAAAAATAAATTAACTAGTTTATTTTTAATACTTATTAATTTATTTTTTTTATATAAAAATACAACTTATTTAAAAATAATCTACTATATATTTAGATATTTAGTATCATAAAGATTTCATATTTGGTTACATACTGACTTTAATTACAGTTTTATTTTTTAAAAAATACAATTTGTCATTTCAGAATGTAAGTGTTGTATAAACCACGAGGTTCTGATGCAATTATGAACCTAACATAAGATGCAACAAAAATTTATGGAGTTTACAACACGGACATTCTGAAGTGACATCAAAATCACAGTACGTCCTGATGGTAACGTACCTTGAGAGACAGGTTCGGGTCTGGATCTATTGCTGGGTCAGGGGCGTCTCCCGTGGGGCTGCCGTTGCTGGTTCTCGCAGTCTGCTGATTGGCTGCCGCTCCCCCGGCTGCTGCTGCCTCCTGAGAGTTGGTACGAGCCCGCTTGGAGCTCTGAGTCACCACGGGGGGAGCCCACTCGGCACCTGACGAGCGTCCTCGAGTGCGTTTGCGGGTCTGACGAACCTCTGGAACTTTCACCTCTTCTTCTTCAGATACTGCAACATAAAAAAGAGAAATGTCATAATGACTTCAGCAACTTCAATTAAAAGATAATACTAATGAGGAAAAAATTGAAGTTTAAGTTATACTGTAATTTTTAGCAAAAGAGAACGCTGAACTACAGTAATTTTAATAACATTACTGCACACTACTTTTACCTATAAAATTTTAAAATATAAATGAAAAAATTCATAGCATGGAGTTCACAACTGTTTGTTAAAATACATGCAATGATGATAAAATAAAGAATTATTACAGTGATAGGGCCAGACGTATATGATAGCATTGCCAAACAACTACCTGAATAAGCTACTTTACAAGGCAAACGTATTATAAACATTAACGTATTAATAACAAACAGAAAAACTTTTATTGATCATACATTTAACAAAAAAGACTATCAACTCTAGGAACACCTCCAATGAAAAGAGCTCAAACTCACCCGAGTGATGCAACTGTGGTGGTGGCTGGGGAGGTGCTCCTTGTGCGGGGGTGAGTTCTGTCTCGAGGTCCATGGTGGGCGTGGCCGAGGGCTCGGTCAGCTCCGAGGCCATCTTGAGGGCCATCTGCAGCATCATGTCCTCGCCAAACGTGGGCGTCGGGTCCACCCCGTCAGGACTGAACTCCACCTCGTCATTGCCAACTGTGGGAGAGACGTCTTCATTAAGAAATTATACGAGAAATAACATTTTTATCATACTTTGTCTTCATTAAGAAATTATACGAGAAATAACATTTTTATTATACTTTTTCTTCATTAAGAAATTATACGAGAAATAACATTTTTATCATACTTTGTCTTCATTAAGAAATTATACGAGAAATAACATTTTTATCATACTTTTCCTACATACAGAACAAATACAAGCAAGAAAATAAAAATCTGTATGAAACAAGGGGATGACAATAGCAGAGTTGTTAATTTTTTTACTACTGTATATGTATATTTTTTTTTACTATATTTTATTTACTTTTTTTAATTAATTTATTTCTTATTAACATAAAAAATGGGTGTATTGATTTGTTATGTTAATAATTAGTGTATTTTTAAGGACAGTACAGTCCTTTACATGTGCTAATGTTTATGATATTCTCACCAGAGTTGGCAGGAGAGTCAGCTGCCATGTTGTCGTCTGGGGGTGGCGACGGTGCACTTTCTCCCATCTGGTCACCTCCGTTGTCGTCCTCACTGTCGCTGCTCGTCACCTCCCCTCGCTTGTCCTCCGCTACCATCTCGGCCATCATCAGAAGCTCCGCCTCAAACGGATCTCGAGGTATCTGCTCCTGAATACGCTGCAACCAAACATGGTAACATCAGTGATACATTTAGAACAATTGAACTTGCATGAATTCTAAATGTTCCTGTTAAAATGATACTGATCACCATTATTAATTCATCATATTAAAAAACAAACAAACAAACAACAATGACTAAAAATGTGTGTTTAAAATTGGTAAGAATTAATTTTAATTTAAGAATAATTAAGATTTAATAATATATTTTAGATAACTAAAAGACTAAGATATTAAAAAAAAAAAGAAAGAAAAAAGAGTAGAGCTCTTTATCATTTTATTTTTAACTACCTAGCCATTCTGTAGTTAAAGTTAAAAGGGGCAGTGCACAGATTTGATAAAGCCAATTTTTCCAAGGAACTCTCCTCACCTTTATCTCCTTACGAATTCCCTTGACAGTGTTCCTCGTAGTAGGTATGAAGATTGGCACCGGTATGGGCAAAGGGAATGGTACGGGTACTGGGAAGGGCTGACTGAACATGTGCATTGGTGCCGGGATGTAGATGGGCACCGGTATCGGTATCAGCACCTTGGTGGGGGCCTCTTCATCTGTAGACAATACGAAAATCAGAATTTCAATGCTATTGAAGTTTCTTCTATGGAAATAAAATTAAAAATCTCATAGATTGTTAAAAATCAGACAGCTTATTGGTGAAACAAGAATGAAATTTTATGTTAACAAGGGATAATCATAAAATTTTATATCTACATTTCGGTGAAATTGTTATGTAAAAAAATTCAATACATTAAATTTCTTAAACTAAATCTACATGGATGCTTTTTTACTCCTTTATAATAATTTTAAAGTATATACAAACATTAAACATTAATTCTCTCACCTGTCTGGGTGTGCTTGGAGCTCGTTATTGGTCTACAGGAGACTCCCTTGGTGCTCGTATTGGGTTTACACTGAGTCACCTTGTTGACTCCCTGCTTGACTGGTGGTGGCTTTATGAACACCTGCTGGACAATCTTGATCTGGGGAGGTGGAGGAGGGGCCTCAACCACTGTAGGGGGGGCTGGAGCCAGCGAGGTCACGCTTGTTATCACTGGAATCTGACCGCCGGCACTACTAGAGCTTGACTGAGAGGCTGTGAAAATAAGACAGTAAATTTAGTTACATTCCGTAAGAGATATTCCATCTCTTGTACTTACGAGTTTGTTCAGGTGGTACATATCTCATGGGTCCTCCAGTTGGGGTTGGGGTCTGTGCCAGAATTGGCGTGCCGGTGAACTGCTGCTGGAAGGCGATGCAGCACTGGTAGTTGCAGAAGTTTCGTACCGTCGCATCTGACATTGTCAGGTGGTACATGCCTTGCGCTCGAGACCGACAGTTGTCACAGTTGATCCTGCAGGGAATAAAAATTATTATTAATTCACTGCAAACATAAAAATAACAATAATAATCTTAGTGATAAGAAATTATTTTATACTTTACTGACACTAGACATAATATATATATAAAAAAAGTATTTTTCTAGCATATCTACAAACTGGAACAAAAATATTCATGCAAATTTCAGATTAGAACAATGCTGATAACAACAGCATCATTACTGTATTCTATTTAATTTTTTTTTAATTAAATTATTTATTGAACACAAAGATAGTGTACAGTATAGATTATAATATATTAATTTCTTAAGACTAAATACATTTTATTAATTAATGGGTATTTTTTAAAAATCTAAGTGAAATATTTTGAAGGATTTCAGTTTGAACACAGAATTTATAGGTTTTAATTTTAGTTACAGTACTACACAAATTTTCCAGTCTTTAAAGTATTGAGTTTATTGCTTTATAAATGTCTCTTAGGTCTTTATTTTGACATAAATAAAATTCTGGTACTTACAGCTTGGATGAGGTGGCGTTGAGTGAGACTTGGTAGAGTGCCAGACAGTTTAAGGAGCACAACATGACGGCCTGAGGTCCTTGCTGTTGCTGGGAGCTGGTGACCACTTTGCGAATCATGTCGAAGTTGTACTTCTTCACCTTGCACCAGTTGCATGCCACTATCTTGCGGCTTGCCAGCGTGTTCACGTTGAGACACGTCTTGGAGCAAAAGTGGTGGCGGACGTCGTTGTGGAAGATAGTCTGACGTTCGGGCAAGCGGAGGTCAAAGTACTTCTTGCACATCTCACAAAGCTCTGAAAAATAAGAGAAGATCAAATTAGCCAACAATTAACAAAACAAAATGTATATTACGAAACCAAGCTTTTGCATTGAAGAGTTGTTGAGATACACCACTCAATTCAAACCACTCAATTTGAAGAAATTGAGAAAGGGGGTATAATTAAAAATAAGTAACTGCTACCGGTATAAGGCTGCATGCTTTCAAAAATTAATTTGAACAGATATAAATGAAAAACACTGTACATAAACTTTGTAGGTATATGATGATTTCTGTTTTGCTTTTTTTTTTTTTCTTGGTAAATTAAAAATTGAAGTATAGAACTTTAAAAATTGGAGTAAAGGGGGGCAAAGACAGCAAATGGACAACCTGCTTGATTTTTCTTTCTTTATTTTTCCCAGAAATGAATAGAAGGTGCAAAGTTATGGCACTCTGATTTTCAGATTTTCTGAGACAAAGAACAAAGAAAAAAGTATTGCAAGTACAGAGAGAGGCATTAATAGGCGTTACTGCTTAATAAAATGATAGGACCTAATAGGGGACAAAGCAGACTTCAGCAAAACATTTTAGCAATACTTCCTTACTTCTAAAAAAAAAAAAAAAACAAAAAAAAACAAATATAAAATAAATAAATAAAATCAGAGTAATACAATTTGATGTCCCCTATTCATTTCTGCAATAAAAAAAAATCATGCAGGTTGTTTATTGATAAATATTAAAAAAATCCATTCAAGTCTACCTGTGTGCAGGTTGTTAGCGAATTTGAATGCTGCGAGGCAGGGGTTTGAGCAGAGCTTCTGCTCCCCTCCACCGAGCTGCAGCACCTGTGCCGAGACGTCCTTCTCGTCACAACACACGGCACACTTGGCTTGCACGGTGGGGCGAGGGCGGCCAGAGCTCATCTCCTCGTAGCTCTGCATGCACGCCTGGGTGCAGAAGTCCTGAAACAAAAGAGGAGGGGTTAGCAAAACAACCAGGCAAACTGGACAAAAGAAAATTTATGTATTTTTATTGTTTAAATCTTTTTTAAAAAATTGAAATAATACTATTTAAGACTTATAACAAACGGTGCTACTAGAAGTCATAAATTGACATGTGACTCATGTTAGCTGAGGTGACCTGTTATCACTTAGATAACACCATTTGTCGTACAACTAACAATTATTAACATTGCCAATTTACCATTACAAAAATTTATAAAACTATTTGAAATAGAACACTGCACAGAATACAGTCACAGGGGGGAGAAACGGTGAAGGCTGAAGTACTGGTTTTCAGAGTTTTATTTTAATCACAAGTAATTCATTTATTTACCACCATGCACTGGTATGTGATAAAAATATTAGTCCATGTTTTTATTATTGCTAAAAAAATAATAATTACTATACATTAAACCTGAGTTAACCATTACTACATCCAGCTTTCAGCGTCACCATTTCTCCCCTCATGACTGTACCTGCTCTAAAAATTTATTTAATGGTTCTCACCTTGAACTGTCCCTTCTCTCCGATCGGAGCCAGGAATCCCTCGACGTCCCCAGATATGTCACGCTGACAGTAGCTGCACACCTTGAGTCCCTTCTTGAACTCCTCTAAGCAAGAGCTCGTACAGAACTGGCGGACGTTGAAGCCAAACCTCACGCAGTACTTGCCCATGCTGGAGGACATCACTGCGCCCTTGCAGTTGGCACAGAACGAACCCAGCTCCTTCTGGTAGGCACCTGAGGGGAGGAGGCATCAGAGTTAGTTTTATAGTGCACCATGTACTATAAAACTCATGTTTTCTTACTACAGTAAAACTTGTTATTACATAAAGTCAAGAGACCCACGAAATTAAGTTTATATACCTTATATAAGTTTTTCTTATACCTGCAATGCTAATTATTTTTTACAGGACCGTGATCTCCTTTACTAAAAATGAAGTTGTTACCTAACAACAATTTGTGTAATAACGTGTTTTTACTGTATGAATTTCCACTAATTCTGAAATAAACAACATATTGAAGACACAGATAAAGTGAAATTTCTCTTATTTTACCCCCCAATTTATCCCTGGCTTTCATTGCACTTGTAAAGCTGTCTTACGTATCTAGTAGTAGTATATAACAAAAAAGGTTATTAAAATTAAGTACTTTCCTTACAGTAACCTATATATAAAAAATAAGAAAAACAGAGTTATAACACTCAAACTTCATTTAATTACAACTTAAAATGGAGAAAAGGCATTACTTTGCACATTCAAGCAGACTCACCGAGGCAGTTCTCGTTACAGAAGTCCATGGTCTCCCACGAGAGATTCTCCTCACGGTTGCCGCTGACCTCCAGCTTGCACTGACTGCAGCGTCTCTTGAGAGCCTCCTCGGGGTCGAAGGGCACCGCCTCAGAGACTTCCTCAGGAGTGGGACTGGCCGCCTTCTTCTTGCCCGTGCGCTTCTCCTCGTAGCGCTGACGACAGTCCTTGTCGCACAGAAACAGCTCGACGTCAGGGACAAACTCAGACTTGACCTTGTACTGACACGTCTTCCGCTGTTGACAAAGAGAAACATGTTGTAACGTTATAACGATGATCATTAATACTTTGGACAACAAGGGTCTCTCATCAAGAAAATGTTTTCCAATGCCATATATATATATATATATGTATATATATATATGTATATATATGTATATATATATTTTTTTCTTAGTGATTGTTAGAAAACATTTCCTACTACCTTCCAATTATTTAGCGAAATTTTAATTTGAAGCAAACACTAATTTTTCCCACACAAAAACAAACTTGCTTTCAAGCTTTTGACAAAAAGATGAATAGAGCATTGTTTGTGTAATTTGAATGCTAATAATTGTTAACTATTTCAAACATTTTAAATGCAACTTCACTGCTTCATAGTAATTAACTCATAAAATTTCAATCAATCAAACAATATTCAAAAAGGAACTTTGATGAGGTAGTACTTTAGAAGGCTGACTGTTTTTACTACAGCGTCACAACGACTGGTGACTCACGTTCTTGCACTGGTGGCAGTACTCCTCGAGGGGCGAGATCTGGTCGGCCTTGAACTCATCGTCATCATCGTCATCAATCTCCATCACCTCAATCTCAGGGGCGGCCTGTAACATGAACACACACATCAGTCCTCTTCTTCTTATTTTTTACATGCACTTTAACTAAGAAAATACATTAGTAGAGGATGGACTATTTTTTTTTAAAATAAATAAAATATTCTTGATGCTATTTGTAGCCTTTCGTGTGTGTGGCCAGGTATTCAAACCCTTTTTTTTTTTTTTTTTTTTTTAGCTATTTTTTCATGACATAATTTCTCGATACTTTTTTTTCATTGTTATTAAGAAAAAAACAAATAAAAGAAATTTAATACTGTAAAAGTACTAAAAGATTTAATTTTATGGAATCAATGGAAGAGATAAAATTAAACAAAATAATTCCATGCCATACTTATGGATTAATTTAAATTTTAAGATCTGCCGTCTTCTGTATGTTTATACTGTTTTCTAAGAAACAAAGTACGAACCTGAAATTATTTATATTTAAATACTACAGCTAAATAATAATAAATAACAAATAATTAAGATATATTGGTAGTGTTGGAAAATATAAAATATTATATCATTGGGGGAAGAGGGAGCGAATTGTAAATTTTAATGCTGCTTTAAGGTAGAGATAATACGGATCAGCTGGCCCAATGCTAAAAAAATCCCAATCATAAAAATTATGAAAAAAATTAAAATGTTCTCCTCTACATCCCCTATCAGTAGGTAAAATATCAGGTATACAAAAACGAGCTAGTTTTCGAGTTATTAATTTTTAAAGTTGACTAATTAATTTAACATGGAAGTTCCATTTCTCCATGTTAAATTAGTCAACTTTAAAAATTAATAACTAAAAAACTAGCTCGTTTTTGTATACCTGATTTTTTACCTACTGATAGGGGATGTAGAGGAGGACATTTTAAATTTTTTTCATAATTTTATTGAATGGGATTTTTTTTAGCATTGGGCCAGCTGATCCGTATTATCTCTACCTTAATGCATTTCATATTAAAACTGAAAAATCTTCTAACGGAAGTAAAATGTATTATGTAAATTTGAAAATGAGTTTCAAATAGTTCTAGTACTGTAAAAGTTGTATTTTTCAAGGCGCTCATACAGTGTCATAATAAAATTAAGCAGCAGCCTTTTTTCTTGATGTTATTAATATTATTATTTATATTAAATTTAATTTTCCCATAAACTAGCGTAAACTAGTAGTTGCATTTAAAATATTACTTGCTAGTGTCAATTTAATGCATAATAATGAGAGAATAAATAAATAAATAACTTTAATAAATAAATACTGTAAATAAATAAATAATCAAACAAATAAATAATGGAAATGTAACGTGGAATTCAACATAACTACAAGTTAGGTGATTTGTGCACAGTAAGCAGCTAAAACAGCTACTTCAGCATTTTTTGTATAGAAAACAATGCAAAGAATACAGCAACAAGAAAATGCAAAGTTATATTATAAACAATGCAACACTGTTGTATTATATTACTTTTGTACACTATAGCAATCTGTTTTCATACAGATCTGGATGCCCCTACTATTGTATTCTACAGCATCATCAATGGCAGTCACTTAATGGCAATTAAAATTTAATATAAATAAATAAATAAATAAATAAATAAATAAATAAATAAATAAATAAATAAATAAATAAATAAATAAACAATAAAAATTTATTTTTTTTGTAACTACATATTATATTATGTCTTTATTATTATGTAATTTTATTCTGTATGTAAACTTCTTGTGTTAAAGAAAAGTGCGCACGAGAAAAAAAAAGTTGAGTTAGTGCTACTGTATCTAAAAATAGTACAAGTGGTCCTCCATATGGAACTGAAATAAAAAAATTCCATCTCAAATAGGTTCTCCAGAAAAAAATTCTAAAGTCTGAATGAGCGCGTCGCTTAACATTGGGCCTTAACGGACAAACACCCTCGATTATCTCGAAAAAATACTGCGTTCAGTGGTATAAAAAAAATATAGCGATGTTCTATGACTTGAACTTTAACCACAAGCAAATTTTGAGCATTTTTTTTCAAATCAGATTTTCTGTAAAAAAAATCTTGAAAATCGTCCATGTTAAATTATCATAAGAAATTTCCAAAAATTTTTACAGATTCGAAAAAAAAATGCTCAAAATTTGCATATGGTTAAAGCTCAAGTCATAAAACATCGCTATATTTTTTTTATACCACTGAACGCAGTATTTTTTCGAGATAATCGAGGGTGTTTGTCCGGTAAGGCTCAATGTTAAGCGACGCGCTCATTCAGACTTTGGAATTTTTTTCTGGAGAACCTATTTGAGATGGAATTTTTTGGATTAAAGTTCCATGTGGAGGACCACTTGAACTATTTTTAGATAGTACAAACTCAACTTTTTTTTTCTCGTGCGCACTTTACTTTAATAAAAGACTTATACTGTATATAAATTTACCAAATCAATGGGTTTATACAATACAGTATATATTTATGATTCATACTATGGAAGGAAACTTCGTGACCTTGACAGTTTTGTACCATTGAAGCAACATTACGTTTCGGCTAACAGCATCTTGCATCAATATGAAATGAATGCTAAAATTAAGACTCAGAACTACTGCTTTAAATTGTCCTAACATTTATTTACTTCAAAGAAATCAGTCACTATGTACACATGACCGTGTTTAATGCGCATTCGTTGACAACGGATAATGTTATTCTTATGAGGCGTCGTCAATGAATACGCATTAAACACCGTCATGTAAACGTAGTGATAATCAATCATACAGCACTGTCTTTTCTCAACAAAGAACATGCACTTGGGGCGTAGACAGGAAAGAACATCACAGCTCATCAACTATTATATTAAAAAGATGGCACATCTCTGATAGTACAGCACTGTAACATAATGTACAGTATAATAATATAACGTGGCGAGTGAGGGAGGCCTGTAGGAGGAGGGGGGGGGGAGGGTTTTCCCGAGGCATTGACCTACAGAGAACTAACAGCAAGCAGATGAGGGAGGGGGCGTTGCTAATATCAAAGCGGTGATGGGGGGGGGGGGAAGAGACATGAAATGACCTTTATATTGTTACCTGCATTAGGCACATAAAGCTAACTGTACAGTATATCAAAGACCAACAATAAAAATATCATGGTTCATGTTTATACCGTCAATGGGGTAAGGGAAAGGGAGGAGTGTGTGAAGAAAGGGAGTTATATTGCAAGGAGGGGTTGGTTTCACCCCATACCACCTAAATACACACAAAAAAACAAAGCATGTTTGTTATCTCACCTCCTTTTTGGGGCAGTCATCTTTCTTGTCGCCCTCCTCTGTGATTGGCTTGTCAGTCACATCAGGCTCCTCCTCCTTTTTCTCCTCCGAAGTACTTGGTGGGGACGATGCCACTTTTGCAGCCTCCTCCCCTTCCTTTTTCTCAGCCTCTTCTTCCACTTTCTCAGTCTCTGTAGCTGCATCTTCAGTTTTGTCATCAGAACTCTTCTCTGTGTCCTCGTCTTTAGAATCTGATTTTTCCGTTGCGACGTCATCAACTTTCTTACTCTTATCTGATTCAGAAAGTGGTAAAATTTCATCTACCTCCTTACTTTTATCTGATTCAGAGAGTGGTAATATTTCATCAACTTTCTTACTAGTATCTGATTCAGATAGAGGTAAAATTTCATCTACTTTCTTACTTTTATCTGATTCAGACAATGGTAGAATTTCATCTCCTTCTGCACTACCTGCTGTTAATGTTTTAGCGCTATCAGGTAAAATAGACACTTCGTTAGATGACGTATCACCCAAGATTTCTTCCTCCATTGGTTCGTCATTATCTTTATCATCTAACGTCGCACCCAAAGGATCGTCTCCAAGTTCTTCCTCAACGTTAACATCGCCGTCAGCACCTCCTGGGACTGTTACACCTTCAACGTTATCAAGTTTGTTGGACAATTCGGTAGCATCTTTGCTAGCGTCACCACTCATCTGTGATTCGTCATCAAAGTTTGTAATGCTATCTCGATCTCCAATACCATCACTCATTTGAGTATTATCATCTTCTCCAGAAAGCGCATTGTCTTTTTCAGATTTTGCTGCGCTTGTGCAACGATCTTCAGATATTTCTTTGTCATCATCAGGCTTTTCTGTTGGTGCATCGTCTTTAGAAGTTGATGGTTTTGGGTCTTCTAATGTTGATGATTCTGTTTCTTTTTCAGATGGTTCTTTATCTGAAATGTCAGTTTCTGTGATGTCGTCTGTTTTTTCTTTGTCTGCTTCTTTTTCTGCGGGTATAGCTGAAGATTCTTCAGCTTTCTCGTTCTCAATATTTTCTTCACTTTCAGTTGTTTTTAAAGCGTCTTCTTCAGTTATTTTCTCAGTCGCTGGAGTTTCTGTGATGCTTTCTTCATCTTTCTCAGCTTCAGTGGTTTCTTCAGGAGCATTGCCGTCACTCAGTTCTGCTATGTCCTGTTCCAAACTTGAATTTACATCTTCTGTGCCAATTTCTTCTTTATCAATCTCTTCTTCTAATTTTTTATCTTCATTTTCTGTTTCTTCAGTTGGTTTTTCTTCATGATTTTCTGACTCAAGTTCTTCAATTGCTGTGACATGGTCTTCTCCAGTAGCTGAATGGAAATCATCTTCAGTCGCTGGGGATTTCAAGGCTTCTTCTTCACAGATTTCAGTAACCAAAGGTGATTTTTCATTAATATCATCCTTGCTTGTTAAATCTGATTCTGTTTCTTTTAAAGGAGGAGGTGGAGGAGAATTGAGTATTTCACTTTCAATATTATCTTCCAGCGATTCATTCATTTCTATTGCAGGTACTGGAACTGGTGATTTTAATGATTCAGTTACAAGATTATCATCAATCATTTCAACTGTAGGACTTGGTGATTTTAACTCTCCGACATCTTCAGGAGATTTTACAGATAAATCTTTCATTTCTGCATCATCATTTGTATTGGGTTCATTTAACATTTCAATTTCTGGAACGTTTATTTTATCACTGGGACTTTCTGGATCCATTTCAATTGGAGATTTTTGAGGTTTTACCTCATTTGATTCAGACATTTCTACAGAGGGACTGATGGGCGGTGGTACAAGGCCCACTTCTGCTGTAGGAACATTTAGAGGAGTGTTTACATTCGCTTCCGAATTCAAACCTGAAGTATTTTCACTATCAGCAACGTCCATGGACTCTCCCCACTCGTCAGAACTACAAATATCATCTAAATCTTTACTACTCATCTTGATATATCCTTAAAAACCACTTTATAGATGGAAATCAGCAGTAAATAACCACGTTTTTGTGGATCGTAGAAAAGACCGCCATAATCAACAGGGCAAGATGGCACCAGTTATTTTCATTCTTCTCTCATATCTTACAACTCTAAATAAACTTATGATGGATTACACCTATAAAAAATTAATTACTTCACTATAAAATATATTCTAAATTACACTTAAATGCTAATTAATTACAGATTTTTCAAAATTAGAGGCCGCATGTACTTTTTTATCCCGCAAAAGCAAGACGCTCAATTTTGATAAACATGTAAGCATACGCCACCTATGGACAAAATTTAGAAATGATTTTAACTACGCGGGTAAAGTAAGTTTCATTTTAATTTTCTGACATTTTCTGCAAAAGCTTTCAATTTCTTCCTAATCATTCAGTATTTTACTAAAAGTAAAAATAATTAGATATATAACCAGATTTTTAAAACATCACCTAATTTTGTTGGTATTATATTGCTAAAAGTTTGTGGCATGTCGCGGTTATCGGCCACCATGTTAATTAAAAAAAAATTAAAATAGTCCGATCGTTCTGAAATTTTCTGTGCGTGTTCGGACCACTAACACCATATATCGAGCGGTCAAATGGGTGAAACTCCGTCAAATGACGCGAAGTGCCTCAAAAATGGGGTGGCCGATAACATAGTGTGGCCGGTATATAACTAGTACAATTACCATACAGCAATCCTCGCCAGACGCACGTAGTTCCAGGAGTTACCACTTGGTTCGCACTAACTTTATAACGCCATTATAAATTTCTTTGTAAAAAATGTAAAACACTCTTTAGAGGTCTGTGTAGGCCCAGGCTTGGCCCACAGGCTGTGGGCTTGAGCCATGCTTGAGCATCAGCAATCTCCAACGGGCCCAGACCGGGCCAAGCTATTCCTCGAATTTACAATGGTGACTTTTTTTTTCTACCATGCAAGAGTGATCAATTGATAACTTGAGAAAGACGAACAGGAGAAAAAGTAAGCAAGAAAGAATATAAAACGACTTTGTTGTCAGTTTTATAATGGGTTGTAATTTGAAATTAAAACAACGGGCCACTGAAATGGGCGGTTCTCAAAAATACTAAAAAATGGTAAATTGGGAAACAAAAAATATACAGTATTATAGTACATCTTGACAATAATATATTTTTATTAAGTATAAATTCAATAAAAAAGCTCTTAATAAAATTATAATTTATATTAAATTTTTTTGTAGACAATAGTTTATAAAGCCAATACATAAAAATCAAGACTCCAACAATTTAATTTATTACAAAATCACAGAGAGCTATTGTTGCACCTATAAGACAACTGCTTAAATGCAATCCAATTACACAATTTTCATTGCTGTAAAAATTACAATACTACTTTAATGAGCTTCATCACTGCTACTCTCAGATAGATAATGATCATTCTTTACACTTTGTTTGACTTTCTTGTTCCTTGGCGTTGGATCTAATTTTCTCTTACGAAATACTTCAATGGCTTTCATTTTACGATTAAATGCACTATCTTTGTCTTTCTCTCTCTGAGGTATACGTTCTTCTACAACGACACTAGTACTTGGTTTTGGTGTCTCACTTGTAGTTGGTTTTGGTGGTAGAAGAGGAATCTTTGGTCTTCTAGGTTTCTTTGTCAGAGCTTTTCTCATGGCTTCTAAAGTAGAAAGAGGTGGTTTCTCTATGGTTTTTCTTTTCTTCGTGGGGACATTGCTGGAAGGTGCTGCCCTCTTGCTGCCTGTTGGCTCAACTGAGGGCTCGTCTTGTGATGCAGAAGTTGAGGGCTCATCTGAAGTTGAGCCAAGTTGGCTGATGGCCTCACGAACTCGAGAGCTCAACATATCCTCAACTCTTGAGACTTGTGGAATGACAGAAAAGAAGGAGTCAAGACGCTGTTGGACCTAAAAATAGAATGAGGAGAAATATTAGAATTTGACCTAGAATTTATTAAATTCATTAAAGTTCTAATTTTTTGCTGATATTGCATTTCTAATGCTTTTAACATGAACATTAAACATAAAAAGAAAAAATGCTACTGTAATTACAAGCAAACAAAATATTAAATGGAAATACAGTATTAAATATTTGATTAACCTTTCTAAATTGTATTAAACAATTAAAAGGGAATAAAAAGGGTACCTGGTACATTTATTTTAATACTGTATTTCCATATTTCAATGAAAATGGAGAAAAAAATCTAAATATACTTCAAGTGAAATATTAGTAAGAAATATTACAGTAGTTAATAATCAAAGAAATTTAGTAATTTAACAGATTGGTTGTTTCTTGTGTCTGAAGCCAGCTCGATCAGTTAGAATATACGGTAGTCTATTGTTTTACTGATCCAACATGGATTAAGAGTTGGAGAGCAGGATTTTTTTTTTTTTTTTCTAAATTACAGTAACTCACCGAGGAGTCCTCCATTCTCTTGACGACTGGCTGCAGGATGCTCTGTGCGTGCTGCTTGGTCCAACCGAACTTCTCTCGACCGTACTGGATCAGCGCTGGCACGTCCGGCTTGCCCCACGAGAACTTCTCACGAGAGTCGTCAACCTCCGGGTGGATGTAAGCCTCTGCCACCGCCTCGCTGGGGAAGCCTGCAATCAACAGGTGGATGTTGACGAATATTTTAGGAACAAATGTAAAAAAAATTATCTGTTTTGTAGTTATCTAATTTTAATACTAATTTAAAATGATAATGCATTGGGAACAGTTATAAAATCAATAAAATGTATACTGTATTTTGTTTTAAAAAAGATTGCTTTTTGTATGTGGTTTCTAAGGAAAATATTATTGCCTCCTTTCATTTGGAGGTCCTTTGACCTAGCATATTTCATTCATCTATCTTGCATTTTGAGGCAAAATAAGTCTGATATCCTAGCAAAATGGAACTACGAGATCACATTAATTAATAAGATACAGTCACATTATCAAACTGACCATCATGGATGCGGAGGTCTCTCAGCTTGGTCTTCAGTCTCTTGAGTTTTGCAGAATGAACCTCCTGCCGTTCACTCCACCATTCCCTGAACTTGCGGAGAGGTTTTACCAGCTCGTCCGGCTGGTTAGGGAGGGCCTCACCAGCAAATGCGGCCAGGATCTCCAGGGCGGTAACCGGACCCACCCCCTGCAGACCGCTAGTGTAGTCACTGCCCACCAGGAGCGCTAGCAGCACCAGCTGACTGCGACTAAGTTCTGTAAAAACAAGCTGAGATCAACAAATGGTTGATTGATTTTGGGTCAATTAATATTATTGGTCATATATTAATATACTGTACCCCATTTCAGCCAGTAAGGCTATTTTCAAATTGTTTGTTATGTGTTTGGGTTATTTCAATAATTCTGTAAGGTATTCTATTATATGTAAACAAAAAATGGAATGAAAGGGCAAACATAATCATTGTATACAATTAACTAGGTGTAAGAACACTTTGCTAAGGACAAACATAAAATATCACTATGAGACAATATATCAAATTAAATAAACCAAATCTTTTTTATGTTCAAAAATACATACAGTACTAAATACCCTGGTACTTGTTCAAATGGTTGAAATGTTGATAATGAACTAAGATACTCACTGAAACACTTGTTGATCATGTCTGCAGTGTATGCCTCAACATTCCTAGTCTGGTTGAAAAAGTTTCTGTAAACAGTCCTTCCTCCAAACAGCCAGATGTCACTATCGTCCGTCACAGTTCCTTGGGTTAGGGACAGAAGGTCCAGGACGGCACACTGCGCCTCCGCCTCCATGGGGGCGATCACGTAGGGCAGACCGAAGAGTCGTAGCAGCTCCTGCGCCTCAACACACATTTGGTCTGAGATGCTCGCGGCCAGACGTTCTTGACGTCCGACCTCACTGGCAAGACCACGCTGCTCTTTGGCAAGAGTTTCCTGTGGGGGCAAAGAGGCACTTGATAGAACGGTACTGAGAACATGATACAGAAAGGTGGAAAATTCAATGATGTAATTGATTTTTTATGTTGTGTTATGTGTGAACTGAAACAATTTTAGGAGAACTTTCCAAAATTTGGGGGGTCTTCAAATAACACCACTTAACCTGAACTTAATCTAAGACTGTCTTAGCGCAACAATAAAGAATACACTAAGACTGTCCTAATTTTAGGATTGTTGTAATTTGAGTTATTTGAAGACCCTCCAAAACATTAAAGCAATTGTCATAAAAAATGAAAATTTACATGCCATAGTTAAATATTTTTTTTAATATCTACCATTCTTGCTACTAGTAAAGCTTTGAAATCTCTAATACTGTACATTCTTTTTACACATTAAAAACGGTGATGGGGGACACTAACTAGACTTTCAGAATTGAAATCTTGATTATGTCGTAATAGAAACAAGTATGTTAATTTCCAACTAACCTCCATGATAATGAGCTCTTCATTACTTATTTTTGGAGCAACAGGAACAGATTGAGCCACAGGAACAGGTTTAGCAACTGGGGAAATTCCAGCAACTTTGGCATCTGTAGCCTCTTTAGAAATATCAGCTGCCGTTGTTTCATCTTTTGATACCTCAGTTTCTGTAAAGAGTACTAGAAATTAGAAAGAAAAAAAACAAACAAACAAACAAACAAACAAACAAACAAACAAACAAACAAACAAACAAACAAACAAAAAACAGAAAAATTATTTTTTAACTCAAACTGTGTTTAATAAATATTATTTTTACTGCTTAAGTCTTTGGGATATAATAAATTAATTAGTTAATTTTTTTTTAACAGATATATGATTAAGCCGAGAAAAATTTGAAAAAAAAAACGCACAAATCAAATAAATGAAGCAAGAAGGAAGAAATTCTCAGGCTATGAAATGCCCTTGTCCACAGCAAAGATATTACGTACTAATGATAATAAATTTCTTTCATACCTGATTCTACACATTCCTCAGAGTCACTTATTTCAGCTACTTGTTCTTCAGTAGTTACAATTTCCTTAGTTACTTTAACAGTCTTAAAAATATCTGCAAAAATATCTTCTTCTGGTACTAAACTCTTCTTAGCTTTCTCAGGGTCAATCATGATCTCCAGTCCTTTTAATTTACCAGTCTGCACCGAATCTGGGGAATTGGGGACTTCTTCAAAACTGTCATCAGAGCTTGAATTTTCTTCAACAGATGCAGAAATTGGGGAACTAATTCCGTTTTGTTCTATTGTAGAGTCTTCATTTATTTCAATAGAAATTGAATTTGAAGACTCTTTTTTTGATTTGACACCTAAGCTTGTACTGTTTTCAGATTTTGGTAAACTGATTTCATTTTCCTCCATCTTAAATTCTTCATTAATTTCAATAGACTTTATAGAAGTTGTATTTATTGACTGGATTTTTGATTTTATATCTACGCTGGCAACAATTTTACTTTCAGATTTTTGGAAATTTATTTTAATTTCTTCTGTCTCAGAGTTTTGAATACTTTTAATTTCATTTGACTTTAAAATAATATCATTTAATTGAATTTTATTATTTTGTACTGGAACCTTAATTGTGGCAATACTTTCAATTAATTTCTCAGGTAAAGTTTGTGTTGATTTCTTATTATGAATTTTATCTATCAACATTTTGATTTCTAATTCTTTTTCTGTGATTGTTTTCTCGAATTCTGTGTTAGACAAATCAGGTTCAATTATTAAGCTGTTGTACTCGTACTCTGTTTCAGTTGTGTAGTTTGGCGTCTCAAAGTCTGTGGATGCAAACACGGACTGTTCATAAAAACCAGCAGATGAAGTTGATGGCATGTTATGGTCTATGATTCTTGAATTTCTTGCTTTTTCATTTGTATTAGATGTTTTGATTAAAGCTAAGATTTCTGCTTGACTCAGTTCTGTTTCTTCCTCTACCTGTAATCATAGATGGAAAGAACTTTTAGAAAATATCCATACATAACGTAATGCCATATCCCTTATGGTGTAAGCCAGTCCACAAAAGATCTCCACACACTCGATTCTTAGAAAACAATTTAGCAATATTACTAATAGCAAAGTCTTTTTAGAATACTGAAATGGATACATGCAGTCAAGAAAAAATAACTTCCCTAATGAGCAAGAGGTTTGTAAAGTTATTCTGGATTAAAATTAGTTCATTAGGTTTATAAGTTTTATACTGTATCAATACTAATTTGTTGGTTATGAATATTTCTTTTTTTCAAATCAAATTATAAAAATTGATCTAAAACTAGTAGTAAGTATCAAATAAGGGTAAAAACATTAGGCCTGTTTGTAAACCCTGCTTGGTGTACACTTTCTGCACCCAATCAACCTTATGTACATGCGATATAAGTTCGATTAGGCGTAGATAGTGTACACCGAGCAGGGTTTACGAACAGGCCTATTATGTTCCATTAACATTAATCATCAATTTGTAAAAATATTTAGAATCGTCCAGCAAAACTTTTGTAATGGTACAGTAACTTATTTAAAAAGTTGGTTTGTCTGACAAAGTAAACAAATGTGTAGACAACCAGTTTTTTGTTTGTTTGTTTGTTTGTTTGTTTTGTTTTCAAAGGCCCGAATGATGATTTCATGCTAAAATATAATAAAAATATTTATATAATGTTTAAAATAAAAAAATATTTAACAGAAAGGCATGGGACATCACGAGAATGGTCACTTGACTCTGATCTACCACTCACCTGAGATTTAATGCACACCATCTCCAGGTCCTCATCTCCTTCTTCCTCCAGGTCAACGGTCTCTACGTCTCTTTCACTCCTTTCTGATGACTTGGCAACACTGGCAGCACTACTGTCTGGTGACTTGGCAACACTGTTTGAGGGCTCGTTGGAGTCTTCAGTTTTCTCTGAAGTCTCAGAAGACTTGACTTGATGCTGTTTTTTTATTAACAGGAACCTGTAAAAATATATTTAGCAGATGTTAATTGTCTTCACATTAACAAAAAAAATACCATCAATAAAAAAAAATAATAGTCTCTTTATCAAGGAAACTACGTATAAGTTATTTTGTATCCTCATTTCACCTAGTGGTATTGTCTGAGGCAATCCTCTGTCCAGTACTATCTCCCATCTCGTCCAGTGCCGTGGCAAGACTGCCTCTCTCCTCCATCAAACTGTGCAGCTGGGCCATGCTGATGGAGTGTCTTTCTCCCATCTCCCTCTCTGCCTCCTCCAGACCAACTTGAGCCGAGCGTCGAACGAGCAGGCGACGCAGCTGGTAGCCAGAAAATTCTCCACTCTCCTGTGATTAATGAAATGGTAAGATTAGTCAGAAAATATTGGGAAAATATGAAATAAAAATATAAAAATATTTAAGCAAGTTAAAAACTGTAACATAAATAAATCAACAAACAAATAAATGAGAATAGAATAGATTTATTTTGATCATTTGATTACAGAACAATTTCATAAAAAAAAAGCTAAGCAAAGTTGGTAGATAATTATTTAAATTAACTGAAAATTTCTGAGCACCATCTTGAATTTTATTATAATGATGAATTAACACATCACAACATAACACTGTGCACATTATTCCAAGAAAATAAGAATGATCAACATTTAAATGTTTCCTATTTAATTATTTTATTTATAAAGTAGCGAATTCAATCACCTGCGGCATTTCGTGAATTCTACCCCAAGAGTTTTGCTTCCTGGCTTCCTTGAGGTCTGTCAGTATCTCGATCCTTTCCTGAGCAGACAGTCGCTTGAAAGACTTGCTCTCTGGGTCAAATGTGTCCCAGTTTATTGCTGGCTCACAGTCGTCCTCAGAACCTGGTACATAAAACTTGGAAATTTAGCAACACTTAACAGAGGTAGTTAGGCACTAATTTCTATACCTTCTAATTCCTCATCAGAAGAATCCTCTTCAAACTCTCCAGCTGGCATTGGCTCAAGAATGAAGTCTGAGAAAGCTGATGGTTTTTTGATTACTCTGTAACAATTACAACTACATTTTAGTTTCAAAAAGGTGGAATTTATTATTTTTGTCACCACACTTTGGGGTAGAATTTTTTTTTATCAACATTCTTGTACTGTACTACAATTGAAAAAATATGTATTTGAAGGACCATGAAGTGTACATGTATTTTTTAATCTTTCTCTTTGTTAACTCACGTGGACACTGAAGGGCGCTCGCTTCCCGCCAGAGCCTGTCTCACAGCACCCTGCTCCATGATGTTCTTCAGAAGCTTCAGTCTCTCGCGCTCAGCCTTCTTAGTGGCAGTCCCTCGCATCTGTCTACGAGAAGCCTGCACAAAAAAAAAAAAAAAAAAATTACTCCTGAACTTTAAAAAAATTGGGTTGTTGTATCATAGTTATGAAAGAAAGATAAAGTATAGTAAAAAGCAATAACTTTGGTTGATGTGATTTTATTCCCCCGTATATTGTAAAAAACTGTAATTCAGTGTGTTATCACTCCAACAGTTGTAGTATGTCATGAACTGTAGTAAGGTTACTTCTTTTTGGTTTGAGGACTTTTTTAAGAAAAAAAAAAAAAAAAAAACAGGAAAATAAACTTGAAGCATGAGGTGAGTTAATGGGTAGGGATAAGGGCGGTGGATGGTGCTTAATACGGATCCCAGCATTTATTTGCTGAAGTAAGACTGAGGGAACCGTGGAAAACTGCAGTCCGGACACCTCTACTTTTTAATCAATGGACCAAAAAGATATCCAAAGCCTGGGGAACCACCTATTACAAAACAGTATCAAAATTTTAATTTCTTTGAAAAATGCAGAACTCGTATTTAACAACGAATAATGCAACCTGTAACATTCTTTTCTACTGCAGCTTCTTTCTTCTTACCAAAGTTTGTTGCTTAAGCTGAGGTACTCCACCGTCAAACACAAACACGGGACGTATGCGATAGAACATGAGCTTGCAAACTCGATGGAACAGACCCAATAGGTGAGCGTTGGGCAACGCATTGCCCGTCGAGTCCTGGTAACCTTTCATCACCTGATGGAGCCACATTGACACATCTATGTATGCTAAGGAAATATATCAGAAGGTCACGTAAACATGGAGAATAACACAAATCTATCAGCTAGAGTTGACAAATAGTAGAATTGTTTTGTTTTTAGACATTATTCTAAGATGGGCCACCCGGCATACATACACTGTATGAATATTATTATTTATGCCTGATCTTAAAATAATGCAGTTTATATACTATACTGTATACTGTTTGCATACCCATATGCATATTTCAACATATATGCTGAAGTATACGGTATTGGGGCGGAAGGGGAGGGGGGGGGGAGGGGGTCAGTCGGTCGCGGTATAATGAAAAAGGGAAAAATATGAATATGCATACCGGGTACATAGGTTGTGACTGAGTCCACCTTTTTTCCACCCACTTCTTATGGATATTCTAATTATTATGGCATGGCAGGGCCGTCCCATGCGCAGAGTGCATACGTTTATTTTTTTCTGCTCTATTTTAAAGTTTTCCGTAAATTAGTAGCCACGGCTTAGAAAAGCTGCGCAGAAACGAGTTTTAAATGTTAGAAGTCTACTGCGGCGCATGGCTCCGCATAGTGTGCTTGATAAGAAAGCTTGAATCCAAATAAAGCTGTGCAAACGCTGGTGACTAATTTGCGCACAGTTAATAGCAGGTTTGTTTGCTTTATGAACAAATACGAACTTCTACCCCAGATTGCTTGCAAACTGCAGTGTTTAAAAATTCTTTTAATACGTTACTGCAACCGGTGTGGCGTGTAGTATTGCAAATAAATATCAAATTTGAGATGAAATAAAAAGCAACATTCTCGCTAACGTTGAACAAAAACTCTGCTCCGGTAGGGGCCCCTCGTGCAGCAGAACAGCTGTTTTGAGCTCACTACGTGACGTCACCTTGGGTGTTTTTGGCCAAAATGCGCAGATCAGTCCAAATTCGTAGGGCTGATGGACCTATCTATTATACAGTAGTTGTATCATGGTGGCATGGCACCCTACACCCTCCCCCACTCCTCTCCCCTCTAACCGAAAGCAATCAAAGAAACCCCTCCGAATTTTTCCCTTAATTGGTTTACCTTTGTCGAAAACTCATCGACAAAAGTTAACTTTGGGAACTTTCCCGGAACTGCACACATTATTTATGTATGCACAGTACACACAGTTCTGTTTTGCCATAAGCAAAATGCAATAAAGGATACCGATGGCGAGAACTTTGTTCTCCAGGGATTCCAGAGTTACCGGTTTACCGGACGGCTCCAAGAGTTTCCACAGTCCGTGGACACCCATGCTACAAAACACACCATGAGAAATGAGATCGATAAAAATCACAATTACGAGAAAATTACAGCATAAATATTGATTGAATACTTACATCAGATATTTTGATAAGGTAAACTATGGAGTAAATACAATATTATACTCTTCTATTTCCAGAATAATGGGAAAAACATGCCACTTTTTGGCATTGCAAAACATGTGCCAAAAATTGTATCAGCTGTGGGTGGAGAGTGTTTGAGAAGCAAACAACAAAATTTTCAAACCTGCGCAATAAAAAAAATTTAATGAAAATAAAGGTAATGCGCACACATGATTTTAAAACATTAATTCTCAACCGCACTTGTTATTAAAAATAAAATGGCGGGTAGATTGAAATATTTGAAATCCAGCATTCAAAAATAAATGCAAAGATCCTAGTATAAGTAGTCAACGTTCCTTTATAAAGGAACCTTGGAAGTAGTAGAGGTACTTTGAATAAATGCTGGAATAAATGTTTATAATAAAATATAATATATAAATTATATATATATTTTTTTTGGAATTTAGAAAATAACAACATTGAATTACTTTAAAAAACCTGAATGACATTAACATAAATAACTGAAAGCTGTGATGTAGCTGATCGAACTATACCATTTAATAAATAAATAATTCTATAATACTGTAAAGATAAAAATGTTTTTTTGGAAATGATGTGTTTATAGCTAGAAGGAAACAATAATATATTTAGCATTAATTTAATTTGAAATGGATCATGTGGATAATTAGAGACATTCTTTTGCATCACTATAGAAAAACGGCCCTTAATTTGTATATAAAAGTAACACAATTTTTACCAGCATGAAAAGTTAAGACAGATAAAAATGAATTGGACGTGAATGAATGTGGTTAAAATATTATCAAGGCAAACAATAAACCAAAGTCATTGTATTATAGTCACCGACTTTATTGATAGCTATATAAGTACATACCATATATGATACATACAGTCACGTACCACCTCAGAAAACTTCTATCACCAAGATATGGACATAGCATCAATGTATTTAATACTGATGGGACAATAGATCAATGCTAAGTGCCATGTCTATTTGCAAGGGAAATTTTCTTAATAGGCAAAAAGTGTACAATTTAAATGACTTACATACTGTCTCACATTTTGTGCAAAATACAGACTGACATATAAACAAACCATTATAGAATTTAAGGCATTTAAGCTACAGAAATAAAGTTATTTAAACTGACTATGACTAAAGTTAAAATGGTTCCCATGCATGTATGACTTTTCTTTTTATTTATGTGAGAGTTGTTTTATGGTATAATTTTAATATTAAATTATTTCTTTAATAATAAATTTAATTTAATTGTTACGAGATTGATTCAATGGTCATCACGAGTTTTCCCTGGACAATTATCTTGGAGATCTGCTTCATCGTCAAACTTTGTGCCACACCACACACAGTAGAGGTAACTCCGTCTCAGATACACCGTCAACATTTCCAGCTGCTCGCTTGGCTGCAACATTTCAAGCACAAAAATTATTATCTTCTTGTAAAACGAATGCACATTATTAAAATAAAAATAGTTAATGGAATTTATAAATAATGCATAAATAATGATACTGGACAGTAAAAACTTAACTTGGCAGTGTTATCAGGTGGTCTCAAAACACCCTAAATAAATTTAAGCAAAAATTATGCTTCATTTTACTAACTAAAACTATAATAATTACAGTACTTAAGTATATTTTTACAGGCCCAATTGAAAAAGCAAAACAGTTTTACAATTGCTTTTTTTAAATTTTTTATTCTGGATTGTTCACCTCAAACTCTTCTTCTGGTTCATTTTGCTGCAGAGGCAGACTTTCCTTTTCAGAGTCAGAGTCTGTGTCACTGCCAGCGTCTGGTCGATGCAAAGTCGGAGGAGGCCCTTTCTCTTCTTCTTCCTCATCTGCTTCTTCATCTTTTGCAGCTTTTATTCTCTCTGGCCAAAACCAAGCCATATCTGGCTCAGAAATACTCTACAACACAAGAATTCCATGAGCATAAACATAAAAATTTGCATGGCATAGACATATAATATTTTTCTATCTATCCCATTGCATTTAGCAAGTTAATGAATGATATCAACATACCTGTTCCTGATCAAGCTGCTCACAAACACGTTGGCTCCTTCTTAGATCGGCAAGGGTTTGTTTCTCATTGGCCTGCTTCGAGAGTCGCAGTCTATAAGTGTTGGCATCCATAACTTGTGATTGCCTCTGAAGATGGCGAGCTCGAATGGTTCGTCGTTGGATTGCCACTTCTTTGAGCGCAGCCTCGCGGCCAAGACCTTGTCTGCCGGTCTTCACCACAACTGACACAGGCTCCACAATGCCAGTACCTGAAAAGCAGAAACAATTAATAAGTACGTAAACGTTATGGACTTTGATATATTTATGTAGTAATTATGAGAGATTAGTGAGGGAATAGTAAATTCTAAAAATAATTTTAGGACTTTAGTGCATAGAACTGTTACATATTTTGAATAAAGCTCAAAGGAAATAATAATACAGTAGTACTGAAACTAATAATAAGAACTACAGTATTTAAAATGATTTAGTCCAAAACAGTATAAAACACTTAAAGAGGAGTCAGTGAGTTGAGTGCGCAGTGCATGACGGGAATGACGTCACGCACTATTTATGTGCATACGAAAAAGTTACGTCGGCTCCTGAAAAGCTGCGCAGTAGAAATTTATGCAAGTTGCGCAATACGAGCATCTGCTGAAGTTATATAGTGTTGTTGATCCCGTTGATCCAGTCAGCTGTTAACCCGTACACCGCAACATTTGAAATGGAAATTTTCCTCGGATTTTGGTATTGTATCAGAATTTTCTCAAAATTTTTATGAAGGGCTAATAAAGGTTATGACACTTTCTGATTCACCATAATATGTTCTATCTTAGAATATTTTTTAAACACATTTTACGGGAGATTGCGACAGAAATTAAAGTTCGAATAAAAAAAGAAGCCACGTTTTTCGAGCGTTAGCATTGAGTAGATGGACGAAGTCATCGACTTTTAGACCCAAATGCTCAGAATTTTTACGAAGGACGGTCTCAACTGATTTCAGATCCTTATTTATGGTGCTCCAAAGTAACTTTTTACATGCAAGAGAATGAGCTTTACCATCGGTCAATTTTTCGCTCACTCTACTTTAAATTTTATGCAGTGCTGCTATTATCACATTACAATAAAAAGGTGCTAAGAGTTGAAATTCTTTAGTGCTAGTTAAATTGTATGTACAGTACTACAGTTATATAATCTTATTGGTTCTTATGCAGATCTGAAAATCTGCATAAGGTAACGCCACATTGGTGGCGTTACCTTATCCCTAAGGAGCGGCGTCTTGTGACGTCACAAAAATAACTTTCAATCATTTTTTAAAAATAGTTCCCGGGCTGTAAAAAATCTGAAAAAAATCAGGGTAGCATAACTTTGCACCCTCTATCCATTTCTGCAATAAAAAAATTGAGGTCAATACTCCATTATCTAAAAAAAGGGGAAGCAGAGTTTTTACTGTTTTCTTATATGGTAAAAATTCCACCATCTAATTTGTAAATCTTCTGGTTATCATAAAGCTGAACAATCTTGTGTATGTAAATTATGTAATGAATATTGTAGCCAATATCATTTAAATATCTGTAAATCTAGAATTAAGCCTATTAGCGATTATGCCAGGGGAGATTTTATATAGTCTATAGATTTTGAATAGCAATGAAGCAATAAGTTTTTTTATTCTATCTATTTTCTATGTCATATTTTGTTTTATATATGTGATTATATATATGATATATTATTATTATGATGTAACAGGCTGTTAGTATCATCTGTTATTTTATTTTATATTGTTTTATTATCATTTTCTATTGTTCTATTATTCTGTAACTATTATATATGTTTTGTATGTATGTTTTATGTGTTCTATTGTAATGTTTTTCTATAATGTATGTTTCTAGTGCTGTTAATATGTACACTTTCTGTGTTTAATAAAAGACTAATAATATATGGTAAAAATGGCCACGATTCATGAAAGAAGATGACCATCAGGTTTCTAACTAATCACACTAGTCATTAGTGAGAAACCTGGTTATCTTTTGGTTACGGTTTTCGTAAGCATTTCTCTTGTGAGACTCAATTGGCAGGTATTGTGCAGGAGTTAGCTGATGCTTTGGACAGTGGAGGTGAGATTCATGCTGTTTTTCTTGATTTTGAGAAGGTTTTTGATAAGGTGCCTCATGGGAAACTAATTGAGAAGGTGAGGCATTGTTTGGTGGATGAAAGGTTGGTGTCCTTGATTGAGGATTTCTTAATGGATAGGGTGCAGAGAGTTAGGGTGGGGGAGGCATACTCGGAGTATATTGCTCTTTCCTCGGGAGTTCCGCAGGGTAGTGTCTTGGGTCCATTGCTGTTTTTGATTTTTATTGAAGATTTGTCTGATGGAGTGAGGTTAAAGATGAGGTTGTTTGCAGATGATAGTGTTGTTTATAGGAAAATAGAAAGTGAGGGTGATGTGGTTCGTCTGCAAGAGGATCTTAATACTGTGTGTCGGTGGGTTATTGATAATGATATGAGGTTGAATGTCTCTAAATGCTGTGTTGTTGTGTTTAGTAGGAAAAGGCGCAAGAGAGATGTGCAGTATTTACTTCATGATGAGTTCTTGAAGCAGGATGAAAAGTATAAATATTTGGGTGCAGTCATTCATAGTAAATTAATGTGGAATGAGCATATTAAATATGTTACATCGAAGGGAAGGAGGTGTTTGGAGTTTGTCATGAGAAATCTTAAGGGTAACAGTAGGATAGTTAAAGATAATGCGTACAGAGCTTTGGTGAGACTAGTGCTTGAATATGGTTGCTGTGTTTGGGACCCATATAGATGTGTGGGGGTGAAGGAGTTGGAGAAGGTTCAGCGGAGAGCAGCAAGAAGGGTTACAGGTCGTGTGGGAAGGTTTCAGTTTGTGGGGGATGGTGCTGATGTTAGAAAGGAGTATGTTAGTGTGTCTGCTTTAATTGAGAATTTGGGGTGGGAGTCATTGGAGTTAAGAAGGAAAAATTGTAGACTTGGTGTTATGTATAAGATAACAAGAAATTGTGAGGGTTGGGAAGAGTTGAGTGGTCGTGTGATGAGAGCAGGTTATATTGGAAGAAATGATCATGGATGGAAGTTGGAGTGTGTTGGATGTAGAAGTGATGTGGGAAAGTTTTCTTTTGTAAACAGGACGGTGAGGGAGTGGAATGCGTTGACAGCAGATGTTGCTGAGGCGGGGAGTTTTGATTTGTTTAAAAAATCTTTGAGAGTTGGTGAACATTCGCGAGCCACCGTGGCATTGCCACATTTGCCGCGTTAATATTTTTATTATTATCACATCCAATATAATCATTTTATAAGTTTGGCATTAACATTTCTACCTTTTTTTCCTAAAGATGTTCCTGGCTTGTATCCCATTTTCTGCAGCATGGCAAAACCCTTGTTGTCAGTGCTGATGGACTCCTGCAGTCCCTCTTCTCTGCGCTCTATTTCCAGGGCCCTTTTCTTTGGATTTCTCTGCTTGTTCTCAGCATCTGTCATCATTTTCCGCTTTTCAATTTCATGTGACCGTTGACTAGTTCGGTTGTGGAGTAGACCAGGTCTGATATCATTCTTCACACTGACATAAAAAATGATAATAATAAAAATATACTGTAGCTGTGCAGAAATTATCATATACAGTATAACAGATCTTAGTTTACCACTAAACAGCTCAGTAGACTAGACGGCGCCAGATATATGAGCCAATGAAAAGGCTAGAATGTCAGCTGGCCACCTTTTCATTGGCTGATATATCTGGCGCCGTCTAGTCTACTGAACTGTTTAGTGGTAAACTAAGATCTGTTATACTGTATGTATGCATACACTCGTCGCCTTGGAAAATTTCGCTCTTGCAGCCTTGTGTTATTCTTACGGGGCATGATGATTAACAAGGTTGCAAAGAGAAATTTTTCGAGGCAACGAGTGTATGCATACAAAAATTAGGTTTTGCAATCTAAAATACCTATTTCCCCCCAAGACCTAAAATACATTAGTGGGTATGGTAACAATTGATCAATTGAGTTACCTCCCTCCCCTCCCAATCCCCTTCTTTTTGTTTAAAGAAGCTGATAACTGAAGTATGCCATGAAGGTCTGCCCCCTTCGTTTCTTGAAGCAGCTAGGCTGTATCGATCCACACTTTTGCTTGTTGGTGCAGCATGCGTACTATGCATACAATATGCAGATATTCATATACTTACCAAGTATTTAAAATATCTTCAGACATGTAGTCTGGTTCATCTGGTTCTGAAGACATTGTTCGAAATTTTTGTAAGCTGCAGAACTGATGTATGTTATACTAGCTGTTTTTGAGTCTGTATGATAGGCATATGATATGCACTGAATTAAGTTACTACAATAAACTACTTCTTTGTTGAAATTTATTTCAGCAAACGTTATTATTCTATGAAGTAGTGTATCATACCAAATACAACCAGTGACCAGACCAAAATTATTAATAATTCCTTGACCATGTTCAATAACAAATCAAATAACAAATTTCAAGACGTCCTCTTGTTTTTTAAGTCAGCTGTTAGCCTTCAAGAGAAACAAAGAATTTTATTTTTTTTTTATGCGCAGTAAAATAAATTTAACGAAAATATGTCTTATTGCGCATACAAGATTTTAGATCATCAGTTCTCAACTGCACTTGTTATTATTCTTGAAAAAGCGGGCAAGGGGTATTAGGGGCCCAAGCAGCAAGCATCTTCTCTCTGGGCCCAAAAGGGGGTTGGATGGTTGAATTTTTGTCTGTGGTTGGAAGGGTGGTTGGAAGTTAGAAGGTAACCTAAAGGTAACCGCCTATAGTTCTATCATGATGCATGAACACATGAACAACATGATGCAATCATGCAATGCATGCATTACTGACGGATATATGCATATAATAATATATTATACGTAGTTATTTTGTATGCGTATATATTGCTTATAAGGGTTTCGTTGGTGTCGGTATATGCATAATACACAGTATCGAATCATACAGTTCAGTAAAAAGATATGATGATGAATGGTATGATGTATAATATGCAAGTATACATCAGCTAGGCATACACGCACATGTGTAAAGTTGTTGCAGTTCTACATATACAGGGGTTGGATTTGGTGGGATATATGCAATATAAATATAGCCATGCAGTGTTGCAGCACTACACGTGTATGTACAGTATAACAGATCTTAGTTTACCTCTAGACAGTTCAGTAGACTAGACGGCGCCAGATTTATCAGCCAATGAAAAGGTGGCCAGCTGACATCCTAGCCATTTCATTGGCTGATATATCTGGCGCCCTCTTGCCTACTGAGCTGTCTAGAGGGAAACTACGATCTGTTATACTGTATGTGGTATACCCCCTCTCTCTCTCCCACCCTATCGTTTGTGTTTCATGGAAAATAGGAGAATATGTTCACCATTTTTTCACCCACTTTTTTATTACCCCCTCTCCTCCCCCATTTATTTCCTGGCTACGCTGCCACTGATTGTGAGTCCCACTAATTCCTGTGCTCATTCACAGATCATAGCTGTGCCATCTCTGGTACATATCATGCTGCATACATGGGGTGCATGCAGAATCTTACAAAAGTCACAGTTGCATGTGTATACACTAGAGTCCAAGCTAAATGTTCCATCAAACATATGTAACACCAGCCATGCAATGAAATAGCTTAAAATCAAGCAACGTTGCCAAATAGTGCAGCTATTGTTCAGCTCCTGCTGTACCGAAATATATGGCAACATCACACCTTTTTCATTGGCTAACGACAACCCCTTAGATGTGACATTTCGCTTTGCCCCCAGTACATAGTCCAATAAATCTTTCATTGTCACACAAAAGGTGCATTCAGAATCTACTATTATCGAGGACTATATACTGCATGGGAGGACGGCCTAGGACAACTTATTGAAGAACCTCAATACTAAACAATTCTCGCCAACCTTCGGAGAAGTCCACTAAATGAGCCACGTGCTTGGGCGGTTTCTTTGAGGAAGTCAAAGATTTGACAGCTTGACAGATTTGACAGATGGCTAATAAAGCGGCATCTTTGACCGTGGTATCTTTGTAGCTGACTCTATGCCAATCAAATGCGCTCAACGTCGTAACGTCACTGGGTTAAGGAAATGATGGCGCGTTGGCGGCAAAAAAGTTAGGCCGTCCTCTGCAGTCCTTGTACTATCATGGCTCGCAGATGTAAATGTTATCATTGCACTGTTTAAATAAGTCCACTCAACTCTGAAACCTAAACTACATTTGTGCCTTTTGGATGACAATGATTGAAATACAGTTCATGTTGTTGATTTCCCACTGAATGATTGTAAAAAAATTATTTCTTTTTTACAGTGTCAACTTTAAACACGTATACAGTATATTTACAGTATGTAGTATGGAAACAAATTAATGAGCTATATGAGCCATAATTATAAAAAAAAAAAAAAATTGAATGTATATTTTTTTCTGTACCAGCAGTATAAAGAATTGTACATTTACACACTCCAATTTATTTCTATTCTTAAAAACGCAATAACAATGGTTATTAAATGTGCAGTAAAAGATTGCACTTCATCAAGAGGAAAGACACAAACATCATTTCATCGATTTCCAAGAAATCCACCAACGTAAGTTTAATAAATGTAGACTACAGTACTTAAAATGTAGAATACTGTACTCAACATACTGTAATTGTGACATCGTAATATACACTACAAATTTAGCCCTTAGAGTTAGACCTCTCATCTATGCAATCAGGTGATATAGGCAACAGTACAGCGTGTGGTGAAGATTGCAAAGATTATCTTTGTATAAATGACAAAAAATTATCATTGCAATGAAGTTCAATTTTTCTTTTTCTTTATGTACATCAGTATGAGCAACGTTTCATTATATCAGGTTACGCCACCGATTGGACCAGTGTTAAAGGGCTTAATGGTCAATCACATTCAAGTATTTTAGGCCCCATCATATCGCGAAACTTTGAATGCACCCATCATGTAATTTTATTTTGGAAATTTCGTGGTGCAATGGGACCTAAAAATTTACCGAAATTGACGCACAAAATGTGATCGTGTCTTAACCTGTATGAAGAAACGTTGAGTACGAGCTGCTTACTTCAACAAACGCTTCTGATAGCCATAGAATTTTTTGGTCATTACAGGGAAAAAATATTAAAAGGTTATCTGCCACAATTCCTTCCCTCCCTTTTATTACCCCATCTTGAGTTTAAAGCTCATAGGAAGTATCTATGTTAAAAAAAAAGTACCGGTTTATTCCTTTTAATATCACTTGACCGATCAGTTTTGATTTAGAATGATTTCTTTGCTAGTTTTCATGTAGTTACATTAAAGTTCCTTTTGAATTAATGAAGTATTCATTTTTGTAAAAAAATATAAATGATAGTGATTATAGTGATCATTTTGCCAGTATTACTATTATCGTATTATATATACATAATATATTTATTTATTTATTTATTTATAAATTATTATATACTTAAAAGTACTGTAAATACATACATACAAATTTCTGCATTTTACAGGTCAGATAAATGGAGGATTGCATGTGGTAATACATCTATAATTAACAAGAGTGTTGAAGAACTCTCTGCTTCCTCTGCAGTCTGTGGATTACATTTTCCAAAAGAACATAAGGTGAAAGATGGGAGAGGTGGTAGTCTGAAACAGAAGCATATAGTACCAACCTTAAATCTACCGAAACCTTTGTCCCACATACCACCACGAAAAGAGGGGCCAAAATGTCCTAAATTCTTGACTACTCCAGGACTTAATCACTTTTCTGTGCCGTTCGCATCTTCAGTATGTATAGGTAAGTTATGCATATACCAGAAATTATTAGAGATCAGTTTCCATATGTTTCTTATTGTTAGAGTGGTAGAGCACCTAGGTACTGTAAAACATATTGTCGTAGTACACAGCGTATATTACTGATATCAATTTGGTTGGAAATTCCTCTTTTATTTTGCCGATGTCAAGTTGTTTTCCCATAAAGTATAGAATTAAATGACAAAAAAGGGGTTTTTCTATAAACTTAATTGACACCGGCAATATAGATGCTCCCACGAGAAAATAAGCGTGAAAATTGGAGTCAAATTCACTCGCGCATATTGACTCCAATTGACCCAAATTTGGCCCCTCGTTTATGTCAATATGCGCGAGTGAATTCACGTGTATTGAATCATTTTGGCGCAGATTGGCTCGTATATATTGACGTATTTTCACGTATTTTGACAAATATTGGCGTAAATGCCGGCCCAAATCCTTCGTTCGGCCTCACGTACTTTCAGGTATATTCACATATATTGACTCACCTATTTTCACCCATATTAACCCAAAATTGGCCCCTTTTATGCGTGAATATGCGCGAGTGAATTCACGTGTATTGAAGCATTTTGGTGCAGATTGGCTCGTATATATTGGCGTATTTTCACGTATTTTGACAAATATTGGCGTAAATGCCGGCCCAAATCCTTCATTCGGCCTCACGTACTTTCAGGTATATTCACATATATTGACTCACCTATTTTCACCCATATTAACCCAAAATTGGCCCCTTTTATGCGTGAATCTGAATGAGTGGATATTTCACGAATATTCACCCACTTTCACCTCTGTTGACCTGCATTGCCCCCCGTACTTGTTTCACTCATTCTCACGCTTTTTGACGCACTTTCACCCATTTGTCAACCAATTTTTTCCATACAGTCCCCTCATGCATATTGACGCATTTTGACATATTTTCACCCATTTGTCAACCAATATTTTCCATACAGTCCCCTCATGCATATTGACGCATTTTGACATATTTTGACGCACTTTCACCCATTTGTCAACCAATTTTTTCTATAAAATCCCCTCATGCATATTGACGCATTTTGACATATTTTCACGAAGTTTCACGCTTTTACCAACCAAATTTTTACACCAAGTCCGTTCATGCATATTGACACTTTTTGACATATTTTGACGAACTTTGACCCTTTTAGTAACCAACTTTTTCCATAGAGTCCGTTCATGCATATTGACACTTTTTGACATATTTTGACGAACTTTGGCCCTTTTACTAACCAACTTTTTCCATAAAGTCCGTTCATGCATATTGACACTTTTTGACATATTTTCACGAATTTTCACGCTTTTATGGAACAAATTTTTTCCACAAAGTCCCCTCATGCATATTGACGCATTTTGACATATTTTGACGCACTTTCACCCATTTGTCAACCAATTTTTTCTATAAAATCCCCTCATGCATATTGACGCATTTTGACATATTTTCACGAAGTTTCACGCTTTTACCAACTAAATTTTTACACCATGTCCGTTCATGCATATTGACACTTTTTGACATATTTTGACGAACTTTGACCCTTTTAGTAACCATCTTTTTCCATAGAGTCCGTTCATGCATATTGACACTTTTTTACATATTTTGACGAACTTTGGCCCTTTTACTAACCAACTTTTTCCATAAAGTCCGTTCATGCATATTGACACTTTTTGACATATTTTCACGAATTTTCACGCTTTTATGGAACAAATTTTTTACAACAAGTCCGTTCATGCATATTGACACTTTTTGACATATTTTCAAGAACTTTCACATAAGTATCGATCAAATTTTGTTATTAAATTCACTCATGCATATTATACATCACGCATTTTTACACATTTTCACGCACAACAGCATACATTTCTCGTCATAGGCTAGCTCACCGAACCGTTGAAGTTAATGCAGTTCCATAGCCTCGTCAGTCCATCGATACCTGAAATGTGCAAAGAATCCACAAAGAAACACGCTCGCAAATTTTTTACACAATGGAAATTGTTCTCACTTTTGCCACACCACAATTAAAAATGAAGAGCAAAATAAAAATAACAAGTATAAGTATTATTACAAACAGAAATATATAGGCATACAGTAAAATGAGGCCTCTAATAAAACTTTTACTATAGGGTTGAATATTATAGCAATAAATTTTCACTGATTCCCTCTAGGCTTGAATAATTTAACTGAAAAATAATTTAATTATCATAATATAGGGCCAATTAAACTTTAACTGTTTCAATTTAACCATCAAAATGAGCGAATTCATATACCTCATAATAGTAATTTTTTAAATAAGGAACTAATTTTACTTATCTGATATACGACTTCTCGTGTTTTAATCTTCTTTTTCTCATCTTGAATACACGACTAAACATCCGATTCTGACATTTTGTAAACACGTGCCGTACGGCCGGAGGGAACTCAACATCGCATTATCTCTATTTTCATCATTAAAAATGCGGAAAACTTGCAAATTTTAACATTGGACAAACGAATGATTACCTAACTTCACTTTAATTAACAATTTAATGTTCAGGAACAAGTAAAACTTCACTTAAACACCTCATAAACACCACAATCATGAAGCTTCCACGCACCTCTAGCTATGTCGCCATCTTGTATAGCTACCAACCGCCAAGTCGAATGACCGGAAGTTCCCCCACTTTCAATTCTTGAACAATTTTTTTACGAAGTCTATTCACGCACATTGGCACTTTTTGACATATTTTTGCAAACTTCCACGTATTTACTAACCAAATTTGTCTACAAAGTCCACTGACGTATTTTGACCCATTTTGACATATTTTCACGAACTTCCACGTATTTACTAACCAAATTTTTCTACAATGTCCATTGACGTATTTTGACCCATTTTGACATATTTTCGCGAACTTCCACGTTTTTACTAACAAATTATTTCTACAAAGTTCACTGACGTATATTAACCCATTTTGACATATTTTCACGAACTTCCACGTATTTACTAACCAAATTTTTCTACAAAGTCCACTGACCTATTTTGACCCATTTTGACATATTTTCACGAACTTCCACGTATTTACTAACCAAATTTTTCTACAATGTCCCTTGACGTATTTTGACCCATTTTGACATATTTTCGCGAACTTCCACGTATTTACTAACCAATTATTTCTACAAAGTTCACTGACGTATATTAACCCATTTTGACATATTTTCACGAACTTCCACGTATTTATTAACCAAATTTTTCTAAAAAGTCCACCAACGTATTTTGACGCATTTTGACATATTTTCGCGAACATCCACGTATTTACTAACCAATTATTTCTACAAAGTTCACTGACGTATATTGACCTATTTTGACAGGTGAATGGACTTTGTAAAAAAAGGTGTTATCTTCCAAAAACCGACTTTGTGGGAAGATTTGGTCGATAAACGTGTGAAAATGCTTGAAAAAGTGTAAAAATAGGTGAACTTGCATGAACGGACTTTGTGGAAAAAGTTGGTTAGTAAAAGGGTCAAAATATGTCAAAACGTGTCAATATGCATGAACGGACTTTGTATAAAAATTTGGTCGATAAAAGAGTGAAAGTTCGTGAAAATATGTCAAAAAGTGTCAACATGCATGAACGGACTTTATGGAAAAAGTTGGTTAGTAAAAGGGCCAAAGTTCGTCAAAATATGTCAAAAAGTGTCAATATGCATGAACGGACTTTATGAAAAAAGTTGGTTAATAAATGGGTCAAAGTTCGTCAAAATATGTCAAAAAGTGTCAATATGCATGAACGGACTAAATGAAAAAAGTTGGTTAGTAAAAGGGTCAAAGTTCGTCAAAATATGTCAAAAAGTGTCAATATGCATGAACGGATTTTATGGAAAATGTTGGTTAGTAAAAGGGTCAAAGTTCGTCAAAATATGTCAAAAAGTGTCAATATGCATGAATGGACTTTATGGAAAAAGTTGGTTAGTAAAAGGGTCAAAGTTCGTCAAAATATGTCAAAAAGTGTCAATATGCATGAACGGACTAAATGAAAAAAGTTGGTTAGTAAAAGGGTCAAAGTTCGTCAAAATATGTCAAAAAGTGTCAATATGCATGAACGGACTTTATGGAAAATGTTGGTTAGTAAAAGGGTCAAAGTTCGTCAAAATATGTCAAAAAGTGTCAATATGCATGAACGGACTTTATGGAAAAAGTTGGTTAGTAAAAGGGTCAAAGTTCGTCAAAATATGTCAAAAAGTGTCAGTATGCATGAACGGACTTTCTGGAAAAAGTTAGTTAGTAAAAGGGTCAAAGTTCGTCAAAATATGGCAAAAAGTGTCAATATGCATGAACGGACTTGGTGTAAAAATTTGGTTGGTAAAAGGGTGAAAGTTCGTGAAAATATGTCAAAAAGTGTCAACATGCATGAACGGACTTTGAGGAAAAAGTTGGTTAGTAAAAGGGTCAAAGTTCGTCAAAATATGTTAAAAAGTGTCAATATGCATGAACAGACTTGGTGTAAAAATTTGGTCGGTAAAAGGGTGAAAGTTCGTGAAAATATGCCAAAAAGAGTGAATTTAAATTGTGTCAAAGTAGCTGAAAGTACGTCAAAATGAATCAATTTACTTCATATTAATTGTAGAGCAATAAATGCGTGAAAATGCTTGAAACTTTATCAAAATGGGTGAGTGAAAATAAGTCAACAGGCATCAATGTAGGTGAAGTTCACACCAAATTAGAAATACTTGGATATACGTGAAACTGCGTGAATCTGTACGAGTCAATTGTGTGAAAATATGTTAGTATATGTCAAAATGGGTGAGTGAAACTGCTTGAAATTCACCTATTTTGATAAATAGCTGAAAATTTGTCAATATGCTTGAATGAAGCGTCAATCTACATGAGCCATACTTCAATATATTTCAATGTATGGGAATATGGGTGAGATTTTCACCCATATTGACGAATTATTCACGTTTTTTTTCTCGTGGGCTACCTCGACGATATGTCATTTTTGAGAGGTGTCTGGTCAGGCGTATTCAGTAGCATGATTACTACTTAATTATCATTATCATTACTAATCATTGGTATTGATCGTCACTAGCTATACATCACTAACTATCAGTGAAAAAATTGTCTCATTGTAGACACTTATGGATCCATTGAGAAAACATTTGTGTGCGTTTTACAGAATGGTATAAAATGACTGTGGAATTTGCTTTTTCAGAGAGGTCAAATTATAATAAAAAGGAATGAAAAAAAAAAATTGTTGAAAAAGCAAATTCGGTCAAATTGTGAATTTCCAGAAAACACACCTAGGTGCTTTCTTCGATAACCCATATATCGAGATAATGATTAAATTCACATGCTGAATGAAATAAAAGTCATTTAAAAAATATTTTACTGTAATAAACAAATAAAAATAGTTTAGAAATTTTAAATTTTACCTTTTTTAGATAAGAATAATATACTATCACAGTCACAACATGGTTTCAGAAAAAATATGTCAACTGAATCTGCAATGTGGGAATTAATTGATAGTGTTCTTGGCAGTATACAAATAACAAATAGATAACAAATTTAAAACTGCAGGTGTCTTTTTAGATTTGTCAAAAGCCTTTGACATGGTAGAACATGATATATTATTAAATAAGCTCTATATATAAGTATGGCATAAGAGGAAATTGTCTAAATTGGATAAAATCATTTTTATCAAATAGAACACAAACTGTTTTTATAAACTGTGAAGGAGATGGTAAAGATTCAATAAAATATTCAGACAAGAAAGAAATTAAATATGGCTTCAGATTTCAGATTTTTTATTAAGTTCTGTGACATACATGTATGTTTAGAACAAGTCAAACAAATACACAATAACACAATTACATAAAAAAAAATAAATGTAATACAGTTAAAGACAATATACAATACAATTTATAATTAAGTTTTTTTTATGCTGAGAAATTCCTTTACATCATAATAGTTTTTATCATTTAAAAATGCAAGCAAGTTTTTTTTAAATTGTTGATAATCTAATTTTTTTAAGCTGTCAGGTAGTTTATTAAAGAGTAGGGTAGCACTATTATATGGACTCCTATTAGCAAGAGAGAGACATGCACTATTTCTATGTATATCATTTGCTCTTCTTGTATTATATGAGTGTACAGTATTATTCTTTCTAAATTTTTCTCGATACTTTTTAACAAATTTAACACTTTCAGAAATAAATACACATGGCACTGGGAGTATTCTCAAAAATTTAAAATGTTCTTTACATGAATCTCTCATATTTAAGCATAGCATGGATCTAACTGCCCTTTTCTGAGCAACAAATACAGAATTTGCATGTGGAGATGATCCCCAAAACATAATTGATTGTTGTATATGCGAATGAACATAGGCAAAATAGACCATCTTTAGAGTTTCCAGTGATACAATTTTTTGTAATATTTTAAGCAGATAAGCAGCAGATTTAATTTTAGAGCTAACTTTCTGACATTGTTTTGTCCAATTTAATGTGTCTGTTATAATTAGTCCCAGAAATTTAGTTTGATCACAGTTTATAATATTTTCCCCATGCAATATTAAGTTATCTGTTCTTATTTGTTTTTGATAAGGATGGAATCTCATACAAACAGTTTTTTTTAACATTGAGATCGAGTGTCAAGTAATTTTCTGCTGACCATTTTTCCATAATATTTACTGCCAACTGTGCATTACTGTATAACAATTTTGAGTCAGGTGCAGTTATCATATTACTTGAATTGTCTGCATATAGTATTAATAATCCCAAGATTAGGACTAAAGGGAGATCATTAATATAGATGTTGAAAATATGTGGTCCAAGGATTGAACCTTGCACCACGCCTATGTTAATTGTAATTGGGTCCGACAAAAGTTTACGTTTAATTCCTCTTTCATCTATATAGGTAACCTCAACATATTGTGTTCTATTTGACATAAAGGATTTAATCCAATTAAGAGGGGGTCCGGATATTCCAATATTTTCCAGTTTAGCATATAACGTGGGATGATGTATGAGGTTAAAGGCTTTAGAAAAATCATAAAAAATACCCAATGTTTCTAGATGCTTATCAAGAGAGTCATATACACCATTTAAAAAATCAAATATTGCAGTTGTAATGGAATTATTTTTTGTAAAACCATGTTGACATTTATTTAAAATTTTATGAGTTTGCAAATAAGAACATAGTTGATCAGAAAAAAGTTTACCGAAAGGTTTGGAAAAAGAATTCAGATGTGCAAGAGGCCTATAATTATCAGGGATAGAAGTATCTCCATCTTTATGATAACAAATCAATTTAGTTTGTTTTAATGCTGCTGGATATATGCCTGTTTGAAAAGAAGCACTTACTATGTGCGCCATAGGTTCACTAATGAAGCTTTTACTTTCTTTCATGATATTACATGGGATTTCATCAATTCCAGCTGCCTTAGAGTTAGGCATTGATTTTAAACAGTTATACATATCAAAAGGGTTTACAGGTGTTATGAAAAAACTATGAATTGGTCTCGTCAAATGATTTTGATACTGTACATTATTTTGTAATGGTTGCGGATAATGGAGTATTGTTCTCAATTTTTTTTATTGCAGAAATGGATAGAGCATGCAAAGTTATGCTACCCTGATTTTTTTCAGATTTTTTAGAGCCCGGGAACTATTTTTAAAAAATTATTGAAAGTCCTTTTTGTGACGTCACGCGGCGACAAGTCCTATCTTTTTCTTAAGGAGCGGCGTCTCGTGACGTCACAAAAATAACATTCAATAATTTTTTAAAAATAGTTCCCGGGCTCTAAAAAATCTGAAAAAAATCAGGGTAGCTTAACTTTGCACCCTCTATCCATTTCTGCAATAAAAAAAATTGAGGACAATACTCCATTAAAACTTTGATTCAGAGTATTGGCTACATCATATGGTTGCTCAATTATAATATCATTAATTTTTAGTTTTGGACATGTAACATGTTTTGAGTTATCTCTACCTGTATTACACTTTACAATATGCCATGCAGTCTTTGAAATATTATTTGAATTTTTTAGCATATTATTATTATTAATTTTATGTTCTTTATCTATTTTCTTGTCGTGCTCTTTTTTTAATAAATTACATTCTAATTTTTGTTGTTCATTTGGATAGTAGCTTAAATAATCACCTTCTCTTATTAGTTCAGGTGACGGTTTAAATTTTCGTCTAGCAGTATTAATTTTATTTTTTTTATAAGGAAAACATATATCAAAATAGTAAAAATAAATCTGATAAAAAGTATTATATTTATATGTAGTTCACATCATTATCATCAAATATCTCAGTCCAGGATTCTTTGCTTAGCATATCTTTAAACGTTTTAAAGATATGCTAAGCATTTCTCCAATATTATTCCTGATTTATGTAAATGATTTGTCCCAAGTAATAAAAAATTATAATTGTGTGTCAATACAATATGCAGATGATTCAAATTTAAAAATAACTGGCCATATACAAACTCTGAATTGGATGATAATATTAAAAAATCAATAGTAACAATAAGTTCTTATCTTCACAATATTGGCTTAACATTAAATTTAAATAAAAGTGAAATTTTACAATTCCAAAATATAAGAAACAAAAGTTCTAAACTAATTAATATAACAATGGGAGATAACACATTAACATTAACATCAAAAGCAAAATTTTTGGGTCTCATTATAGATGATGATTTAAGGTGGGTGAGTCATGTAGATCAGTTGGCTTCAGTAATTTTTGCACTGGGAGAATTAAGATATGAATCTGAGCTATAATGCCTAAAAACTTTTTATTTTGCAAACTTTCATTCAATTATTAAATATGGAATTATTTGCTGGGGAAATAGTACAACAGCTCATAGAGTATTTTTGTATTGCAAAAAAAAAATAATAAGGTCAATATGTTTTGCTAAAAGATCTGCCTCATGCTTACCTTTATTTAAAAAATTAAATTTGCTACCACTATATATTTTTGCTACGACATATATTTTTTTAACATTCATTACACATTCCAAAATATTTATATTTTGGAATGTGTAATGAATGTTAAAAAAATATATGTCACTATATAAGCAACATGAAGTTACACATGAGCACATAATACAAGAAATGTTAAAAATAATATTCCCTAAATGTGGTGTAGACTTGAGATGTATAAAAGTGGCCCCTTTTTGAGCTGCCTTAATCTTTATAATAAGCTCCCTCTCTCAGTGAAGTGTATAAAAAATATTAGTGATTTTAAAATAAATGTGAAAAATCTGCTACAAGATATGTGTTTTTACAGTGTTAAAGCATATTATGACTGTGATTTTGTTAATAAGTGAGAAGAAAATTAATGACATGGACTGATTCTTTCATTATTAACATTTCCTAACACTGCTTTTTATTGACTTGTCCTATAAACCTCAACAAATGTTATTGTATATTATGACACTTAATTGATTGTAGGAAAAAATGGAAATAAAAATATATTGAATTGAATTGAATTAAAAAATAACTTGTGTAGTTAAAGAAATAACACCAAGAAATCTATTTTCTCAAGCACAGCTCATTTTCTGTGGATAAAATTCCACACAGTTCATATGGCATGGACTTACTTACTTTTATCACTTCTGATTTATTATAATGTCCTAAACTAACCATTTCTTGATGTTGTAGTCAAGTTACTCGACCCTGAAACAAATGACACCCATGAACACTCTTACTCTCTCCCTCATGATCTGCTGGAAGAATTCCAAGCTGATGACGACACAAACTCCTCAACACCTCAACAACTTGAGGACGAACAAGACCCTGACATTGTCGATGAGTTACAACCGTCGGAGGCGGACCAACATTGTCGCATGTGTGCAGAGAAGAGAGCGGACATGAAGCAAATATTCAGCATGGAGGCGATGAAACAAAACCTACCGTATAAGATGAAGAAATATGTAAACATCACGGTAAGATAGATATAAGTTTTGATTTTTTTTTATACAGGAATTGACGGCCAACTAAAATTGTATGAATATAATTCAAACCTTTAAACCTTTGTTTACAGGTGTCCGAGGAGGACCGTCTTCCGCTGCAGGTGTGTTTGTTGTGTGAGGCTAAGCTGGAAAACTGCGTTACGCTGGCACAGAGCTGTGCAGACGCCCAGACATTCCTCAACAACCTGCTGGCACCCCCCAACACAGAGGTGAGTCATGTTTCTTCTAGTTGTCGTCTTGTCATCAAATTAATTAAGCTAAAGAAAAATAGATACAGTATAACAGATCTTATATACAGTAGTTTACGTGTAGACACAACAACACCCCAAGTGCTGCCTGTTGCCTATCCCACTTGGCAACAGGGGCGCTTAAAGTGCTGTCATGTCTATACATAAATTATTAAGATCTGTTATACTGTAAATTATTTTGTAAATTTTGAATTGTAGACAGTTTGTTTTAATTAATTCATAACAAATGAGAATTAGGAATTGCAAATTCTGGTAACTATTCTAGAGGTAGGTCAGTGTTAGTCATTTTGGTACTGTGATGTAAAAATACTGGACTCTTTGCATGTAAATTGAACATTAATTTAAAATTTAATTGAAATTTAATGAAACTAAATGAAGTGATTGAAAAGACACTTCATTAAATGTTGGTTGAAACGTCTCAAAAATATCATACAGTATTTGTAAATATTTGTATTATCTGTGCCGACAAATTTCACCTATTACAGAAATCTCATTGTGGTAAGGCTTGTTGGATTTTTCCTGTATAGTAATTTTTATTTTAGGTTCAGTTTTTTCAGTTATTGAAAACTGCGGAAAAGATGAATAAAAGGAAAAAATATATATTTACTCATTTTACTGTACAGTACTTCATATAAAATGCATTCAATAAGTTTTGACAATTTGTAAAATTCTAATTGTATTAAAAACTTTTCAAAAGCCCACTGAAAATTTATTTTTCAACAAAATTTCCTGCGATATAAATTGTAGAAAATAGGACACCTTTTTGTGTGTTGTTTTAGTTATAATTTTTCTTGATAAGAATACAACATATTATAATGAAACTGGTGATTCTTCATGCACATTATTACTAACCACCCCCACTTATTTTTATTTTTCAGCGGCTAGACTCTCCAGTTGCTCCCTCTCTCCCCTCCAGCCCTGAGATGTTATCAGAAGATGAAGCAGAACTTCCAGAACTCGTACCTGTGATTTCAGATGAAAAGAAAGAACAATCAATTGAAAAACCCATGGACATTAGTGAAATCCCTGCTACAAAAAATGATCATATTTTTGTTTGTAAAAAGTGTTCTCTCTCTTGTGCAGATGGGGATGATCTAGAATATCATTATTTAAACATTCATCAAGTTTATTTGTGTAATAAAAATTGTGATTTAATTTTGAATACTTGGGAAGAGTTGAATCAACACATTGAACAAGTTCATGAACAAAAATTAAATTTACCAATTCAGGATAATTCTAAAAATTTAGTTCAAAGTGAAACAGAACATAAAGATAAAAAAACAATGGAAAAGAAAATTTATAAATGTGAAATTTGTAAAAAATCATTTATGAAGCGATACCATCTAATATATCATTTACTTATGCATCAGCAAACTCATCCTGACATCATGAAAGACTTAGTATGTGACATTTGTCAGTGTCAGTTTTCAAGTAAACAAAATCTGGATGTTCATTTTAGAAGAGCTCATGTAAGACAGTGGTTTTATGAATGTAGAATTTGTAATAAAAAACATTACAGTGTAGCAAGTATTAGAAAACATGTTGATACTCATAAAATTGTAACTTTAAGTAGGGAATCTAAATTTTATACTAAAAGATCAAACTTTCAGTGTCAGATTTGTAAAAAATGTTTTGGTAATGAATTAATTTTTCGTAGTCACTTATTTAAACATAAAAAACAAGAAGAAAATAAGTAAGATATTTTGTAACTTTGGTGAATTCCGCAGTTGAAGTGTGAAATGCATGCTTACCTGGAGTCTTTCAAAATTAAAATATGCACATCATTAAAATCTATATCCTGCAAATAAGGTAAGAGTTAAGTTCTTGTTTGTCCTAAAGTGTATATAATATTAATCATAATTGCATAATTTTTGTGTAAAAATATTTGTAACTTGGCTTTTTTTTAAAACTTTTCAGCTTTTGCTTTTAAAAGGTGCAGCTGTTCATTTTTTTTTTTTTTTTTTTTAACTGATGTTTTGTGTTGTGTACATATAATAATTATATTCATCCTAAAAGAATTTGTGCATATATATTACTGCAAATATTTAAAAAATAGTAAAATTATGACACTAAATTTACAAATAGATTAAAATTTTAAAATGTCTTAAATTAATGAATATATTAAAAATTATAAATAATTTAGAATAAATATCTAAAAAAAAAAAGTAATTATCAATGTATAATGCATGTATAATTTCAAGAGATTAATTAATTTCATATAATTAATCTAATGGTGTTATAATTTAAAAATTGTATCTTTCATGTAGTTCGGTCCTAATTTTTGTTAACTTTTTAGACTAAATTAATGTTATATTAATTGGACTATAAAATTAAAAATTTTATTATATTTTGTACACTATTTCTGTATTTTCTGTGTTCAGTAAATGTAAATTATTATTTAGAAAGATATACTAAATGGGCCATATATATATATATATATATATATATATCAACTAAAGCATAACATAAATATGAATCGTGTGCAAAAAAACTAATTCAGTTCAGGGTTAAATTTACAAATAGACTTAAATTTTAATTTGTTTTTGTTAATTAAATTTTATCAATTCATGCTAAAATATATATATATATATATATATATATATATATATATATATATATATATATATATATATCATTATATATTATGCATAATTATTGTATGTATAATGTGTATTTCCAATATTATTCTATATATATATGTACACTTTTGTGTTTATAATTTTATTTATTTATTTGTTATTTGTTTATTCACATTAAATATCAGTTGATGCATTTTGTGACTACATATAACAAAATTGAAAAAGCTGTTAAAAACAAAAAAAAAAGTTAGTAACGTAATACCCAATCATAAACTAACATCAAAATACCACAATTAAAATAACAATATTCAATAATTATAGCACGGTATATATATACAAACATTTGACAATTTTCATTTTGCTTAATAATAAAAGACTATTATTATAATATAATAATAAAATTTAATAATAATATAATATTATGCATATATATTATATATTTATAATTATGCAATATACATAATTATTTTGATTAGTCAAAAATTCATTAAAAAAAATAACTTCTAATTTTTTTAATCATTATAATTATAATATAATACACATATTATAATTATAATATATAGAAGATATACAGGGTGTTTACTTTGATTTGAACGTTTTAAAGTGATAATTAAGGAATGAAGTTCGATGGTAATATAGACATATTATACACATCAAATTAAAGCTTACATTTTAACATTTTCAAAACTTGCATCATGAATTACATGTGCGGACTTGTCTTTTTTTGAGACGAAAAAGAAACAAAAATGAGCCGTTTTTTTGTTCAAATATCGGTGGTAACATGAAATTAACTGTTGAATATCCTTCACTGGATTACAAGGTTGGTGTGGGAGTGATATATATGTAATGCGTTTGGTCAATTTTCCTTAGATCACCAAAGTAAAGCAACACAAGACTGTTTTTGTGGTTGGATGGGTGACCATTAATTTAACAAAAATTGCACTTCTCCTATCCAGGGGTAACGCTTTTTACCACAATGTGGTTTCTCTACGAATTTAATTTAACCATTACATTTCTGGTTCTGGTTCATTGACAAAATTTGAAGATGCATATATTATATGTGGCGTTCATCCTGACAATTAGTTTCCACGTTGCGATCAGTCACATTAAAATGCCATTTAATTTCATGTTACCATGCACCGATATTTGAACAAAAAAACAGCTCATTTTTGTTTCTTTTTCGTCTCAAAAACAGACAAAAAGTCCGCACATGTAATTTATGATGCAAGTTTTGAAAATGTTAAAATGCATGATATATGTATTAAGCTTTAATTTGATGTATGACATATATGTCTATATTACCATCGAACCTCATTCCTTAATTATCACTATAAAACGTTCAAATCAAAGTATAATAAACACCCTGTATATTATATATAATATATATATATATAGCAACATTTCACCAATTTTTCTTTTTTAATTTTTAAATAATTAAACCACTGCCCACACTCCACCATAAAGTGGGTATAGTGAATAATATATAAATTATAAACCGATAAACCGGAATCAGAATTATCAGAGACCCTATAATATATAGATACAGGCCGGGTCTCACAGCTAGGGTCTCTGAAAGCAAGCCTGAACCGTAAACACCGGTAAACACACGTAAACACATTAGCCGCGGCTTTAGCGCCAAAACTTTCAAATCAGTTGTGAGCTAGCTTGCCGGAAACGCAAAAAAATATAACTTTTACATGCGCAGTAAATTAATTTAAATACAAATGTGTTTACTGCGCAATAACGATTCGAATAAACGAATTCTCCAAGGAACTCGCTGTAAACAGTGGCCGCAATCGCCGCAATCCAGAGAGCCGCAATCAAGGAGAATACATATCTATCCTCCTTGGCCGCAATCATCGTTGGCAATCATGGTCAATGGTGAAAGGTGCTGGCTGGGTTATCCGGGTTATCTCTGGGAAACACCTTTACATTTACACGACCTACTCCTTGGCTGGAAAGTTGAAACGTATTACTAACTCCTTATTGCGTATTACATATTACTCTCCGGCTGGAAAGGTGCTTCTTGTTTGTTGCTGTGTTTGTTGTGATGCCAAAAGTGGTAAGAATTTTTCCTCTATTATGTACTCTCTGTACTGATACAAAAACGCATCTACTGTAACCTTAAAACGAAAACAGCATCAATCAGAATCAGAGTTATGTTTATACCTCAGTGCTGTCATAAAATTTAATGTCTCACATACTTACAGTATATATGCATATTATATGTCTCCATGCAGTATCATCACAGGTATCATGAGGTATTTGACCTATTTATAGGAAATAATCAGCACATATCAGTTATTATAATTGTGATATGCATACAGTAGTATGCGATCGTTCAATCGTTTATTATTCGTATTCATTATGCATGACCATATGGTCGGAAAGAAAAAGGGTTAGAAAAAGCATAATTATGCATATTTGCCCGACTGTTGCCCTCTTGCCATACAGTCATGTATGATCTTGCTTCTTCCATGCATATACAGTACAGTATGCATACATAACTTAATTTCCTGTGCGTTATAAAAAAATTCTTAATATTGTTTACGCCAAATACGCCAATTGAGGCTCTCATCAGCTACAAAACACTCCCAAAGTCGGAGCGCACCGACTTATGACGGCGACAGTACATAACTGCATATGGCATATGCCATATACATGAACAATTCTGTGGGTGCCATTGAGTAATGCAGTAAAATTAGAAAACTTCATAAGGTTCTGCATGAATGTTTCAGCATCGATCAGTATACCCATATTGAGGCCAAAATGGATCCCCTTCTCTTCCTCCCTCTGAATCTAAAGGAAGAGCAGCTGGAAGAATTCCAAGCTGAAGACGACAAAACCCTCTTAACACCACTAAAACTTGAAGATGACGAGCAAGATTCAGAAATTATTGCCGCAATTCGTCAATCTGAGGTGGACCAACGTTGTCGCATGTGTGCAGATAAGCACAAGAATATGAAACCGATTTTCAGTACGGAGGCAATGGAACTAAATCTACCTTTTAAGATGGAAAAATATTTGTATATCATGGTAAGATATGCTTTGGTGTCTTCATTACTGTACTGTACAATAAATTACTGTTTAAAGGTATTTTAAACTTTTTAGTTGCCTGAATTAATTAAGTTATGCCAACATTATTACGTAATGTAGTTGATTTTAAATTAATTTGAAAAAATTGGAAAATGATATATCATAGAAATATATATGTATCAATTTAGTTTGAAATTTTAGGGTTGATATTAGCATATCGTAATACAGTATAGAGTATAGTCATGCAAATAGTGTCTTGTAATTTTTCTGTAGATTGCTTCTCTCTTATATTTCCCTCAATTCTTTTCATTTTGGAAGTTTGTTATTTTTGCTCTCAATATTTCCACCGTTATAAAAAATAAATAAATAAATAAATAAAAAACACCTTTAACTATTTAAACTAATCATGAAACTGAATAATTATAGGGAAATAAAATATTGATAAGTTTCTCATAGCTTAGGAAAAAAAAATAGTTAACTTGATAACTATATCGAAAATCGAAATAGTTATGAAACAAATGTAGCAACTGCGCATTGTAGTAGACGAATATAGCAGTTGCGAGCGCACTCTTAACTAATACATTCAACAGGATTGCTACATATATACTACGTAGTTAACAAGTTAACGTTTTTTTTTTTTAAGGGTAAGGTAACGCCACCAATGTTAAATTTTCCACTCTCATTTGTTCCTCCGAAAATATTTTAAAATATTCTCCTCTATGTTGTTCATTAGCTCTTAAAATATCGTCAATACAAATACGATCTAGTTTCCGAGTTACGTGTATTGAAACTAAACCCATTTATTGAACAAGCATACGCTGCATTTCAGTGACATTAGAAAAATTCTATAATCCAATCGTCCGATTTTTAAAAAAAACTAGAAACAAACTTAATGCACTAGGACAAACCTTCACAGCAAAAAAAAAAGACAATTATGAGAGTAGGAGCGACGTAAATTGATAATAACTGCACGATTTTTGACACTCGCACGTCTCACACACCCCTTTTTGGTCGGCCATTAAACAACTGGCGAATGAAACAGGCTGACTAATGAACCAAAACAACGCTTATAATCCACTCACCTAAAGTAAAAACTTTCCAAAATTGTTTTATAGTAATGAAAAAAAAGTTTTATAAATAAAACAACCATAACAGTTATTATTTAACTCATTATTTATAAATAAATTGAATATAAAACTGCCGTGACTTGCGTAGTATCTTTAGAGTGGGACAATTTGAATATTGATATAGAGGCGCTGCGATCGCGGCGCAACTCTGGCGTTCCCTTTCCCTTAAGGCTGCGAAAAACTTATTACTTTTTTAATTTCCCTACAACTATTCAATTTTACAATTATTTTAAATAAGTTGTTAAACCCAAGGAGTCCTCCTTTAATACGTACTGAAATCTTCACACAGGTGTCCGAGGAGGACCGTCTGCCGCTGCAGGTGTGTGTGTCGTGTGAGGCCAAGTTGGAGATGAGCGTCGCACTGGCAGAGAGCTGTGCAGACGCCCAGACCTTCCTCAACAATCTGCTGGCACCCCCCGACACAGAGGTGTGTTTAATGTTCATTTAAATTGCGCTTGACCGGGTCTCGTCAGATCACCGAAGTCAAGCAACGCTGCGCGTGGTTAGCAGTTGGATGGGTGACCATTTTCAACATAAAAAACCTCGTTTCCCACCCAGGGGTAAATCGTTGCGCTTTTCCACTATGTGGTTCCCCTGACTTTGGACCATTGCACTTCCGGTTCATTGACAAAAGCTGTAGCGTCCATCCTGGCTGAGGTTTCCACGTTTCCCTCAGCCGTAGGCAAATGCCGGGATGGATTTGCAAGGCCGTGGCCGCCCCCGTTCCGGAAGAGCCCGCGAAACGCTCAAGTTAGGGTTTCGGAAGGTTCGAGGTTTCAAAGTAGAATGTAAGGTTGTCTTTTCAAAACCAGGTTCAAAAGTGCATGGTCTGAAATTTTTTTTGTTGGTGTAACTGCATGAGGCTTAAAAATTGAATTCTAGCTGGGCTTGGATTTAAACCCTTTTGATTTGCGGCGACTCATATATATATATATATATATTGTCTGCCCCAATTGGATAGATCCAATGTTAGAAATGTCTTAACTCGCCAGGCTGTTCACGGCTTCCACCATCTAATTTATAAATCTTCTGGTTATCATAAAGCTGAACAATCTTGTGTATGTAAATTATGTAATGAATATTGTAGCCAATATCATTTAAATATCTGTAAATCTAGAATTGAGCCTATTAGCGATTATGCCAGGGGAGATTTCATATAGTCTATAGATTTTGAATAGCAATGAAGCAATAAGTTTTTTATTCTATCTATTTTCTATGTCATATTTTGTTTTATATAATATATGTGATTATATATATGATATATTATTATTATGATGTAACAGGCTGTTAGTATCATCTGTTATTTTATTTTATATTGTTTTATTATCATTTTGTATTGTTCTATTATTCTGTAACTATTATATATGTTTTGTATGTATGTTTTATGTGTTCTATTGTAATGTTTTTCTATAATGTATGTTTCTAGTGCTGTTAATATGTACACTTTCTGTGTTTAATAAAAGACTAATAATATATATATTATATATATATATATACTGTATATATATATTTGTGCAGTGTGGTATGTAAATAATATAAAAACTGAATTAACACCGTCGCTCTCTCCCTGTGAATCTGAACGGTTTAACTTGTCTGCCTTCATCTTTGGCAATTGATTTCATTCATATCATGCCAATTTGAGGCAATATTTTTTAACTTTTTTTTTCAATTATGTTTTTATGGCCATGGTATTAGTAAACATTAACTTGTGGCTAATTTGTAATAGAATCACTACAGTGTATAAAAAATTGACACCAACAAATCTTCCTTCACAATTTAAATTTCCGTTGCAATGGAGAGGTGATGCATCAGGTTCTTATTATTAATCTGTCTTTATTTTCCAGCTTCCAGACTCTCCAGTTGCTGCCTCACCTCCTGCTAGCCCTGAGATGTTGGCAGACAATTTCTCTGACAATTCAGAAGATGCCTTCCCTGAACCTCTAGAAAACTTGCCTACAACATCAGACCCCATAGAAGAACAACAAGTTGAAGAGCTCATAAACATTGGTAAAGTTTCTACAAAACCTGATGCATTTGTTTACTTTGTTTGTAAAAAATGTTCTGTGCCTTTTGTTAATATGGGTGATTTGGAAAATCATTACAATTTTGAACACATGGTTTTCTTATGTAGAAAAGGTTGTCAACAAATATTTAATAGTAGCACAAAGCTAGATGAACATATTAAACAATCACATGATTCACATGAACCAAAAGAGCTTAAAAAAATGGAAGCTGAAGATGAGTTACCACTTAAAAGAATTAGTCATGAAAATAATGGGAAGGAAATTAGTGAATTAAAATGTCCAATTTGTGACAAGGTATATAAAAAAAAATATGAACTGAAAGTTCACATCCTTCGACATGGTGGATTAACAAAGAAAGAGTGCCCTGTGTGTCATAAATGGTTGAATGGTGATAATTTATCAAGACATAAAAAAACTCACACCCCCAAAAAGTTTGTGTGTGATGTTTGTCAGCGCCAATTTTCATGTAAACGTTATCTATCTCTTCATTTTCGAACGCGTCACAATGGCAAAGATTTTGTATGTGATATCTGTAAACGTGAATTTTCATTAAAACGTTATGTATCTGATCATATTAAATTAGTTCATATGACAGAATGGTTTTATGAATGTAAAATTTGTAATAAAAAACATAAAAATGTAGCAAGCATTGAGAAACATGTCAAAACTCATAAAAATGTAGCTTTAACTATGGAATCAAAGTTTTTTGTTAAAAAATCAAATTTTCATTGCTCAATATGTAATAAATATAGTGCTAACGAAAAAGCTTTTAAAGGTCATTTATTAACACATAAAGGAACAAAAAAGTGTGCCATTACCGGTACACTCATGAAAGAACCAACATTACAGTGTGAAATGTGTGCTAAAATGTATAAAACTATAACAGGTTTAAATTTACATATCCGAGGATACCACAAAGGTGAAAAACCTCAGCAATGTCAATATTGCCCAAGAAGATTCCTAGAAAAGAAATCCCTAAAAATTCATGAAAAGATACATGAGGGTAATTTGGCATTTAAATGTCACTTGTGCCCAAAATCTTTTGTAATAGCTAACTTGTTACAAGTTCATATTAGTAGAGAACATTTAGACATTCGTCCATTTAAATGTACATATTGTGTTAAAGCATTCCATTCTTCTTCTAGACTCCGTGTACATACAAGGACTCATACAGGCGAAAAACCATTCATTTGTAAAGTTTGTGGTAGAGGATTTACACAAAAATATGACATGTTAAAACATGAAGTATCTCATTCTAATGAGTTTCTTTACAATTGTAAAAATTGTAAATTTGGTAGCAATCGACTGAAAGATTTGACTGGACATACATGTAATGAAAGTGTTCAGTCTTAGGTAAATTATAGGAGTGTGACAGCAATATACCAGTAGTCTGCTCCTCTTCTTTATGTGTAACTCTGTACCGATGAGGGTCCTATTTATACTTACATTAGAGCTTTCGTAAAATGTACTTTGTTGTCATCAATTTTAATTTTTTTAGTGTCCATCACAATTGCTGATAGTAAAATCAATGAGGTTAACATGCAGGACATTGTTGGTACGTAACATGCATATCCATGAGTATGTATATGCATAATTATGTATATATATTTATGTAATGGACAACATATGTGAAAAATTTTATATTGCAGAAATGAATAGAGGGTACCAAATTATGCTACTCTGAATTTTTTCACATTTTTTTGAGACCCAGAACTATTTTTAAATAATTATTGAAAGTGCGGCCACGCCCCCTGGAGGCGTCAATAGGCGTCCAGTCTCTATCCTTTTTATTAAGGATTCAGGGGTGCCAACTGAAATCACAGCACTTTCAATAATTATTTAAAAAATAGTTTCGGGTCTCAAAAAAATCTGAAACTTTTCAGAGTAGCATAATTTGGTACCCTCTATTCATTTCTGCAATAAATTTTTTTTCATGTATGTTGTCCATTATATACATATAAGCCTACGTATATTTCATGCTTTTTTATTATCTAATCCTATAATATATTGTCGCGTCTAGGGTAGAGCGTCCTGAGTTCCCGGCAAGCAGGACACCCTTCAGGTGACTGTGCCAATATTCACATATAATCACACCAAAATGTACAAAAACAAAAATTGATCAACAGACTGGAAGCCAGTAATATACATCATTATAATAAATTCATAAATTCAATTCACTATTAAATATTAATGTAAATTAACCCCTCATTTTGGTGAAGTGAATATAAGGAATATGGAATATGTATTGCTCATATGGAGAGAGATAAGAATTAAAATCTGATAAAAATTGGCTAGTTTTGTACATTTCATTTCATATATGTTTTAACAACTGTATATAAACAGATATTTTTTTTGCAAATAAATAAAATGTAAATTACATTATGTATATTTAATTAATTTAATTTGCACTATAATATTATTTGTATTATTTTTTTAATATCATGCATGCATATACTTCACCTAAAGAGACCAGCTAAAATATTATTGATTTGATTGGAGTTATATATATCCTGCATTTTAGCTTTACCTTCCAAAGCTGCTTATTAGTGTTTATATATATTACTATTTTATCTCTATGAGCTATGGAGGAGTGGGATGCAAATTTACTTAAAGGCCTTATGAACCTTTGCACAATATTAAGTACACTGTAAGCTTTGCTTTAATATGATTCGGCTGCATAAATTTTTTTGTTTCAGCAGCACAAATATCAGATAATAGCCGATGAAAAGGAACCTGTGACGTCACTCACGCTCATTCAGCGGCGACAATATAGGGAAATCCCTGCAGAAGATAGGTTCACTCTCGCTGCAACCACGGCCACAATTTGACTTCTGTAATTTTGAAACTTTACCAGGACTGTCTTGATAGTATTTTTCAAATAGCCTGAAAGATTTTTTTGATGACATTCATACAAACCGAGTTATTGCGTAGAAAGAGGAGCGAAAATGTTGTATAGGAAAACAATGTTAAATTTTTGGCTTATCTTGCTACCGCAATAACTCAATTGACGTCATAAAGTTAGTAGCGCCCCTCGCGGAAACTGACGGGAAACAGCTGAACTACGTGCGTCTAGCGAGGCCCATTGTATATGTTTAACATTGTAAAATCATGTAAATGCTCTCTCAGCAGCCACAGTATAATTTTACAGAAGTGACAACACCATAATTAGTTGTCAAATACGTTCGGACAAATATAAAAAAATATTTCAACTTCGTAAAAGATGTATTTCATATCAAATTTGTTGTTTTTGTGATTCTCCCAATGCTATAGGTATTGCTGTATCCTCGCCAAAATTTCAGCGCTCAGCGCCATCTCTTGGTCCTTTATGTACTCAATAACACACGCCACCAAAAAAATTATTTCTGTCTATGTGACAAATACGATCAAGACTGCCCTGGTAAAGTTTCAAAATTCCAGAAGTAAAATTGTGGCCGTGGTTGCAGCGGGAGTGAACCCATCTTTTGCAGGGATATCCCTATATTGTCACCGCTGAATGAGCGTGAGTGACGTCACAGGTGCTTCTTCATCGGCTATTATCTCTGATATTTGTGCTACTGCATGTACTGCAGAAACAAAAAAAAATTATGCAGCCGAATCACACTAAAGCAAAGCTAACAGTGTACTTAATCAGTGATGCAACGCTTCGCGAAGCTTCGCGCGAAATTTCGCTAGTTTCGCGAATATTCGCGAAGTTTCGCAAGCCAAGTTTCGCGAAAGTTTCGCGCGAAACTTCGCGAAATTTATATATTTGAATTTCCCGCTCTACTTTTTCGAATCGTATGTAATGAATACGCCGTTTTCTTCCTAATTAAGGTAGAGATAATATGGATCAGCTGGCCCAATGCTAAAAAAATCCCATTCATAAAAATTATGAAAAAAATTTATAATGTTCTCCTTAACATACCTTATCAGTAGGTAAAATATCAGGTATACAAAAACGAGCTAGTTTTTGAGTTATTAATTTTTAAAGTTGACTAATTTAACATGGAAGTTCCGTTTCTCCATGTTAAATTAGTCAACTTTAAAAATTAATAACTCGAAAACTACCCACGAGAAAATAAGAGTGAAAGCTCACAACAAATTCACTTGCACATATTGACTCCAATTAACCTAAATTTCGCCCCTTTTTGGAGTCAATATGCGCGAGCGAATTAACGTGTATTGATGCACTTTGGCGATGTTTGGTACTTTATATTGACGCATTTTCACGTATATTGATGAATATTGACGAGTATTGACGTGAATGCCTGCCGAAATACTTCGCTCGACTTCACGCACTTTCAGGTATATTGGCTCGCGCATATTGACTCCAATTCACCTAAATTTCGCCCCTTTTTAGAGTCAATATGCGCAAGTGAATTAACGTGTATTGATGCACTTTGGCGATGTTTGGTACTTTATATTGACGCATTTTCACGTATTTTGATTAATATTGACGAGTATTGACGTAAATGCCTGCCGAAATACTTCGCTCGACTTCATGCACTTTCAGGTATATTGGCTCGCGCATATTGACTCCAATTCACCTAAATTTCGCCCCTTTTCTGAGTCAATATGCGCGAGTGAATTTGATATCATATATTGGCACATTTTCATGTAATTTGATTAATATTAACAAATATTGACGTAAATGCCTGCCACCAAAATACTTCGCTCGAATTCACACACTTTCAGGTATACTGGCTCGCACATTTTGACGCCTTTTCGTGAACTTTCACACTTTCATTGATTAATTTTTTTCCATAAGTCCATTCATTCAAATTCACTCATTTTGACGCTTTTTCAGGAACTTTCACGCTTTTATCAACCATAATTTTTTTACAAAGTCCAGTCATTCAAATTCACTCATTTTGACGCTTTTTCACGAACTTTCACGCTTTTATCAACCATAATTTTTTACAATGTCCAGTCATTCAAATTCACTCATTTTGACGCTTTTTCAAGAACTTTCACACTTTTATCAACCATTATTTTTTACAAAGTTCAGTCCTTCAAATTCACTCATTTTGACGCTTTTTCATGAACTTTCACGCTTTTATCAACCATATTATTTTACAAATTCCAGTCATTCAAATTTAATATTTTTCAAACCTTTTCACGAAATTTCATACATTTAACAAGTAATTTTTTCACAAAGTCTATACATGCAAAATTCATTCATTCCCACGAATTTTCACACCATCATTTACCAAATTTGTACACATGGTCTCATGCATTTTTCGTCGCAGGCTAGCTCACCAAACCATTGGAAGTGAATGCAGTCCCATGGCCTCAGTCCCCATGGATACCTGAAAAGTACGAAAAATCCACAAAGAAACGCGCGCAAATTTTTACGTACAGTAATAAAGATTGTTCTCATTTGTCAAACATCGAAAGCAAAATAGAAACAATAATTTTTACAAACAGAAATATAGGCCGGTATATACAGATATACAGCTAGTATAAAATGAGAGGCTTTTATAAAAAAAAAAACTTACTAGGCTGACTATATATAGCAGTATAAGGTTTTCACTACTTTTTATAATTAATGATTCCTTTGAATAATTTAACTATTAAAGGAATTATTTTTATACTTCGTCATAATTAAATAAATTAAGAACTGTTTTTACTTATCTGATAGAACTTCTCGTCGTGGCTTAATCTTCGATATTTTATGCGACTCCAATTAAATCTGACATTTTGAAAACTCGGCCGGCAAAAATGCAACATTGAATTTTCTCTTTTTACATCATAAAAAGTGCGAAAAAATGGCAAATATTAACACTGGACAAACGAATGGTAACCTAACTTCATTGTAATTAACTATTTAATGTTCAGGAATAAGTAAAACTTCACTTAAACACCTCATAAATCACCATACACACACGAGGAGCTTTCTATAACCTCTCTGCGTCAGCCATCTTGTGTTACTACCAACCGCCAAGTCACATGACTTCCGGTCATGTGACCAGATTTGTAGAACATTTTTTACATGAAGTCCCCTCATGCATATTCACGCATTTTCACACTTTTCCACGCACTTTCACCCATATTTGTCGACTAACATTTTTCATTAAGTCCCTTCATGCATATCCACGCATTTTCACACTTTTTCACGCACTTTCACCCATTTGTTGACCCTTTTTTTTTAATAAAGACCACTAATGTATTTTCACACATTTTTACGCACTTCGACCATTTGTCGACTAATTTTTTTCCTAAAAGTCCCCTCACATGAATAAAAAAATTTCACGCCTTGTTCCATGACGTCACTTGCTGGTCATGGGACGTCAAATTTCCTACCGAGAGATGCTGAAAATATGTTAAAATACATTAATATGCACTAAAGGATGTTGTTAAAAAAAATTGTCGAACAAATAGTTCAAAGTGCGTGAAAATGTGTGAAAATGTGTGAAAATGCGTGAAAACACATTAGGGGTCTTTACTAAAAAAAAAAAAAATGGTCAACAAATGGATGAAAGTGCGTCAAAATATGTCAAAATGTGTCAATTTGCATGAGGGGACTTTATAAAAAAAAAAGGTCAACAAATTGGTGAAAATGCGTCAAAATATGTCAAAATGTGTCAATTTGCATGAGGGGACTTTATGAAAAAAATGGTCAACAAATTGGTGAAAATGCGTCAAAATATGTCAAAATGTGCCAATTTGCATGAGGGGACTTTATGAAAAAAAATGGTCAGCAAATTGGTGAAAATGCGTCAAAATATGTCAAAATGTGTCAATTTGTATGAGGGGACTTTATGAAAAAAAATGGTCAACAAATTGGTGAAAATGCGTCAAAATATGTCAAAATGTGTCAATTTGCATGAGGGGACTTTCTGAAAAAAAATGGTCAGCAAATTGGTGAAAATGCGTCAAAATGTGTCAATTTGCATGAGGGGACTTTATGAAAAAAATTGGTTGACAAATAGGTGAATGTGCATGAAAAAGTTTCAAAGTGAGTGAACGTACTTTGCATCAAACTGGCTGAAAGTGCGTCAATATACATGAACTGACTTTATAAAAAATGTTGGATCATAATTGGATGAAACTGCGTGAAAATTCATGAAAATGGGCGAGTGGAATCAACTCAATTTGCATCAATAGAGGTGAAGTTAATACTAAATTAAAAATACGTCAATTTATGTGAAAATGCGTGGAGTTGTTCTAGTCAACTATGTGAATATTAATCAGTATATGTCAATATGGATGGGCGAAATTGCTTGAAATACACTTATTTTGTTAAATTATTAAAAATTTGTTAAAATGCGTGAATGACGCATCAATCTGCATGAGAGAGTCGTCAATCAGCTTCAACATGTGGGAAAATGTGTGAATTTTTCACTCGTATTCACAATTTATTCGCATTTATTTTCTCGTGGGTAGCTCGTTTTTGTATACCTGATATTTTACCTACTGATAGGGGGTGTAGAGGAGAACATTTTAAATTTTTTTCATAATTTTTATGAATGGGATTTTTTTAGCATTGGGCCAGCTGATCGATATTATCTCTACCTTAACTAATTTTGACACGAGATTCTCCTCTCTATTCTCTCTGGTTGTTTCTGCAAATTGTTTGAACTTTGTTGAACACAGGTTTGAATCGCTGATTAGCATTGATGGAGAGGTAAGATGATACTCCCTAAATATCCTCCTTGTCCCTGGGCCCCCCTGGGTGGCTGCAGGCGGCTGTGTCTGGAAACATAAAATAAATAATTATACTTTTTATGCGCGTAAAAAATTCATGTCAAACGAAATGCGTTTTATGCGCAAAACTGCGATTTGAATCAATAAATTCTCGAAGGCACTTTTGCTGCAATGGCAGATCTGATGGTGCTTCCCTGCTTCGTGTTTGTTGTGATCGCTGAAGTGGTAAGGAATTTTTCTTTTTTACTCTCTAAATTAATAAACAATCACCCCTACTGCAACCTTAAAATAAATAGCATCAATCGTAGTTATTAACACTTCAAAACGCTTTTAAATATTTGCCAGAGGTCTTGTATTTACGTATATGGAAATTGTATAGGCATGATACAAGATTACTCTACATAAGGTTTGGCGCTCCGCCATCTTGGCGCAGCTTTTGTTCGAGCCTGTGACGTCACGACCAATCACTGACTGCCACGAAATAGGCTCGAGAGTGACAGTTCTCTCTGATTGGTCCTGCGCGAACTGGACGAAAATGTGAACCTAAGCGTCCAACCTTGTGTAGAGGGACCTTGGGCATGATACATATGATACAGAGTATAAAGAGTTGAAGTACAGTTTTGTACTGTGTGCATATACTGCAGTATTAATGCCTATACTCTATGCATACAGCATGTATGATACAGATGATACTGTACATGTATGTGCTGAGCCAGGCGCTTTTAATTGGGTCACCCCGCTTTTGAGTCTCAACACAAACTAATGCACATATGAATAAATTGAATATGCATACCGTACCGTATATAAATAGATATATGCATTATTCTTTGGATCCCTTAATAGGTGACTTGTCCTTACACTGATCCTCGCCATCTGTGAGTGGCGCTGCAACTTTTTGCAACTTGCAGTTCAAAGTCGACCAATCACTTGACAGCATGACGTCATGCCGTTCTAATCCACCAATGGCTGCTCTGTGGTCAACCAATCGCAGAATCGCTTGGCAGCATGGCGTCACACACGAGCCGCGGTGGCCCGAGGTAGTTGTCTTTATCTCGCTAGTATTTGGAATTCAGCAGTGCTAGGGTGAAAACAATTGCACTGAAGAAAACTAGAATAGTTATACCACGTTTTGGCAGTGAAAAATGTTAACTTTTTATTTTCTTTCGTACCCAACTCGCGGTTCACAAAATTTTTCCCCTATCTTCGCAATGTATTATTTCGTTTCTACATGCTTTGACCGTACACGAAGTTGCAGCGCCACTCGCACAGATGGCGAGGATCAGTGTAAGGACAAGTCACCTACTGTTTTGCAATTGAAGATGTTGAATGATTGTGCATAGAGTTTTAATAGAAAACTAAAAAGGTTGCCCGGTTATAATTATATTATTATGTTACAGTCTGTTTTGGTATATATGCATATATATACCACAACACACTGAGGCCAACATGGATCCCCTTCTCTTCCTTCCTCTGAATCTAAACGAAGAGCAGCTGGAAGAATTCCAATCCGATGACGACACAGCATTCTGGACACCGTATCAACTTGAAGATGACGAGCAAGACTTTGAAATTGTTGTCACAATTTGTCAATCTGAGTTGGACCAACGTTGTCGCATGTGTGCAGATAAGCACGAGAATATGAAACAAGTATTCAGTACAGAGGCGATGGAACTAAGTCTACCTTTTAAGATGGAAAAATATGTAAATATCACGGTAAGATATAATATTTATGCCTTGATTATTGTACAGTATATTATACTGTATTATATATATATAAATTTTAAGAATACTGTCCTATTTATTATCAAATTTCTAATTGGCTAAAATTATGCTAACATTATTATGTAGCTGAATTTAAATGAATACTAGTAAGACATTTTTAAATGATACAGTATGTCAAAATCTTAGAGCATTCAGTAACCTAATTTATGCACTGCTTAAGTTCAGCAAGATCAGAATTTAATTTTCACTTCAACAAATATGCAATAATGTACAACTCTGGGCATCACAAAATTTATATCTGTTTTGTTTATGGGCATTGCCACACATTCTTTGGAGGTGTTTAAACCAAATCTCTTGATATTGATAAACTGGGTGCTCTTCTTACGTCAATCAAAATTGCAAATCTGTATCTCTCGTTCTATTGGAGCTGCATCTCTAGCACGTCAGAAGTGAGTAAAGTTAGTGCTGTCCAGGGGTGTACATAATGTGTTAAAAATAATAAAATATATATATGTAAATACAGAATGTATCAGCTTCTCTCAATTCTCCAATCCTTTTCATTTTGAAAGTTTGCCATATTTGCTCTTAATATTTCCATGCTTATAAAAAACAGGCAGAGTTTTTCTATTATTCCTAGGCCTGATATCAGACGCTTACCCTCCCTCCACTTGCACGGCTATGTGCATGCACAGTGACATCACTGATATTGAGGAAGAAGTTGGCCCCTATGCTCCGACTTTGGACTTTGGCCAATATCAGGAGTGGTGGGGGAAGTAGGTAGCTGATATCTTAGATTGGGAATAGAAAAAAGTATTGGTAAATAACTTTTTCGTGCAAAGGATATTCATATTAAATGTTTTATTTCATTTTTCGGACTTTTACCTTTGCCGGTGTTTGATGTAATCCTTCTGTGTGTAGTATGTTGCGATGGTCACTTAATGTTCGTGCACGTCACCAACACTTGCATGTACTACACATATCACTTCGTTTTGAGAGCCAACTGCTCTTTTTAGGTGATCTGAGACTGATCTGAGTCTCAGATCACCTGAGGAAGAGAGCGGTTGACTCTCGAAACGTAGTGATATGTGTAGTACATGCAAGTGTTGGTGACGTGCACGAACACTGTGACCACCGCAACATACTACACACAGAAGGATCACATCGAACACCGGCAAAGGTAAAAGTCCGAAAAGTGAAATAAAACATTTAATAGAAAAAAGTAGGCGCAATTACAATACTGAAATCTTCACACAGGTGTCCAAGGAGGATCATCTGCCGCTGCAGGTGTGTGTGTCATGTGAGGCCAAGTTAGAGATGAGCGTCGCACTGGCAGAGAGCTGTGCAGACGCCCAGACTTTCCTCAACAATCTGCTGGCATCCTCCAACACAGAGGTGTGTTATAATGTTCAAGAAAAAAAAAATGTTTATTATTTTTTAAAATACATGACGTTTAAAAGTAAGAAAAAGGGAGACTTATAGGCACTGCATATTTATTTATTTACTTACTTATCAGAGGTAAACATCATCCTGTAAGCAGAAAATCCAACAATCTCTTAGTGCTGCCCAATATTAATTTCCCTTTATTTTTCAGCGGCCAGACTCTCCAGTTGCTGCCTCACCTCCTGCCAACCCTGAGATGTTGGCAGACAATTTCTCTGACAATTCAGAAGATGCCTTCCCCGAACCTCTAGAAAACTTGCCTACAACATCAGACCCCATAGAAGAACAACAAATTGAAGAGCTCATAAACATTGGTAAAGATTCTAAAAAACCTGATGCATTTGTTTATTTTGTTTGTAAAAAATGTTCTGTGCCTTTTGATGATATGGATGGTTTGGAAAATCATTACAAAAATGAACACATGGTTTTCTTATGTAGAAAAGGTTGTGATCTAATATTTAATAGTAGCACTGAGCTAAATGAACATCATAAACAAGCACATGAACCAAATCAAGATAAAGTTGTCACTGTAGTACATTATTTATGTAATGAAAATGAACTTGTAAAATTAGCAAATGAAAGAAGCAAAGAACCTAACAAATTAGAAGCTCAAGATTTGTTACCACTTGTAAATGGAAGTCATAAGAAGAAACCTGTGGGAAGGAAAGTTTATAAATTAATATGCCCAATTTGTGACAAGATATATACAACAAAATTCTTACTGAAAAGGCATATACTTCGACATGGTGGATTAAGGAATGCAGAGTGCCCTGTGTGTCATAAATGGATGGATGTTGATATTTTAAGAAGACATAAAGAAACTCACAATTCCAAACAATTTGTATGTGATGTTTGTCAGCGTAAATTTTCATGTAAACGTTATCTCTCTCTTCATCTCCGAGTAGTTCACATGAAAGAATGGTTTTATGAATGTAAAATTTGTAATAAAAAACATAAAAATATATTAAATATTAAAAAACATGTTAAAACTCATAAAAGTTCAGCATCAACTATGGACTCAAAATGTTACATTAGGAAATCTAACTTTCAGTGTACAATATGTAATACATATAGTGCTAATGAAAAATGTTTGAAACTTCACTTATTACAACATAGAAGAATAGCAAAAAACGGTAACATTGATCAACTAAACTTTCAGTGTGAAATTTGTGCTAAAATGTATAAAACTAAAAAAGGTTTAGATCTACACTTACAAGGATTCCACCGAGGTGAAAAACCTCTGCAATGTCAATATTGCCCAAGTAGATTCTTGGAAGAGCGTTCCCTACAAACGCATGAAATGAAGCATGAGGGTATTTTTGAATTTAAATGTCACTTGTGCCCAAGGTCTTTTGTAAGAAATGCCGTGTTAAAAGATCATATTCGTAGAATGCATTTAGACCTTCGTCCATATTCATGTACATATTGCGTTAAAACCTTCCAAAAGGGTTATGACCTCAAAGTACATACAAGGACTCATACAGGCGAAAAACCATTCATTTGCAAAGTTTGTAATAGAGGATTTTCACAAAAACATGACATGTTAAAACATGAAGTATCTCATTCTAATGAGTTTCTTTATAATTGTAAAACTTGTAAATTTGGTAGCAATCGACTGAAAGATTTGACAGAACATACATGTAATGAAAGTGTTCAGTCTTAAGTAAAAAAAATGGGACAGCATCATATTAGTATCCCGGTTCCCTTCTTTATGTGTAGCTCTGTACCGATGAGGGCCCTATTTATACCTAAAGCACGTAAAATGAATAAAGTTTCAATGTTTTTTATTGTCCATGGTTACTAGATTGCTGATAAAAAAAAATTATGAGTTTAAAATGTGCACGACATTGTTGTTCATACTCATTGTTAAGCATACATTATATACGTGACATGTAAACCCTCATTGATACAGTGAATATGAGCAATTATATACATAGCAGCATGATGTCATATCCCTTACGGAGTAAGCCACCAGCATCATCAAGAATTAAAATGCTAATAAAACTTTGCTTATTTTGTATATATGCTTCACTTATGTTATAAGATGTAACATAATGTATCAACTTCAACAGAGATATTATTTGTTGTAAATAGGTAACTAATATAAAATAAAATCAGAACTTTTTAATGGATACATGTCTAGCTAGATGAATTACTTGTTGAGGCTGTTAGTTAATTTCCTCTGAATTAGCTATGCAAAGGCAGGGGCGTGTACAGCAAGTGAGAATATAATAGAGGGGCAGGGGGCTTTGCCTTATCCCGCAACATGAAATATGGGTGGGTGGGATAATAGATCACTTGCAAAACTATATTAAAGCAAAAAGTAAACAAACTCACTCACCCAGTGTATTGTTGGTTGTTGATTATGACATGTGTATATCTTTTCTAATACATTGGACCTTATGGGAAATTTACGATTTTCACATACATATTTCATTACATGGCATAATTATGTAGGATTTTAAAAATAAATATATCACCGGAATCTGCAGTTTTTGGTCATTTATAATATTGAAATGTGCATCTGAAGACATTTTCTTCATTTCAAAATCTTAAATTTTAAATTATACATAATCAGCCATGGCCAAAAACTGCAGATTCTGGTGATATAATATATTTATTTTTAAAATCATACGCATATCATGTAATGAAATATGTGTGTGAAAATCGTAAATATCCCATAAGGTCCAATGTATTAGAAAAAATATACACATAATCAACAACCAACAATACACTGGCCGGGTGAGTGAGTTTGTTTACTTTTTGCTTTTTAACATAATTTTGCAAGTGGTCTATTGATAATAATACGTTTATGTATCTCGGCATTTGGGGGGGGGGGGGCGAGGAGGCGATTCTCCTGTAGATCCTTCACTGTACAAAAATAACTCTCCTTGTAAATCTGTGGAAGCTGCTTTTATTTATTTATTTTCAATAAATCTGCAAGAAATTAAGTTTTTTATTTTTAATTTTATGATATTAAGTATTTAAAGTAGAGTGAGCGATTTAATTTTTTTGAATATTTTATTTTCTAAAAATCCGCCCTCTCTATTGAGAAATGAAAACCAAAAAATTCCATCTCAAATAGCTTCACCACAAAAAATTCCCAAAGTTGGTGTTTCGAAGGCCTTTAACATGCATCCTTATGGAACAGAAAACAGCTTTTTATACTCCAACTTCGTCTGATCGAACTATATATAGTACCACTTAAAAAATACGTACGTAATCTATGATGAATTCTTTAATGGATTTTCAATTTTACGGAGCCGTTTTTCCGGGAAAAAAATCTTGAAAATCCATGGGAATTAACCAGCAAAAATTTCAATATTTTTTTTTCGGAAAAACGGCTCCGTAAAAAAAAAAATAATAATAAAATAATTGAAAATCCATTGAAGAATTCATCATAGATTACGTACATATTTTTTAATTGGTACCATAGTTCAGACGAAGTTGGAGTAAAAAGCTGTTTTCTGTTCCATATATAAGGATGCATGTTTAAATTTAAGGCCTCTCCGAAACACCAAATTTGGGATTTTTTTGTGGTGAATTAATCTATGTATATTTGACATGGATTTTTTTTTTTTTTGGTTTTCATTTTTCAATAGAAGGCAGGTTAAACTATTTTTAGAAAATAAAATATTCAAAAAAATGAAATCGCTCACTCTATACTTTAAAATAAATAATCCAAGAAATTATATGATAATTATAAATAAGATTCATTTTTGACATTTTTATTAAAAAATTGTGTCAAAATTATGTAATTATTTTTTCATTAAATAAGTACATGCATGATAATATATTATAAAGTATATATATAAACCTTATCAAAGTACACGTCATTGTAAAGTCTTGACAATTTAATTTCTGAATTTATACAGGATATTTATTTTATTTAAGATTCTTTATATATATATATATATATATATATATATATATATATATATATATGGAACACAGATGTACAACAAATAAAATTCGATCATCCATCAGTGCTGATGAGACTGTTTTGGGGCCTGGTTCTATTAACTCGAAAGTCCCAGTCCAACACATCTTTGGCACCCTGTCTTTACTGAAGTATATATATAGTACATATATTATAATATAATGCTTTAGAGAGACATATCTCCGCTATATGTTCAGAGGAGTCTACGTCAAAAGAATGAAAACAATTTATATATACGAAAGGCATATTACACCGAAAACAAAAAGGACGAAAGTAATTTTTAACACAAAAACATTTTATACGAAAGTATAATTAACCGAAATGAAAAATGTGCGAATGCATTTATAACGAAACTTAAAAAGCACGAAAGCATTATTTACATCGAAAACATTTTAGCTGAATTCAATAATCATGAAAATCATTTGGCCGATACTTATAATATTTTAACGAATTGAAAAACAACGAAAGTAAATTAGAACGAAAACATTTAAAACGAAATAAAAAAATCACGAAAACAATTTGGCCGAAAGTTATTTGAACGAAAACATTTAAGACGAATCAATTAATTAAATAATATCTCAAGTAAAAATAAATATGGGTAATGTATGGTAAAAATATGGTTTTTGTATGGTTTGGTATGGTAAAAGTATGGTATTGTATGGTCTTGTATGGTCACGAAAAATTTTGTAGAAAATTATGTATGGTCAAAATATGGGGAGCAATATATTTTATTTTAACACACCCTGTAAACCATACAATTACCATACATTTTACATCATGAGAAATGTGACCACATTTTACCCATACTTTCAGTAGAGTGAAAAATTTTTAAGTACAAATTTGACTTAGAAAAATTTTCTGTTCAGCTAAATGGATGCTGTATTAAAAAAAAAAAATTAGATAAAAATTTTGCATGGTTGATTAATATAATTATTTAAGTTCTTAATTTCTAAATTTACGTTATTTGCCACTAAAAAGGACAAAAACTTTAGACTTTTGTGTGTTAATTATTATTCAAATTAATTATTGCTTTTACTTGCATGCTTATATATATTAAAAAAATCATTTAAAGAGATTTTTAATTTTTTAATAAGAAATTAAAAAGAAAATCATAGTAGGTATAGTACTACACTAGGTATAGTTTATTACGTATTTTATTGACTGTGTTAAAAAATTAATATTTTTATTTAAATTTTTTATTTATATTTATATCTTGTAAGTTTTAATTCATTAATCATTGCATACAAGTATGTGTTTTTATTTTTTGTTTACTCGATCTAATTGCAAGAATCATGAACATATATATGCTGAGCAGCGCGGCTCAAAAAAAGAAAAAATAAAAACTTGCTTTAAATATTCCGCGCCATAAGAAAATGGAGGAGATTTTTCAACCAATGAAAAAAATTCTTTCAGAAAACCAGCTGTTTTCAAAGCTTTAAAAAAAAACGTTGGAAATGGCTTCTCTCTCCTCTGACGACTTGTTGTTTATAATATTTAGCACAGAAGAAGTACATTAAAGCACCTTTTTAGGCTTTATTAACGGTAAGTAATTATCATTTCCTAATATGAAATGATTCAAAGTGCTCCAAGAAAATGTTTTAATAGGTTTCTATCAATCACTCCCCAGGTCGACCCTCTTGCTGGTGGATTTGGCTATATATACGAATCGCGGAAAAAAAACCCTCGGAAAAAAAACCCTTGTATTAAAAAACCCTTGAAAAAAAACCCTAGGAAAAAAAACCCTCGGGGATAAAAAACCCACGGAAAAAAAACCCTTCGCTGAAGGAGCAGCCCCAAGGAGCATTCGTAGCATAGTAGCGCGGTAGCGAGGTTTCACGGTGTGGGGAGCTCATCAAAATGTAGAGGTCTACGCGGCGATGTTGTGGAAGTTTTAAAAATTATTTTAAAAACATATTTTTTCTAACTTCGAATATTATATATTGGATATAAAATAATTAAAATAAAAAAGTAATAAAACAAAAAAAGTCGTCGTCCTACTCGTATTATTATTATATAACATATAGACATAAAATGAACATTTGAAAATTATAATATCTTATAGGTTAAGTGATTCAATAATTATTATTAACATGACTAATGAGACTAATCAGATATATGATATCTTATGTAATATATGTTATTGGAACATTATAATGATAATCTGTCAAAATAGGAAAAAAAAAAAACGTGAAACCTCGCTACCGCGCTACTACGCCACGAATGCTCCTTGGGGCTGCTCCTTCAGCGAAGGGTTTTTTTTCCGTGGGTTTTTTATCCCCGAGGGTTTTTTTTCCTAGGGTTTTTTTTCAAGGGTTTTTTAATACAAGGGTTTTTTTTCCGAGGGTTTTTTTTCCGCTTACCGGCTATACACACTCAATATGACCGGTCAGTGTGGGAGCTGTGAGGACATATATATTATGCATAATATATGCTGCAAGAGTACCTTCCAAAATAAGAGATGGCCATGAGCGGAGCTGGATATTCGCATGGACCAAATGATGACACACCTGGCCTCCAGTACATCCAGTTTTGTCACCAGCAATCGTGGAGGAAACCCAAAATGTAAGTTACATATGCATAATTATCAGTGGTGAAAGTAGTTTCAAAGTCTTACCAGTGCGCTTCAGATAGAGGCCTGAAGGGCCCAAACCCCCGCCGGAGGCGCGATTTTTTGGGAAAAAGGGGCGTGGCTTATTTTTTTTAATTGAAAGTTGCACTAAAATTGATTTATAATTAATTTTTTAAATAGAGTGAGCGATTACATTTTTTTAAAGAATTTATTTTCTAAAAATATTTTATAACCTGCCCTCTATTAATTAAGAAATGAAAACCAAAGATTTCCCAAAGTTGGTGTTTCGGAGGCGTTTAACATGCAAAATTGTGGCACAGAAAACAGCATTTTACTTAAACTTTACTTGAACTATGGTACCAATTAAAAAATACGTACGTAATCTAGCATAAATTCATTAATGAATTTTCGATTTAAAAATAAAACATTTTTTTTTACGGAGCCGTTTAAAAAATATTGAAAATCCCACAAAATAAGTAAAATTAAATAATTATTCAAACTTTCAACCGATTAAAAAAAAATGTAGTGTCGCATATTAAATTGCATGATAAAAAAAATATTCAAAAATAACTGTGCTGGCTAATGAAAATTAAAACATAACTTTTAATATGAAAAAAAATCGCAAACAAGTTGTCTATGTCTAGCAGCAGTGTTAATACAATAAAAATATTTTAATGAACTGTTAATTTCACAATTTAGAATATTCTATAAATTTAATTAATTTAATAAATGATACATTTTTTTAAATTATTAAATTATCGTTTAAAATGTCTCAAAAATTAATTTAATAAAAAAAATCCAAAAATATGTATAGGTTACAATTTTAAAAAAGTGATAACGACTACCAATTTATAGGAAAATTGAAGATAAAATAGTAAATCCAGTAAGCAGTAAACCTACAGATATTTAAAAAATATATATAAAAAATTCCTTGATTAAAAAAATTTAAAAAAATTACATAATAAATAAATGTGTTCTCAGGCTCGCGCGCCAATAAAAAAAAGCTAGGCGTTTGTGAGAAAAATATTAAAATTAACTTTTTTATCGTAGTCTTTTAAAATAATGTTTTACTGTAGCACTTACTATTTATTTATAATGCAACAATTTTGTATCACAAATTGTCAATTTATTTTTATCTTTTACCCAATGAAAAATATAAATAAAAGTAAATACATTCAACATGGATTTCAATTACTTTTTTTAGTACAAAATTTTGACTTTAAAAGAAAGTACGTGCAAGTTAAAACTTCGTGAGATAAATAAAATCCAAGTACAAGAACATGTATTGAGCATGATTATAATGGTTTATAATGTGATCCGTTCACACTTGCAAATATTGTTTTTTTCATTAAAAATTATTTATTTTTTTAGTAAATTTCGATCAGTGTCTTACCAGTGCGCCGCACTGGCGTCAAATGTCTTACCAGTGCGGCGCACTGGTGCGCACCGGCTTACTTTCACCACTGATAATTATTATATATGTTCTTTAAAAAAGATAGATCCTTCCCTGCAGTACTGTATGCATTAAGGTGCTTTCACATATTCGAAAATCGCTACGGAGTTCCGTAGCAATGCCGTAAGCGTTTCACATATTCTTGTTCATCTGCGGCAGCTGCGGCGGAAAATCATGTGAATGCCGCAGCAAAACCAAACTCATCTTGATTTTGCTACGGAGTTCCGTAGAACGTGCCGCAGAAGATCACGAGGTGCTACGGAGCGCCGCAGCAAAATCAACACATTTGCTACGGAGCGTTTCCGTAGCGATTTTCGAATATGTGAAAGCACCTTAATATATCAGTATCACTGTATGATTTCACCACATCATGCACACACTACTGTGTTAAAAAAAAAAGTACTGTTAATTCTTTCTGATTTGTTTCTTTCAATTTTAAATAAAATTTGTTTTGCTGAAGCAAAAGTTGGAAGCTATATTGCAGCCTTCAAAGCTAGTTGGCCCTGCATGACATCTCTGGGTGTAGTCCGTATTAAGTTCTGAACGTTCAGAACAGCTGAGCGATTACGGACCTGTCCGGAACAAAAACACTAACTTCAGAACATCAAATAACGAAACACTTTCATTGTGATCAGCTGACTCTAGTTCTGATAGTTCGGAGGAAAAGTTCGCAACACCCGGAACCTCTTTTTTGAATTCAGCTGACTCACTTCGGGTAACCTCGGAAATGGTTCTGAACATTCAGAACATAATTTCGGAACGCTAAATCGAAGGTTCTGAACTTATTACGGACTACACCCCAAGATGCCTTTCACCCTCTGCTCGCTTACCTAGCTGTCCCCCTGCAGTGGTCCTGCAAGCTATATAAGTGTGAGAGATGGCAGCGAGCAGGAGGAGGCATTGAATGTTGTAAAGCGCCAGTAGCTATTGAGGCGGCTACAGTATATAGGTCAAAACACCGGCTTGGCATATACCGGTAAATTTTATAGTTATGTGAAGTACTGTGAGATGAAATCCGAATAATTAAATTAAATTCCATCCCCCCCCCCCACTTTATCACTTATATTTGAAAAAGTGCTATCTTACTCTCCGGAAAAAAAAATTTACATTATTAGGCTGCGGTCAATTATCAGAGAAGCTGATTTTAAAAGCTTGCTTTTTTAAGAGATTTAATTTTAGAGATGCCATATCTCCTAATCAAATTCTTCTGCTCGTTGTTAGTAAACAAAGTATTGTTGTGTAATGTCTGTCGCGTAAAAGGAAAAACATGGGACAGTTGTTGATTTACGTGTTAACTTATTGAAAATGACCGTTGATTTTGAAGTTGCTGCGGTTGCCTTGCGTCAACAATGTCATTACATTCTCTGCTCTGGTAGCAAAATTAGGCATTACGTGGTCCCATGTTTAACAATGAAAAAGGCTTGATGCAACCAAAGTCTTCTGCTCGTTGTTAGTTAAACAAAGTATTGTTGTGCATGATAGGAGATGTAAAGGAGAACATTTCAAATATTTTCACAAGTATTTTGTATGTATAATCTCTGGATAGGTTATTTCTATATCTTTTTAATTTAATTCTCACTACAATGGACAACATACTTGAAATTTTTTTATTGCAGAAATGAATAGAGGGTACCAAATTATGCTACTCTGAATTTTTTCAGATTTTTTTTAGACCCAGAACTATTTTTAAATAATTATTGAAAGTGTGGCCACGCCCCCCGGAGGCGTCAATAGGCGTCCAGTCTATATCCTTTTTATTAAGGCTGCAGGGGTGCCAACTGAAATCGCACGACTTTCAATAATTATTTAAAAATAGTTTCGGGTCTCAAAAAAATCTGAAAAAATTCAGAGTAGCATAATTTGGTACCTTCTATTCATTTCTGCAATAAATTTTTTTATGTATGTTGTCCATTATAGTACGTATTTTTTGTTACCAATGAATGATTCAGTTTAAAAAAGACAAAGAATATATAATTATGTATCTATATTATAGTAAAAACTTGTTATTATTATATGAAGTCAATAGACCGAGGAGATGAGGTTTAACTTTTTATGAAGTTTTTACGGGAGTAAGGTAACACGAATCAGCTGTTTGAAATAGTCCTCATTTATTAATACGTAAATCTCAACAGCCACAAAAAAACTTTGAAAAAGTTTTTGAGGGCCAGGTTGTAGTATCTAAAAGCCATGAATAAAAAATAAAAAAAAATATATTAAATTTTTAGCGCATAGCTTTCCCATGGAGAACGCAAAAAAAAAAAAAAAAAAAAAAAAACAGCGCAAATAATTATTGTTGATATTTTCGAGCAATTGACACATTTTGGCCATGTATGTTCCCTCCCTTAATGGACAACCTACATGAAAATTTTTTATTGCAGAAATGAATAGAGGGTGCCAAATTATGCTACTCCGAATTTTTTCAGGGGTTTTTTTTTTTTGAGACCCAGAACTATTTTTAAATAATTATCGAAAGTGAGGCCACGCCCCCTGGAGGCGTCAATAGCAATAGGCGTCTAGTTGCCATCCTTCGAGATGTAGGCAGAAAACCCTAAAATCCTATGATGTGTGTGTTAACGAAACTCACAACGTCGCCTTTATAATATTGATTTTGGTTGTCAATTATTTTTTTCCGTTTGCAATGATTCTTTTTGTCACCATTTATGAAAGCAAATTGTAAGAAAAATTATGCGAATTGTTAGGAGAAATTAATTTCGAGACCAACTTTAACACGTATCTGCTATGCCGCTGACAATGTTTTGCCTACACAATTGTGACGTCATATTGTATTTTGACGTATGGTGAAAGACGTATCTCATTGCATTTTTGTATTCTTTACAGGAATCTATTGCTGGCCAAGTGGAAGACACTCATCAATCCTGTTGCTGACTCTCAGAATACTTGTTATTATTTGATATTTATTGTTATAATTATAAATGATCATTAAATTTTTTGATGTTTTCCATATTGTTGATGCGTCGAATGTTCTTACAAATTGTACATATTGAATGAAAGAATAAATTTTACAAGCAATGAATAGAAAGTAATTATGCAGCCTTTTATTAATTAGCTTTAGTTAATTACGCTGATTAGATTAGAAATTGTATGGGATAAATATGGTCATTTGAATATGGCTTTCATCACATGCTTTGACCATACCTAGACCATATCAGGGTGCAGAGAAATATGGTCAAAAATATCGTATTTTCGGTCATTTTTCCCAGATTTTATGGCCGTAAGTTGCAGCCACCTATCCGAGAATAATCTGAGGATTATCCGTGGATTATTTACTAATTAACATTAAAATTCTCGGATAATTGTCGGATTTTTCCAAGATAGGTTGGCTGCAACTTACGGCCATTAGACCATATTTTGTATGGGCAATGTATGGGAAAAAGTATGGTTATTGTATGGGATAACCCATACAAAAACCATATTTTTTCCCATACATTTACCATATAATTTTTTACTTGAGATATAGTTAACGAAAACAATTTGACCGAAAGTTCTATGAACGAAAACATTTAAAACGAATGGAAAAATCACGAATACGTACAATTTGAACGAACGCTATATAGATATTTGACCGAAATAAAAACACCGACGAAGAAAAAAATTAATAAAAATTATAACAAAAATATATTGTTCTTCCGATCATTCGTTTCAATTTACGAATGATCGTAAATTGAAACGAATGATCGGAAGAACAATATATTATAATACAGACTGAGCCAGAAATGGTGTTCCGAACTCATGCTAAAATTTGGGCAGGTTATCTTTGTGAGCTATAGAAATTTGAAATTTGGCATATTATACGTAAAGCCAAGGGTTCTAAGTTCTTTTGACATATTTAACATATAATATATGTATTAAACAATTTTTAAAATTATTATTTCCTACCGTTTGTTAGGGGTGGATTCACGATTTGCATTTCTTCCTTATGGGATTTCCATGTTAAACCGATTTTAAATTTGCACCAAAAAATTACTTTTTAAGGTTTTCAGAGCGCGCACGCTGTATTTAATGGTACGTGTTTCTCCCCTAAAAATTAAATCGTTAACTTGCTCCGATTCAAAAAATTCAATTATCGTTTCTGGGGTAAAAAAATAAGCTCGTTTCAGTGGCATATAATCAAAATTTTGATAGCATCATTTTTTCACGTAGTAATTAAGGGTCATTATCTAATTAGGAGTTGTTTTCATCACTTTTTAAATTACACCATTAAATTCAACGTGCTCTCTGAAGACCTTAAAAACTAATTTTGGTGCAAATCAGCCAACATTTTTCTATCAATTTAACTTAATTTAACATGGATATATATATATATATATATCCCATAAGAAATCCACCCCTAAAACGGTAGGAAATATTAATTTTAAAAATTGTTTAACACATGTCAAAAGAACTTAGAACCCTTGGCTTTACGTATGCCAAATTTCAAATTTCTAGCTCAAAGTTAACCTGCCCAAATTTTAGCATGCGGGTTCGGAACACCATTTCTGGCTCAGTCTGTATTGTTCTTATTTATTGCATTCGTTTCAATTTACAATTTTTTTTTTTTTTTGTTTAATTAATATTGGTATAATTTTTATTAATATTTTTCTTCGTCGGTGTTTTTTATTTCAGTCAAATATATAGAGTTCGTTCAAATTGTACGCGCGTATTCGTGATAAATCGTGATTTTTCCATTCGTTTTAAATGTTTTCGTTCAAATAACTTTCGGTCAAATTGTTTTCGTGGTTTTTGTATTCGTCTTAAAAATGTTTTCGTTCAAATAATTTTCGGTCAAATTGTTTTCATGATTTTTGAATTCGTATTAAAATAATTTCGTTCTAAAATTTACTTTCGTCCTAGCTTTTTTATCGTTTTTTATTTCGGTCAAATTACTTTCGTACAAATTGTTTTCGTGATATTTGTTCTCGTTATTATTTTGTTTCGTGTTAATTTAATTTCGTGGTAAATGATTTCGTTTATATATATTTGTTTTCGATGTAATTGTTTTCGGGAAAAAGTCATTCGTTGAAAATGCTTTCGTGGTTTTGACGTGATACCATCAGGGATGTATTTTTGAATGAGGTTTTACATTACCGCCAAAACAGCTGTGCAGAGCTTGCATCGGGCTTGCATGGAAACGCAAATAAATATATTTTTAAATGCGCAGTAAATTAATTTTAATGAAAAATTATTTACTGCGCATTTATGATTTGAACCAATTAATTCTCGTAGGCACTTGCTATAAACAATGGCGGATAGTGTTTCGTATTAATCGTATTATCATTATTTGCTGTGAAATTTGCTGTGAGCATTGTGAGCCAAAAGTAGTAAGAAATTTTCCTTTATTTCTCTCTAAACTGATACAGAAAGTCGCATCTTGATCTACTGTAACTAAAAGAAACAGCAACAATTGACACTTCAATTGTATAAAAATTCACAGGTCTCTTATAAAGAGTAATAAGGTATTGAACTATAATGTGCAAGCATGATTCTTGCAATTCTTGCATGATTATTTTCAGTTTATTATTATTTATTTTATTTTTTTTTTTTACAAGGATACACCCCTAATAAAGAGCTAACAGCTCGCGGCGGAGTAATGGGTAGGGATAAAAAGGTAGAGAAAGGATGGCGGTCACGGCCTGTTAGCGTCCCAGCATTTGTTTAGGTAAGACTGAGGGAACCGTGGAAAACCTCAGTCAAGACAGGACGCGGACAGCTCTCTACTTTTATCAATGGACCAAAGTGATGTCCTGCAAAGCCTGAAGAACCACAAACAAGTGCATCACTGCATTGGGTGAAAAGTGAGACGAATTTACCCTATAGGGAGGGAGCACCGTAATTTTTACTTGAAACGGTCACCCATGCATTTAAGTATAACCACGCTCTATACATCATCTCAGGGAGACGTGAATTATGAATGCATATATTATAGTAAATATGCATATATTTATATCACACTGCATCAATCAATGTTCCTTTATACCGATATAAAAGACCATTGACATCAATATTAATTAAATTTATCATCAAAGTATAATACATACAGGGCATATTCGAGAATAAATCTGTCTTCTCCGACAGATAAGTCACAGATAAAGGAAGTGACATCACACACTCAGTCCATCAGATATTTAAAAAAAAACAGTTGAACTATATCCCACAGAGCAGCACCATATTTGGTTGATCGCTCGAGCGGGAGCGATAAAAAAGAGGACTCTTGCTAGTGGCGAGCTCTGGCGGTAAAAAGGTGGAAGTGACGACTTCCGCCAGATCTGGACTCGCAGATTTTCTTAAAAAACACGGATATGTTTCTCCGATATATCCGAGCGACTTCTCGAATACGCCCACAGACTCATGGCATATATTACAGTATGCCATGCATATACAGTAATTAATATACACGAATGGAGGGAGAAAAGGCCAAGACTCTGTGGTACCGGTCAATTAACTGTGAGGTTTAAGCGGACAAGCAAATTCGTTTACCATTTATGTTATGTGCCAAAAAAAAACATTAATATATCATTTAATGTTTCTAAAAATGTATATTTTACTTAAAAAATTGCTTCTACGTTTGAAACTCATTTGACCAGTATGCATTTTAAAGTCTCTGCCTTTTCTCCCCCCAGTAGTGTACCGGTAGCTGGTGTAATTATACATATGCCTACTACCAAGATGTATAGAGGTTTATAAACCTTTATACACCTTGCCTATATACTAAATTTTTATGTGTGCATATTATATTATACATTAAGAAGTAAAAAGAAATTAACGTTCAGATATTAATGAGGAATTTATTTGGAGGGATCCCTTTGTTTTATTCTTGCCATATTATATAAGAAGGGTGGGAGAAAGTGGGTGCATCATGTTGCCCATGGCCCAATGCGCCAATGTATTTTCTCCTGTATGATACATCTACAATAAATAAACAGTTCTCTGCTACTGAAGATGTTTTGTGTATGTATAAATGAACGAATGAATATATGCATTTATGCTTAAAAAAACAATGAAACTAATATGGTTGTAATATATGTTTCAGTACCCATATTGAAGCCAACATGGACCCCATTGTCTTCCTCCCTCTGAATCTAAAAGAAGAGCAGCTAGAAGAATTCCAAGCTGATGACGAGCAAGAATTTAAAAATTTTGCCGCATTTCACCAGTCTGAGGTGGACCAACGTTGTCGCATGTGTGCAGATAAGTACGAGAATATGAAACAAATATTCAGTATGGAGGCGATGGAACTAAATCTATCTTATAAGATGGAGAAATATGTGAATATCAAGGTAAGATATGTTTTGTTGTCTGGATGTATATACATTATTTTCCGCAAAGAAATTAACTCTTCTCTACTGTATTTATCAACTTATTTTTGTTGTGTTCCTAATATTCCTATCTTTTTTTTTAAATATAAATAAATTTAAGGCTTAACCTGAGAAATTTGGACGAAAAATTCGCTACAACAGATTTTCTCCAAATTAATTTTGTGGACTCACAACAATCGTCAAATTAGCTCTGAATTTTTTCGGAATTTTTTAACCGTTGGTTTAATTATAATTAATTTATTTAAATGAGAATTTTGTATCCTTCCAATGTTAAATTTGTTAATTAGCATTGCAAAAAAACTCCCCAACAGATTCTTTTACTTTTTTTTTTACTAAAACCTAATTTTTTAGACTATTTTTCTGAATTGTTTTCATATATTTTGAACCGTGGCGATGATCGTTTCCTATATTTGATGAGAAATGTGGCAACGTTCTCAAGGACTGATGTCACCACCCCCTCCTAAAAATTTATGCGTATTCCAATGCAAACAGTGTTGCCACTATAGCCACGCCTCTTGACCTTGACAGACAAATTCTCAGGTTATACCTTAAAAAAATCTACTGTATTGATAGTGAATGTTTTTGATTGTTTTTTTCTTTTCTCTTTTTTCAAGACGACGGACATAAATCAATCAATTCAAACAATTCAATTCAATTCATCAATTCAAACATTCTGTTACATCATCTGGTTACATCATCATAAGCTGCATTTTTTCCCCCTCTAAGCCAGACATTCGCTTAATTCCCCCAACTTTCCAGATATTTGTCAATGTTGGACGATGTTTTCTGATTTCTTCTGGTATCGCTGTGCATGCACAAAGGCGCTAATAAGTCATCTGCCGAGGGGAAGTAATATTTAGATTTTTAGCTTAGGAATAAAAAAAAATCGTAGCCATATTATCACTAATTATTACCATTGAAAATATTATAATGATAAAAGATTATGTATGCAACCAGATGATTTAAAAGCAGGTTTGAATTCTAATCAACTTTTTAGTTGGTTTTAATGATGCCAACATTAGTTGATGACTGTAAATGAATAATAAAAAAGTCAAACTTAAATTTATTTATCATAAAATGTAGGGATAAATATAGCATAATATATAGTATATCCGTAGTTTAATACAAGACTCGGCTGATTTTGTGTTGTTCCCAATGTCCTATCCAAACCTATAAAGTATAATACCTGTTAATGTAAAAAAATAATAATAATAATAATAATAATAATAATAATAGCTTTTTTGTCATTTAAGGGTAAGGTAACGCCACCAATGTTAAAAAAAATCCCTCTCACAAAAATTATGAAAAAAATTTAAAATGTTCTCCTCTATACCCCCTATCAGTACCTAAAATATCAGGTATACAAATACGATCTAGTTTTTGAGTTATAAATTTTTAAAGTTGACTACTTTAACATGGAGAAATGAAACTCCCATGTTAAATTCGTCAACTTTAAAAATTCATAACTCAAAAACTAGATCGTATTTGTATACCTGATATTCAAGCTACTGATAGGGGGTGTAGAGGAGAACATTTTAAATTTTTTTCAGAATATTTGTGAGAGGAATTTTTTTTAACATTGGTGACGTTACCTTACCCTTAAAAAAATTGAGAAAGATAAGCTCTTGATTAATTATCAGAAGACCCCTAAATAGAAGATGATCAGAGAAAAAATACAAATTTGCTGATGTGGTGGCTAATATGGAGGCAATTTTCACTCCCGGTAACATTTGAAGCCTCTATAGTCACATGCAATATTACAATTTTTCTGTAGACAGCTTCTCTCTATTTCTTAATATCTATTGTTTTGAAAGTTTGACATATTTGCTCTCAATATTTCCATGCTTATAAAAAACACAATTGCAATAATGAAATCTTCATACAGGTGTCCGAGGAAGACCGTCTGCCGCTGCAGGTGTGTGCGTCTTGTGAGGCCAAGTTGGAGATGAGCGTCGCACTAGTAGAGAGCTGTGCAGACGCCCAGACCTTCCTCAACAACCTGCTGGCACCCCCCAATACAGAGGTGGGTTATAATGTTTCAACAAAACATATTTTTGTTCATTTAAAATTATGTTATAACATTTGAAATAAAAGAAGAGGATGTAGAAACTGTATGTACGTAGTACAAATTCAAAATTTGAAAGAAAATTTTCAGATACTGTATATTTCAGTGAGGTATCATATATAGTATAAAAACTGGTTGGTTAGGTTGGTTACCAATGGCGGAAGTGGCGGAACTTGTTTTTCAACATTGTTCACAGTGCTCTCTGGTGCTCCTAATACCCAGTCTGCACGCCAGTATAAAAACTGAACTATTATCATTATTTTTTTTAAACTACTAAAGAATGTTTTTAAATTATTAATTTTTATTTTTTTCATCTATGTCACAAAATGATTTCCAGAGCTACTTCATGCAAATAATACTTAAACAGCCACAGTTTGATTCTCATCCTTGACAATTTTATTTCATGCCAGATAGATGTAATATTTTATCCCCTGGAGTTTCAATTTTTTGCAATGATGTTGGCAGAAGCTAGGGCCAAGGTATCAATAGACAACTAGCACCTTGTGGCTAGTTTGTAATAGTTTTGCCTAAAAATTTGACAGCAAAAAAAATGTGTTTACGATTTTAACTATATTTCAATAAAGAGGGTATTCGTCAAGTTTATATTGATATTAATCTTCCTTTATTTTTCAGGATCTAGACTCTTCTCCTGCCAGCCCTGAGATGTTGGCAGACAATTTCTCCGACACTTCAGAAGATGCCTTCCCTGAACCTCTAGAAAACTTACCTATAACATCAGAACCCATAGAAAAACATATTGAAGAGCTCATAAACATTGGTAAAGTTACCCTTACAAAACCTGATGCATTTGTTTGTAAAGAATGCTCTGTGACTTGTATAGATAAAGAGGATCTGGAAAACCATTACTATAATGAACACATAAATTTGTTATGTAAAGAAGGTTGTTATCTTATATTTAATAGTAGCACTGAGCTAAATAAACATCATAAACAAGTACATGCACCAAAAGTAAGTTTCTTAAATGCAACAATTCAAAATAAATGTAAAAAGGTTGTTCATAATGTATATAGTGATAATGAAAGAAAAGAAAATTTAGAATCTCAAAATGAGATACAACTTGTAAATAGAAGTCATAAAAAGGAACTTGTACAAAAGAAAATTTATGAATTTAAATGTACAATTTGTGACAAGGTATATAACAGAAAATGTCGTCTGAGGTATCATATACTTAAACATAATGGATTAAATAGAAGGGAATGTCCTGTGTGTCATAAATGGGTAGATATTAAGACATTGAGAAACCATAAAGAAACTCACAACCCTAAAAAATTTGTATGTGATTTTTGTCAGCGTCAGTTTTCAATTAAACGTTATATTGATCAGCATATTCGTAAAGTTCATATGAAAGAATGGTTTTATGAATGCAATATTTGTAATAAAAAATACAAAAATGAAACAAGTATTAAAAAACATGTTAAAAATCATAAAAATATATCGCTGACAATGGAATCAAAGTATTATATTAAAAAATCAAACTTTCAGTGTAAAATATGTAACAGATATAGTGCTAATGAATTACATTTTAAAGATCACTTAATGAAACATAAAAGAGAAAAGAATAATGACGCAAAGAATAGTGTCATTAATCCACCATCATTTCAATGTGACATGTGTGCTAAAATGTATACTACTAAACCTGCTTTAGATTTCCACATCCGAGGTTTCCATAGAGGAGAAAAACCCCTGCAGTGTCAATATTGTCCAAAAAGATTCTTACACAAGCAAGCTTTCACAGAACATGAAATGAATCATGAGGGTAATTTTCCATTTAAATGTCACTTGTGCCCAAAGTCTTATGTTAGACATTCGAAGCTACAAATTCATATTCAAAGAGGACATTTAAACCTTCGTCCATTTAAATGTACATATTGTGGTAAAGCCTTCCATACTTCTGATAAACTCGGTATACATACAAGGACTCATACAGGTGAAAGACCATTTATTTGTAAAGTTTGTGGTAGAGGATTTACACAAAAACATGACATGCAAAAACATGAAGTATCTCATTCTAACGGGGTTCTTTATAATTGTAAAAATTGTAATTTTGGTAGCAATCGCCTGAAAGATTTGACAGAACATATTTGTAATGAAACTGTACAGTCTTTGGTAAAAAGGAGTGTGACAGTTGCCCTCTCCTCTATTATATGAATAACTTTGTACTGACGAGGGTCCTAATTATGTCTGGAACATACGCATAATCAACAACCATATTTACATCAATGTTTTTTATTGTCCATCACAATGACTAGATTGCTCAAATCCATGAGATTAACATTCAGGACATTGTTGTTACGATTATATATATAGCCATGGGCATAAATTGGTTGGTTGGTTACCAATGATGGAACTTGATTTTCAACATTGTTCACAATGCTCTCTGAGACTCCTAATAACCAGTCTGCACGCCAGACAGTTTTAAGGGTAAGGTAACGTCACCAATGTTAAAAAAAATCCCTCTCACAAAAATTCTGAAAAAAATTTAAAATGTTCTCCTCTACACCCCCTATCAGTAGCTAAAATATCAGGTATACAAATACGATCTAGTTTTTGAGTTGAATTTTTAAAGTTGACGAATTTAACATGGGAGTTTCATTTCTCCATGTTAAAGTAGTCAACTTTAAAAATTTATAACTCAAAAACTAGATCGTATTTGTATACCTGATATTTTAGGTACTGATAGGGGGTATAGAGGAGAACATTTTAAATTTTTTTCAGAATTTTTGTGAGAGGGATTTTTTTTAACATTGGTGGTGTTACCTTACCCTTAAGTACCGTTTCTAACTTGTAAGTGGGGCACCTATGTTGTTTGTACAACATTCTGCGGTCTTAATCACCCCTGCGGAGTATAGACAGCCATAAGCTGCCTTCCTCCTACCAACTCCTTCCTCTAATAGTAACCATAAATTGTATACGTGTAAACCCTCATTGGTACAGTGAATATGAGGAATATCTATGAGAGAAATAGGAATGAAAATATTGAAATAAAACTTGAGTCATTTAGTACTTTTTACCTATTTTTTAATACTTTGTTTATTAATATCTATGTAAATAAATAAAAATATTATATAATAATAATTTTCAATTTAATTTAAGGTAGTCTTATTAAAGGAAAGGATATAGGAATATTGAATAACCAGCAAAGCCTTACCTATCGAATATATATCCACTCTGATTTCCATGCAGCTATATAAAGGATCCTCGCTCGCTTATTCCAATGAATTTATTTATTTTATTTGTTCACATTAAATATCATTTGATACATTGTGAATACATGCTATACAATCTATATTCTATACATTATTTTAACAATTTGGATTTAGCTTAAAAAAGAACAAACAATGAATATTATTAATACAATTAAACATAGATATAATTATACATATTCAACTTTTTACAAAAATAACTCAAATAGGGTAGTACTACGAGATTGTTGGATTGCCTGCTTACAGAATAACGGCCTAAAGTTTACCTCCCCTCCCTTTCCCTACCAAAGAGCAACAGTATGCTGAAAAACATTGAAAAAAAAAAAAAATAGAAAATATAGAAAAAAAATAATTATAAATTATAGACGGCAATTATTACATTTTATTTATATATATTGTGTTCATATCATCTGCTAGTTTATAAAGAATACACCAGTTACATTTTTGTGTCCTTAAAGGTGAACTGAAGGGATTGCTTTTTTTTCCCTTTAGGGAACCTTATATTACCTATCCCATCCCTCTGCACTAATTTTTTCATGGCAGATACTTATTGTGCTGCTGTAGGACAATTAGTGAAAAAGTGAAGTTGTGACGTATCAGCGACGGTTGGTTGACTTAAAACTCGCCGCCGTGAAAAAACACACAAGCGACCGCGGAAACTGCCGAGAGAGTGGCGATCGCGAGCCGATCGCCGCTCCCTCGGCAGTTTCCGCGGTCGCTCGCGGTCGCTCGTGTGTTTTTTCACGGCGGCGAGTTTTAAGTCAACCAACCGTCGCTGATACGTCACAACTTCACTTTTTCACTAATTGTCCTACAGCAGCACAATAATTATCTGCCATGAAAAAATTAGTGCAGAGGGATGGGATAGGTAATATAAGGTTCCCTAAAGGGAAAAAAAAGCAATCCCTTCAGTTCACCTTTAAATAATCATAAGTGTCAACAAAGTAAATTTTTCTAACTTTTCTTTTTTCTTTTTTTTTTTTTCCCCAATGCTTTTCAGCATACTGTTGTTCTTTGGTAGGGGAGGGGAGGTAACCATCAGGCCGTTTTATCCCATAATAAGCAGGCAACCCAACAATCTCGTGACGTTACCCTATACATTTTGACAAATTTTATAACATTATTCAATTATTACAACTATATATAAATTAATTTGTACAATTAATTATTATTGGCATTTTTCTTGTTGCATGAGCATAATAGAATGGAGTACCGACCTCATTTTTTTTATTGCAGAAATGCATGGATAGAGGGTGCAAAGTTATGCTACTCTGATTTTTTTTAGAGCCCGGCTACTATTTTTTAAAAATTACTGAAAGTGCCGCCTCTTGCCGCCTCTCTTAATAAAAGATAGGACCCAAAAGGGACGTGGATTCGAACTCGACCTCGCCAAAACTTTTTAGCAATATACTTCCCGGTCCCTAAAAAATCTGAAAAAAAATCAGAGTAAAACTTTTTATCCTCTATCCATTTCTGCAATAAAAAATTTTGAGGTCGATACTCCATATATATATATAATATATATATTTAAAGCTCCTCTATTTTTTTTTATTTATCTGTAGAAGCTGTAGGAAATTCAGTTTTAAATTTTATAATATCGTCGTCTCAGAATGCAAGTCGCCTACGTACAAAAAAAAAAAAAAAATGATACAACTTTGACCTTTAAGTTTTAGTTTGATTTTCATCAATTTTTTTTGTATTTTTTTTTTTTTTTTTTTTTTTTTTTTGCATTCTGAGATGACAATATGTAAAGGTGTATGGTGTATTGATAATATTACAAATACAGTAACAGAGAAAATAGAAAAATAATTTTACATTATAATTTGAAAAAAGCTATAAAATAAGAGTTAATTAAGGATTAAGGCAAGGCCCAGTGAGGACAATTTTTAAAATAAATAATAAATAAATTGTTTATTGAACACAAAAACAGTGTACTGCAGTAAAATAAATAAGTGATAAAAAAATTAGAACAATTTAATTATAAATGCTTTTCGATCAAAACATATATATGGTAAAAATGATTATTATTTTTTTAAATGTCATGTTATATTCAGAGAAATAATTCATACAAATTGTAACAAATTACAATGGGGTACTGACCGGTATTTGAGTTAGCAATACTAATAAAAAGTACTGTGAATTCTATGAAGAACGAGCCCTATTAGAGCATTCTACGACAATTTGCTGATTTTATATAAATTTTTAAAACTTTTTTTGATGACGTCATACCATTGAATCTTAAATGGGAAAATGCATCAGTTAATTAACATTGCTAAAATGAAAAGTTATTGAGGTAGGAATTTGAAACCTTCATTATCGTGATTCTAGTACCTAAAAACCTTGCAAATTAAGGTTTGGTTACATTTCAATATTAAGTATGGGATATTTGGCAATGTTAACTGATCTATTTTCCCATTTAAGATTCAATTTAATATGCTATGACGTCATTTTTGAGAGGTTTTAAAAATTCATATAAAATCAGGAAATTGTCATAGAATGCTGTAATAGGGCTTGTTCTTCATGAAATTCTCGTGCCTTTTGAAATATTGACAAAAACTTGCAAGTTTTTTTTTGGTCAGTATATACCCCATTGAAATATAAAAGGTAGATGGGATAATGGTACGTACGTACATCAATGAACATAATTAAAATGCTTCCCTTTAAGCAGTATATATAATTATACATCAGAGACGTTCCATGTACATAATAATATCTAGTTAGTAGATCTACATAATATAAATATATTATAATTATATGATTTATATGGACGTATATGTCTAGCTCGATTTGCTGTAGATGCTTGTGTGGGATGTTCTTTTGAAGTTTTGAATGAGGTGTTACACTTTACCGCCAAAACTGTCTAAACAGCTGTGCAGAGCCTGCCTGGAAACGCCAAAAAGTAAACTTTTTACGTGCGCAGTAAATTAAGTGTAACGAAAATGCGTTCCTTGCGCAACTGCGATTAAGTTGAATCAATTCTCGAAGACACTTGCTGTAAACAAAATAATGGTAAATGGTGTTTTGCGTTTGTTGTGATGCCAAAAGTGGTAAGATTATAAGATATATGCCTTTATTACTCCCTAAACTGATAGAAAATTACCTCTACTGTAACCTCAAAATCATCAGCATCAATCGGAGGTATGAACACTTCAAAAGGTTGTCACAGGCCTAGTATTCATAAAAAGCAATGGAACATTTTTTCATGCCTATGCATATCTCATCTCAGGTTCTCATGCATATGCAATGAAATGAAATAATCTTTATTTAGCTTTCGCTATTCAGTACAAATATAGTTTATATATTGTTTTAATTAAACAATATAAAACAGATGGTTCATAAAATTTATGATAGTTCATAGAATTTTATGCCTACTGTACAGTATGCATACAATATTTTTAGGATACAAAAAACCATCTTAATAATTAATTATACATTTTATAGTTACCAATTATAGCTATATAAAAAAAATATATATTATTGACTTATGACATATACTGTAATTATAATCTTATACATTTATCTGGTATACACAAATTTTTCTTTAACAAATTCTATACATAATCTTTTAAACATTTTTTTTTGTAGAACATGTTCCCATGTTTTTATATTAATAGGCAAAATTCATTAAACAATTTTTTACCACAGTTATAAATTGATCCTTTTCCGATCTATGTTTGTTAACACATTTTCTAAAATAATTATTGCAGCCTCTTGTATTATAAATATGCATTTCACTATTCTTAATAAGCTCTTTTTTAAAATGAATTGGAAATTTATCATTAATAATATCATAAAAAAATAGCAGCACCTTTAAGGCAAACCTTTGTTTAACACTTAACCATTGCAAAGTTTCTAGCATCAATTTTATATGGGTTCTTTTTTTACAACCCAATACAATTTTCATGGCTCTGTTTTGCAGTCTCTGTAACATATTAATATTTCTCTTGTATTAAAAAACAATGATGCACAATATTCAAAATGAGGAGCAATTATGGTTTTGTAAACCATTATTTTACAGCAAGTACTTAAAAACCCTGAAATTCTGCATAAATAACCAATTTTTTTACCAATTTTCTTTGACATCATCTCAACATGATCATTAAAACTCAGTGTACAATCAATTAAAATACCAAGATATTTTACATTTTTTTCAAATTTAAGTACTTCTCCGTCTAAAATAATATTTACATTTGGATTATCAGCAAAAATATTATTTATCTTACGATTTGAACTTGCAATTATCATACAAGTAGTTTTTTTTTACATTTAGTTTTAATTTGTTCATATGAAACCAATAACTTAGTTTTTCTAGATCCTTATTGAGATCCTCACATAATATTTTAAATTTTTACCTGAGATTGAGATAAGAATATCATCTGCAAACAAATTAATCAACGAGCTATCTACATGTAAATGCATATCATTTATATATATAATAAACAGCAATGGACCTAACACTGAACCTTGTGGAACTCCGTCATTACATGCCCGAAATTCAGAAGATTCATTACCAATAACAGTACATTGTTTTCTGCCTTCTAAATAGCTTTCGAACCATTGCAACACCATTCCATCGATCCCATAACACTTCAGTTTATTAATTAAAATATTTCGATCAATAGTTTCAAACGCACGCTTCAGATCGATCATTACAGAAATCATAACGTTGTCATTATCTAAATCATCACGCCAATTTGATAATAAAAACTGCAATGATGATTCAGTTGATACATTTTTCATAAAACCTGATTGATATTTGTAAAATAAATTATTTGTTGTAAAATAGTCATATAATTGATTTTTTACCACAAGTTCAAGTAATATGTCATATTATATGCTGGTAGCATATTAATAGGTCTATATTTCTATAGTCTATAATCAGCAGGGTGCATTGAATTTTTTATTTTTGCAATCAATTTAATTAAAGATTTTTTTCCAGCCCTTTGGAAATTTCCCCGTTTCAAGTGACACATTAATTATATTAAGAAGTTGTATACCAATAATATCAAAAGTTTTCTTAATAATATCAATACTGATTTCATCAAATGATGCCGTATTACTATTAAGATTATTTACAATACTTTTTAACTCTTGAATATTCAGTAGTTTAAATTTGCTAAATTTACAATCGTAAGATACATGATTCGAAAATTTATATAACATTTCATCATTATTTACATTTGGAATTGAGGAAACAATTTCTTTAATACTGTCAATAAAAAAATTATTGAAATTCGTAGCAGTATTATTACTCCCACTTTGAACATTATTAGTTGGAAAAACAACGTTATCTAAATTTTGATTATTATTGCCCTTTTTATTTTCAGCATCTGTCAGTTCTTTAAGAGTAATCCACATTTCTTTACTCTTATTTTTATTTTTATCAATCTTACTCTCAAAATAAATTGATTTCTCTTTCCTTAACACCTTTGAATACTTATTCCTTGCTAATTTATATCTGTCCCAACACATTTTATTTTTATTAATTTTGTACGTTTTATAGGCTTCATTTTTTAAATATTTAGCTGCTCTTATTTTTTTTATTATTATTTAACCAAGGCTTGTAGTTATATAGTTTATTTTTATTAATTGGAGAACACAATTTAATTTCTTTAATAATATCAGCTGTGAAATCATCAGCTGCTTGATCCAAATTAATTATCTCATTTCTCCATTTAATATTCAATAAATTATCTCTTAAATTTTCAATATTACATTTTTTTGTGTTGACTTTGTATGCACGGTGATATTTTTATTTTTAGAATCGTACGTTTGTAATATATTAAATTGAAATCTGTGTTTGAAAATCGTAAGATTCAATGTATTTATACATGTACTGTATAAAAATTTACAGTATATGTACTGCATGTATCGTACACCTGTAAGGTTACCCCATGATACAACTATAATAGATAGGTCCATCAGCCCTATGAATTTGGACTGATCTGCGTATTTTGGCCAAAAACACCCAAGGTGACGTCACATAGTGAGCTCAAAACAGCTGTTTCGCTGCACGAGGGGCCCCTACCGGAGCAGAGTTTTTGTTCAACATTAGCGAGAACGTTGCTTTTTATCTCATCTCAAATTTGATATTTATTTGCAATATTACAAGCCAAACCGGTTGCAGTAACGTATTAAAAGAATTTTTAAACACTGCAATTCGCAAGCAATCTGGGGTAGAATTTCTTATCTTTGTTCGTAAAGCATACAAAGTTGCTATTGGCTGTGCGCAGATTAGTCACCTAGCGTTTGCGCAGCTTCATTTGGATTCAAGCTTTCTTATCATGCACACTTTGCGAAGCCATGCGCAGTAGACTACTAACATTTAAAACTCGTTTCTGCGCAGCTTTTCTAAGCCGTGGCTATTAATTTACGGAAAACTTTATAATAGAGCAGAAAAAAATAAACGTATGCACTGTGCGCATGGGACGGCCCTGAGCTCACCCGGTTATTGTATATGTTGCAGTATGATACATATAATATATATATTGGAACCCAACACTGAGGCCAACATGGATCCCCTTCTCTTCCTGCCTCTGAATCTACAAGAAGAGCAGCTGGAAGAATTCCAAGCTGAAGACGACACAACCCCCTTAACACCACAACTACTTGAAGATGACGAGCAAGACTCAGAAATAGTTGCCGCAATTCGTCAATCTGAGGTGGACCAACGTTGTCGCATGTGTGCAGATAAGCACGAGAATATGAAACAAATATTCAGTACGGAGGCGATGGAACTAAGTCTACCTTTTAAGATGGAGAAATATTTGTACATCACGGTAAGTTATGCTTTTATGTGTCCTGATTAATACTGTACTGTACATTAAATTATAAAGAAAAGTGTCCTATTACCAACATTCTAGTTGGCTAAAATTATGCATATTATTGTAGTTGCATCATGCCTAAAATCAATTATAAGTTAAAAACTTAATTAATCACGTTGATAAAATTTAGGGATAAATATAGAGTATGGTGTAAAGGGGATTTCACATATTCAAAAATCGCTACGGAGTTCCGTAGCAATGCCGTAAGCCTTTCACATATTCTCGTTCGTCTGCGGCAGCTGCGGCGAAAAATCATGTGAATGCCGTAGCAAAATCAAGATGAGTTTGATTTTGCTACGGCGTGCCGTAGAACGCCGCAGCAACAGATCGCGATCTCTACGGCGTAATCAACAACATTTGCTACGGCGTGTTTTCGTAGCGATTTTCGAATATGTGAAAGCACCTTAATATAGTCACTTAGCTTTTTACAATTGTTCTGTAATTTATAATTTCTGTATAGGTATATATTATAGCTTCTCTGTATTGCTCAATTCTTTTCATGTTGAAAGTTTGCCATATTTGCTCTCGATATTTTCATGTTTCTAAAAAACACAATTACAATAATGAAATCTTCACACAGGTGTCCGAGGAAGACCGTCTGCCGCTGCAGGTGTGTGTGTCTTGTGAGGCCAAGTTGGAGATGAGCGTCGCACTGGCAGAGAGCTGTGCAGATGCCCAGACCTTCCTCAACAACCTGCTGGCACCCCCCAACACAGAGGTGAGTCAAAGATATGTGTCACGGAGGTGTGCTAAATCAATCTAGCATGTGAATTGAAAATTTATAATTATTATTACAGTATTTTAAGAAAATTATTTATTTACTTGCATAATGTAACATGACGCCACATCCCTTATAGATCCCTTATAGGGTAAGTCAACAGCATTATTATATTACCTCGACTGTCCTTAAATAGGCCTCCACAGCCGCTAGCTGTTATTTAAACACATGAAATTAAGTATAGATTTATAACATTAAAATGCCAGTTTCAAATATATTATTTAGTATACGCATGACGGTGTTTAATATGGATTTGTTGACGCCGTCTCATAATATCTGTTGTCAATGAATCGGATACAATATTAATTACCGTCATTTGAACTTATTGCTTGTAGTGAGGTATAAAAACTGATTCAATCAACAATGGCACTCTTCATGTAATTTTTAGTTTTTAACATCATTGGTATCAAAATAATTTTTAAAGGCACTTCATACATGCAAACCTATGGTGTTATTAGACAGTGCCTTGCTGCTAAATTTTCATTTGACTATTGTACATGGATATAAAAAAATTGAAATAAGAATCACTTCTTCACTAATGGACAACCTACCCACGTCTAAATCTGGACTACATCTGAACTGCAGCAGTCCAGATCAGTTCAAAATTATGCTAGTTCAGATAGTTGTAAACTGTATAAAATTGGCCGGTTTTGAACTGTTTGAGCTACCAATTTTGAACTGGCCACAGCTGTAAATAGCTCATGGCAGTCCAGACAATACAGCTCAGAACAGTCCAGCCTAGCTCAAACTAGCTATTTTACGCTGATACTCAGGCAGTCCATTATAGCTCAAACCAGTTCATTGCTGCCATACATGCAACAGTCCATTCTAGCTCAGAACAGTCCAGCCTAGCTCAAAAGAGTCCAATGTACTGTAGCAGCTGTACTGCAGTCCAGGGCAGTCCATTCTAGTTCAGAATAGTCCAGCCTAGTTCAAACGCGTCCAATACATTTTAGCAGCTGTACTGCAGTCCAGGGCAGTCCATCACAGCTCAGACTAGTCCAGCCTAGTTCAAACGCGTCCAATGTACTGTAGCAGCTGTACTGCAGTCCAGGGCAGTCCATTCTAGTTCAGAATAGTCCAGCCTAGTTCAAACGCGTCCAATACATTATAGCAGCTGTACTGCAGTCCAGGGCAGTCCATCACAGCTCAGACTAGTCCAGCCTAGTTCAAACGCGTCCAATGTACTGTAGCAGCTGTACTGCAGTCCAGGGCAGTCCATTCTAGTTCAGAATAGTCCAGCCTAGTTCAAACGCGTCCAATACATTATAGCAGCTGTACTGCAGTCCAGGGCAGTCCATCGAAGCTCAGAATAGTCCAGCCTAGTTCAAACGCGTCCAATACATTTTAGCAGCTGTACTGCAGTCCAGGGCAGTCCATCACAGCTCAGACTAGTCCAGCCTAGTTCAAACGCGTCCAATGTACTGTAGCAGCTGTACTGCAGTCCAGGGCAGTCCATTCTAGTTCAGAATAGTCCAGCCTAGTTCAAACGCGTCCAATACATTATAGCAGCTGTACTGCAGTCCAGGGCAGTCCATCGAAGCTCAGAATAGTCCAGCCTAGATCAAAAGAGTCCAATACATTATAGCTGCTGTACTGCAGTCCAGGACTGTCCATCACAGCTCAGACTAGTCCAGCCTAGTTTAAACGCGTCCAATACATTTTAGCAGCTGTACTGCAGTTCAGGGCAGTCCATCGCAGCTCAGACTAGTCCAGCCTAGTTTAAACAAGTCCATTCCTTATAATATATCTAGAAGCATTATTGCAGTCCAGGGCAGTTTACTACATCTCAAAACATTTCAGTCTAGTTCAAACGAGTCTACTCAGGGATGTAACAGCCGTATTACAGTCCAGTCCAGGGATGTTCAATGCAGCTCAGAATAGTCCAGGGCACAATACGATAGTCCAGAGCAGCTTACCGGAGCTCACTACAGTCCAGTCTAGCACAAACAAGAATGCAAGAGAGCAGTAGTACGGTTTTCCAGGGCAGCTTGTTGCTGCTCAGAACAGTCCAAGGCAATTTCTTGATGCTCAAGATAGTCCATTCAGACTAAAAAAGAAACATAAGTTTATTACATTATAACTAGTCCATGCATGCAGGAGGGCCTCTCTCATCACAACTCAGAACAGTAGTCAAAATAAAAATTGTTTAATTCATGAAAGATGATATTATTCACTGCAATCCAGCAAAATTCAATGTAAATTTGATATCGTCACCTCAGAATAGAAGATTGCCCTATATAAAAACACCATGAGGTTTTGTTGCAAATGTGAGCCTCATAAAGATACAGTAACATAAGGCTCACATATTATGATGTAACAGGCTGTTAATATCATCTGTTAATTTAATTTAAATTCTTTTATTATCATTTTCTATTATTCTGCAACTATTATATATAGTTTGTATGTGTCTTTTATGTGTTCCATTACAGAGTGTTATTTTATAATGTATATTTCTAATATTATTTTGTATGTACATTTTTTGTGTTTAATAAAAGACTAATAATAATAATTATTTGAAAATAGTTCAAAATGTCCTAAAAGTCTGAAAAGATTGAGTAGAATAATTTGGAATCCTCATTTCAATAACAGCATATATATATATATATATATATATATATATATATATATATATATATATATATATATATATATATATATATATATATATATATATATATATATATATATATATATATATATATATATATATATATATATATATATATATGCAACTTGTCCAATTTATTTCTATATAGCAGTTGCATTTAGTAAAAAATATAAATAAATTTATCATAAATATGATAATTTACCATGAAATGTAATGAATAATCCTTACATTGTTACTTAAATCCAGTAAAGACATGCAGGTTTTTATACCCTACAATAAAATAAAATATTGCAATAAAAGCTATTTATTTAAACGTTCTGATTCTGTTAATATTTGCACTGCAAATAAAAAGTGACAGTTATAAAACATAGTATACATTATTATGTTAGAACTTTAGTAGTTATGATTATATGATATGATTATATATGATTATATTATAAATATACTTATGATTATTAAACTATCATCATTGGAGGACAACCTTCATGAAATTTGTTCATTGCATTTATGGCAACAGGATCTCAAGTTATGTTATAAAAAAAAAAAATTCACATTTTTTTGAACCCTCTGAACACTTACAGGTTACATTACAAAGGGCTTGTTTCAATATATAGTTTTTTACTTATTGCCCGTCAGAAAAAGTAACCTGTTGTAAAAATACATAGTTTAGCTTTAGGCCGGTCGCACACAGAATCGCATGGTTTCGCAGCGTAGGATGAAAAAAATAAGAACCTATGCGATCAGCTGTGCGCGCGCACACAGCTTTGTATTGTATGCTGTCGTATGATAAGAAATTTTAGAACCGGTTCTATATGAGAAACGTACAATCGTAAGCTTACGATCATAGAAATAGCGAAATCATGCGATCCTGTCTGCGACCGGCCTTAATTTCAATAATCATACAAGTATCAAGTTTTACTTACTCTAAAAATCAAATAACTGACAGTATGTATTTTTATTCAAATATCTGTAATGAATTCTGAAACAATTACTATGCAAATTCAGCATAAACACAACAAAATATCTCAGACTATTTATCTGTTTTCCATATTATTTAATGATGTAAGAAAAATTGTAACGAAATACTGTCTACGAGAGTGAGAACAATTAAAAAACTCTCAAAGAACTTTACTATTTAGTCTCAGATCTTATATAGAAGGCTCAATATTAAAAAAAAAAAAAAAAAAATCCACGCATGAAATTTATGATAAAAAATTTAAAACGTTCTCCTCTACATCCTCAATGTAGCAAAAATATGAGGTATACAAATTCAATCTAGTTTTTAAGTTATTAATTTTTAAAGCTGACTACTTTAACATGGACGTTCAAATTCTCCATGTCAACGTAGTCAACTTTAAAAATTCATTGCTCAAAAAAACTAGCTAGAATTCGTATACCTGGTATTTTTGCTACTGATAGGGGATGGAGAGAATATTTTATACTTGTTTCATAATGGGCTTACGGAGTGTAATTTTTTTACTGACTCAATCAAAAGAGGAGGTCGAAAAATATCCCTTAGATTTTTTTGCGATTTTTTTTAGCACTGCATCATACCCCTTATGGAACTTGTATGCTATTCAGGGGCACACCTTTTTGGTTCTGATAGTAAGATGGAGTTTAAAAATGTCTCTTGACCTGGAGGCTCTATCCGTAATGCCTGTGACGTCATTACATTCTTTGGTTCAACTATGTAACACTTGTAAAAAATTATTGCATTGTTGCTTGTTTATTAAAAATTATCATTTGTTTCCATAGCAACGTGATTGTTTAGAAGCATTATATTTTTGACCCAAAGAATATAATGACGTCATTGGCGTGGCGGATGGAGCCTCTAGGTCAAAAGACATTTTTAATCTCCACATTAGGTATGATGCAATGCTAAAAAAAATCGCAAAAAATCTGAGGGATATTTTTCGACCTCCTCTTTTGATTGAGCCAGTAAAAAAAATACACCCCGTAAGCCCACTTTCATGTGTAAGATTCATTTTAACATATTGAGCGTGGTACTTCCCCATAAGAAAATTATTAAAATCTTTGAAGATAGGAAATACAGAATAATTATTAATTAAATCTACCTGTTAAGTCTTTTTAGTACAAATAATTGACTTAGTATATATAACTAGAAAAGTTAACAAGTTTTCTTCTTAATTATGATTAATATTATTATTTTAAATAAAAGGAAGAAAATAGACTTAAAAATCTCATCATTTAGGAACGAAATCACACAGTCAATTGAAATATTGAAGACACCAGAAAGCCTAAAACTTGGCCCCTTTATGAAAGTATAGAGGCTTCAAGTGAGTGCGCTGTCGCTGCGCAACTGTTGTCGCTAAGGTACATCTTGTACTTGAAAATGAAGCATAGTTTTTTTAACTTTTCTCGATTATAAATCAAGTAAAAAATCTAAATTATCTACTGATATTTTTCAGCTTGGACAAAAGTTCCGTAAAGGAAATTTCCCTAAAAAATCTTATGCTTAGTGAAAAACGAATTCACGTCTTTTTAACATAGATTTGGTATAGCGGGTAGGAAGACCGAAAAATCAGCTGACTTGAAGCCTCTATTAAGTCATTTAGGGGACTTTCTAAATGTGATTCAACCTTGAGGAATAACTTTTACAGTGACAAGCCAAGGATTCTGTTATTCTGTATTTAACCTGTGGATAGGTGATGGTGCTGCTCTTTTTGGTGAGGCACAGTCATGAGGAAAAAGTGGGTGGCGGTTAAAACAGTAACCAATTGAATGTCCGCAATCATACAGCTTATTTAGCACTCGGTTGTCATGATACGTTGGAGATTTGCCTCAGTAGCTCTAATATTAGAGCTACTGAGGCAAATCTAGCATATGCTATTGGTATAGAAATATCCTATCCAGAGGTTCTACATACAAAATCCTTGTGACAAGCACTGGACATTTACAAAATTCTCACATGTTTAAAACATTTACTGTTACTTCACTTTGTCTGTGAGCTGCTGTACAGAGAGAAACAAAATGCTCACTGAATCCACTTCTAATCACTTAACTCACTGTTATCTTCAATCACTTCTGTCGTGTCTGCATCCTCGTTGTATGCTGCCTCCACAAACTGCAAGGCATCATCATTTTCTCCGGACTCGTCAATGACATATAACTTGGTTGGCTTGCCATTATATTCTGGGTGATTTTTTAGCTCGGTTTTAGCCCAGCTCATCTTGTTTCCGATGCTTCTCGTCATGGAGCCCAGGATTTCCTTCACCTCTTTCTTAGGCACAGTTTTGGCTAGGTAGGCTTGATACGCCTCTGAAACACAAAGGAGAGAAAAAAAGTTGAGTGTCGGGCAGCAACAACAATCTATTAAAATGGGTATCAGTTGACAACGAACCCAGAGAAACGAATTCACTCATTAACACAAAGTAGCCAAGAGCTGACAGTGATGCAGTATTTACTAAAAAAAAAAAAATTATTTAAAGAGGCCTCAAGTCAGCTATTTTTGCATATTCCTAATTATCATCTAAAACAATGATATCAATGCTCAAATTATTATTACTTTTTTTTCCTCGTATGAGAAGAAAAAAAAATTTAATATTTAAAAAACATGATCTCAAAATGGGGGCAGTAAAAATACTAGCAAAATTCAAATTTCCTGACATGGTGGCTTATCATGGCAATTTTCCACACAAAAAAACTCTGAAGATAAACAAAAACAAATACCTTGCAGAACGTTCATTAGGAGCACGTTGTTCACCTTAACCAAACATTTTGGTTTCACTGGTTCTATAAGAGAACGATTCTTGCAGCGGCTTGCGGTGCCACTTACAGAAGTGGTAGCCATGACTTTGAGTCCAAGCACCTTTAAAGCCAAGGCCTTAATATATTTGCCTGGCTGGTTTTTTCCTGTCAGTGCTTCATTCAGGACTGACTGGTATGCGGACTCATTCATCCATATTCCAAAGCCAAGATGGCGCTTAAAAATACAGAACCACCATTAATAAAAAAAAAAAGGATAAACAAAGCAATATAATATGGCAATAACAAATTACCTTGCCATTCTTCACTGCAAGAACTATTGGTCCGCTGGGAGCCAATTCAAAACTTGCGCTGCTGGACTGTTGAGACGTCTGGGAAGTGTCAAGGAAGCCTGTAAAGTAGCAAAATTTCAATATTACAATGTCATAAGGTATTAATACTTTTAATTAAGGGTAAGATAACACGAACAATCGATTGTTGTAGTCCCATTTGATTAACATGTAAACCTTGGCAACCTCATAATGATTCTGAATTTTTTTTGAGACAGTTCTTGGCATTAAAAAAATATGGAGAAAATTTCAAAACAATCGGACGATCCAATTTTTTTAAATTAATTTTTTAGTTTTGGTCTCCATGGGAAAGCCCTATACTGAAAATTTAAAAAATTCATTTAAAAAAATTGGATCGTCCGATTGTTTTGAAATTTTCTCTATATTTTTTTAGTGCCAAGAACTGTCTCAAAAAAAAAAAATTCAGAATTATTATGAGGTTGCTAAGGTTTGTATGTTAATCAAATGGGACTACAACAATTGATTGTTCGTGTCGTGTTATCTTACCCTTAATAACATGCATTCCATGAAATGAAATATAGAATTGTAGTTACAAAGAAGGATTGAAAACTTGAATGGGCGGTTGGGGACTGGGAGAGATAGGGAATATAATTGTAGTACATATTTTCTAAATTTTTAATCTTGTAACCATTGTATTCCTTTCTTTTTTTTAATATTTTTTTTTATCATTCCATATGCAAAAAGTAGCCTTGAGAACCTGCATTATTTAAAATAAAAAATGGTCCTATGAAATACATAAATCCACCTTTAAAAAACATTTACCTGGGCCTGTGCTTGCATGTGCTCTATCTTCCGTAAAGCTGCCACGCATGTAAGCCAGATGTTCTACTGCTTTCTCCAATAAGTCCTGGCATTTAACCAATACTTTGTGATTTTGTATTGATTGCTCTCCCAAAACGCGGACCCCACTTGCAATACCTTTTAGAGTTTCCTCATCTACAACTAGTCCAGTTTTTGGTGTTATAGAAATGTTTAGGGCATCTTTTTTTTTATTAATTTGAGCTTGTATAACACTAGACTGCTGCTCGTTCTGAAAAAAATAAAAATTATAAAATAAAAATAGAATTCATTCGTTTAATTTCAAACAGTACTTTTTATCGACAATCAATTTTTTTTTTTTAAATCATTCGAACCAAACTACCAACATTTTTAAGGGAGAAAAAAAAGAGAAATATATATAACCTGAGGATCATCAAATTGAGTGGTTTCAATATTAAACTAGGAGTAACCCTGGACAGAAGGCTGAGTGGTGAGGTGCATTTGGAGAGAAATGCAGACAAAGGTAAAAAGAGACTATCCCTAATGAAAAGGGCAGCTAGCGTTAAATGGGGAGCGGATCGTGAAACACTAGCTACAACGTACAAGACGTATGTTAGACCTGTGCTAGAGTATGGTACCGAACCTTTTGTCACTGCAACGAAGGCATCAACATCAGCAGTGGATAAAGTGCAAAATCAGGCACTCAGAATAATTAATGGAGCAGTGAGATCAACTCCTATTGCAGCTATGGAAATTAATACCAACATAGAACCCTTACAAGAAAGAAGAAATAAGGCAGCCATGAAATTACATGAAAAATTAATAAGATTGGAAGAAGAGGATTGGAATCAATACCAACCAAGTTCTATGAAAACTCAAGAAACTTTTATAGAAAAGACAACAAAACTAAAAAAAGAATATCTCAATCCGGCCATCTTACAAAGAAAACGTGAAAAAATATCAGAAAATTATCTTAGTGTGGCGACGGTGAACGTCCAGCATAGTATTAAAATAGAAGGTATCAGTAACAAAAAATCTCTCCTTGAAGAGGAACTTAGGCAACTTGCAAATAAGGAAATACACCGGAAATATCCTCTCCCGGACTGGCTTCACATCTATACAGATGGATCAGCAACACCCGGAGTTGGTAATGCAGGGGCCGGTGTATATTGCAAGCTTTTTCAAGAGTCTGCCCCAACAAGCAAGCATGGCAGCAACTTTGATGGAGAGGTTCAAGCTATCAAAATAGCCCTGGAAAAAATAAATAGCCAAACTAAATATAGTAAAATAGTATTACTTTCAGACTCTACTGCAGCAATTCAAGCAATAGCCTCTCCAGAGTCTCAAGACCAAAGAGTGGCAGAATGTAAAAAGCTAATTCAAAATCATCAAGACAATAGTATTACAATAGTTCTACAGTGGATACCAGCCCATTGTAGTATTCATGGTAACGAACAAGCAGACTATTTAGCCAAGATGGGCAGTAAGATGACACAGCCAACAACAAATATTTCCATTTACTCAATTCAAGCTCATATCAATAGTGCAGTGAAACAAAAAGTTGATCTAGACTGGAAAAAACAAGCAAGTGATAAAGTATGGGGAGACCTTATATTTAAATTAGCTAAAACTCATATTTACAATAGACTCACAGACACTGCTAAATTTAGATTAGACACAGGCCATGACTACCTTGGATGCTACCAGAAGAGATTTAAAATCCAAGATAGTGACATTTGTAAATTATGTAAAAAAGAACCCCAAGACAGAGGGCATCTATTTAGATGCTCTGCATTAAAAGCGGAACTTGACTTGTTGCCTGGCAACATGAAGCGGGAAGAGCAGGAATCCTATCTCTATTGGCTTGCTAGAAGTAAAATGGCTTAAACGCCAAAACGTGGGCATAAGAAAAGAAGAAGAAGATATTAAACTCCTCGTCATCTTGGGTTTCTGGTACACTTGAAGTTGCCATGGTTTCAGACCCTGAATTAACATCTTTTTTGGGTTTCTTGTGCTGGGAAAAATAAAAAAAAAGGTAAACTTTCTGCCACTTTTTGTTGAATATGGAATTGATCACTTGGGAGGTAAACGGAGAAGGTGAGTGATTTTATGCAGGGGTAATGAGTAATAACGGGAATAATTTTTAATACTTTTCCAACCTAGAACCTGCCTAGCCAAGAGTAGAACCTGTGACCAGGGACAGAGAACAGATAGGAAAAGCTTGAGCCCATATATTATATGCATCCTCCATTAACCCTTTTAGAACATTATATAAAATGGTCATAATCCGCAGGCAGCAAAAAGGGGTGAACTAAAACTGCTGAGACGATATAAGTTTCATAATGCTATTTTGAATTTTCTAGATCTTGGGAGTGATTAAAAGTGGGTGAATATTATAATTAGTCTCACCATTCTTGACGGGCTGGGTTCCCCACTCAATGATTGAGAGCTGGGGAATGAATTTGGAACGCTTCGTTTGCCAAACAGTTGGTCCGAGTCGTTATCGGAGCTCTCATGTTCAGGGTCCGTCTGGGACTTTGAAATTGGCGCCAATCTAGAGCGAAGTCCTTTCGGGCTTTTGTAGTCACATTCCGCTTTCTTTTCTGTACAGAAAAATAAATTTACGTTAATGATTAATTTCAGTTATTGCTGGAGTCAAAGAATATTTCCCTGCAAATGAATCAAATCAAATAAATTTTAAAAAAATCTAGTACAGTATGTTCTAAAACTTAATCGTTTATGGTTTGAGCAAATTCAGTCTTGCAGATTTCTTACAACAGCTCCATTTCCGGTTTTCGTCCATACGGTCAATCTTAAAATTCTACCTCAGTTTTCACAAAACTGATGAGACAGATTCGCTTCAAAATTTGTATGCTACGGTCTATTGATGGTGAGTTCAAAGTCCCCTGTAAGTCTTGTTGTATTCAGGCGCTATGATTATGAGATATCAATATACTGAGATTCATCCTTAAAAAGTTTTATTTGTTCATTTATAGTAAAATTAAATAACAATGAATTTAAATAAGATATCATGATTGTACTGTTTTGCAATAAATGATATAAATTGAAATTTCTGTTGTTATAATATGCAATTAAAAAATGAATATAGTCAATATAGGCCACACTCTCTTACACTGATCCTCGCCATCTATGAATGGCGCTGTAACTTTTTGCAACTTGCAGTTTGCGCCTCTTTTAAGTCGATCAATCACGCAATCACTTGGCAGCATAATTTCATTTCAAAATAATGGCCGCTGTGTTTCAACCAATCGCTTGCGTATCGCTTGGCAGCATGGCGGCACAAAATGTCCGTGGTTGTACTAGTCGGAATAGGAATCGGAATAGGCGACTTGCTTTGTCCTTACAATGATCCTCGCCATCTGCGAGTGGCGCTACAAATTCGTCTACGGTGAAAGTATGTAGAAACAAAACAATACATTGAGAAGATGGGGGGAAAATTTTGTGAACCGAGTTAGGTACGAAAGAAGATAAAAAGTTGACATTTTTCACTGCCAAAACGTGGTATATTTATTCTAGTATGATTCAGTACATTTGTTTTCACCGTAGCACTTCTCAATTCCAAATACTAGCGAGTAAAAGACAACTACCTCGGGCCACCGCGGCTGGTGTGACGCCATGCTGCCAAGCGATTTTGGTTGACCACAGAGCAGCCATTGATGGATCATGAACAGCATGATATCATACTGTCAAGTGATTAATCAACTTAAATGAGGCGCCAACTGCAAGTTGCAGCGCCACTCACAGATGGCGAGTATCAGTGAGTGCGTTTGAATTCACGGGCCAGCCCGGGCTGAAGCTTTTTTTGTCGTCAAGTGGGGCCAGCCCGGCGGCCATTTTCCTCCTCTCATGACGCCACTTCCTGGCTGGCCCAGGGTGACGCGGGCCGACTCGACAGTGCGACTGAGACCTAGCAGACAGACTGGGAACTGGCCCATGACAAAATTATGTCGTTTCATACCACGTGACCAAGGTCACCGCCATTTTACCCAGCCCGGGCTGGCCCGTGAATTCAAACGCACTCAGAGTGGAAGGACAAGTCAGGCGCGGATCCAGGGAGGGGGGGGCTGACAGCCCCCCCCCCCCCCTCGAAATTTTGGATTTAACATGGGCAATATAGGCTTTTCCCCCACTCCCAATTTTTTTAACATTGGCCTTATGGTGCAGCCCCCCCCCCCCCCCCTGATCTTTTTTTCTGGATCCACGCCTGGGACAAGGGACAAGTCGCCTATTCAGCATGTAACAAAAAAAAAAATGAATCACGCTCATTAAAAACGAGATCGTAATATTAAAATATTTTTATAAATTTTTTTTTTTTTGCAAATGTATTTATTTAGTCAATTAATTCGTCCGTCCTTGATCTTTACAAAAATGTTAGGTGTACATATAATGCATACGAGGTTTTTGCCAGGTTTTTTCCTTTTAGAAGCGGGAATTTGTGGTAAAAAATTGGCAATGGCTGCCATTTATAATATAGAATGCATGCCATATATATGTGCCAGCTATTTTGTGGAACGCGGGAAACATGTTTGTATGCTCTGCATGAATAAAATAGTCAATATCATACAGTATGCATACATATAAAACTACACGTTCAATGTACACATTTAACAGTCTTAAAAATCATTCATCTTGTAAGGTATGTTTATTTTATTAATTACCTGACATGACAGCAACTCTTATCTTCTTGATTTTGTTATTTATCTTCACAAAATAGTAAGTGTCATGTTTTATATTTCCCACTCCAGGAAATTTTGTAAAAGCATCTTCGTTAACTATAAAATTTCCTCCTTCTAAAGTAACTACTCTAAAGTACATTTTACAAAGCAATATTTATAAGACAAAAATGGCAACAGGCAACGCAGAACACAGAAAACTATCGAAAGCCACGCTTGTCACTCGTGAACGGCTAGGTGAAAAATGGTGAATGGAAGCAAAAATGGCGAATGGCGACTTTGCACACTTTGTCACTTCCGGTCAATTGTGGTGTTTGTTTCAAAAGACAAAAGAGTACCACTCCTATATTATCAAATTTTTGAAACTCATCAATGCAGTAAACTTTTATAAATTTTTCATATTTAATTAATATGCTATATAACGAATATTTCACAATTTCTTTAAATAAACCTTGTACCATTAAAGTCAATTCAAGTCTTTTACGGATAGCAGAAATCAGCTGTTTTTGTTTTGCTTTGGTCAAGAACGTCGATCTACGAGAGTTTTTCTTCTTTGTATGCTTTAAATATAGAAAATAATTAAATTTGTAACTTCCACGGTGCCTTTTAATTATGATTATTACGTCTCATATATTTTTCTTCAGTTAATTTTTTAAAATGGAAAGAAAATTTTATAAAAAACAGTTACACGTTGATGCTTCTCAAACACCTGAAAGAACACGAAGTCGCCGTCGTGCTAAGAAAAGACTTCGTAAAGGAGATGAAGAAGAAGGTACCAGAGACACCACTGACACCAGCAAACGAGGAGATGCAGAGGTATAATTATTTCAGCTCTGTATGCATACAAAATGCATAGACTGAATATTGTGTTAAACTGAACAATACTGTAATAATAATTAATAATTGGTTGAAAAAAATACATAGTTTGGAGGGGAAAAAAAAAGTATGTATGAAAGTACATACATAATATATGCATACATCATCAGCATTCTTAATTGTTATATGCATATACTGTACTGTAATAATTAAAATATCCATGTACATACACCACGTAGCTCTGTTTCGGACCTCCTTAAGACAATTCGCACTTTTAACAATTTTTATCTCACATATTTGGTGTTTTTAAAAATTCAAAAATATTATAAACATGTTTAATGGAATGTAGCAGTTATTAGTTTATCATAAATTTAGCTCAATATCAGAGCATCTCCTTTTGAGTGAAAAAAAATTTTGTGCCGAGGCAAATGATTTTTGAAAAAGTGCCGGTTTTGGATTTGACATGTTATTTACGAATATATGAACATATTAATGCATATTATGCTGTCTCATATGCAGTGCAGCTAGTACATATATGCATAAATCAACAAAATGTACACTATTTTTTGCTTCACCAAACAGACGTATTACACAATAATGTTTTGTTTATAAACGTTTACGAATAACCGGAATAACGTATTGTTGTATAGAGCAGAAGGACCTTGACTTGATGTATGTAATTTCTGCAATTACATGTATAATCACTAAAAAGCTGAGAGCAGATAAAATATAATAGTAGATAGAGTGCAATAATAAGATACTGTAAACAAGAAACATACAATTAAAATTATGGAGAGATTTTTTTAGGACAAAATTTTTGTGCCCTGCAAAACATTGCACATATGATTAATATGTTCACATTTACAATTTGAGGATCCTTCTTGTACTCGAAAATTGTTCCGTAGATGAACTAGCTCTTGAAGAAAACCAAAGGGATCTTAATTTTCATACGGCATGCCATAACAGTTTTATAGTATGTGAATCCATCTTTACACAAAAAATAACATATGCATATCTTTCAGGAGCCAACACAAGGTCACGACTCTGATTTTGACGCAGACCGTAGTTCCTCATCCGAGAGCAGCATTTTAGAGGTAATCACATTTTTTTTTTCTTCTTAATGACTCCAAGTTCATTTGTAACACTTTCACTCAAATCTACCATTGCTTGGCACTTTTCCACTTCCGATTATTTAACAAAAGCTTTAGCGTCCATCCTAGCTCAGGTTTCCATATTTCCCTTGGTCGCAGATAAATGCCGTGATGGATTGCAAGGTTGCGGCTGGCCTTGTTCCGGAAGACCCCACGAAACGCTCAAGTTAGGGTTTTGGAGGTTCGGGGTTTCAAATTTTGTGAGTAATGGACAACCTACATGAAAGTTTTCTTATTGCAGAAATGAATAGAGAGTACCAAATTATGCTACTCCGATTTTTTCAGATTTTTTTTGAAACCCGGAACTATTTTTAAATAATTATTGAAAGTGCGCCCACGCACCCCGATCCTATTCTTTTTATTAAGGCTTCAGGGGTGCCAACTTAACTTATAGAACTTTCAATATTTATTTAAAAATAGTTCCGGGTCTCAAAAAAATATGAAAAATTTCAGAGTAGCACAATTTGGTAGAATTAATGTTTAACAATTAGTGAGTGATTCAGTTTAAGAAAATGTATACTAGTGAATACTAAGATACCGGTACTAGTGAGCTAGTAAAAATATAATAATATATACTAGCAACTAACCCTGAAAATGGATGGCGCTGAAGCGTTGTGCCTATACCAGGCCGCCGGTGGCAGAAAGCGAGTGGCTTCGGCTGCTCGCTGCGAAGCCCTGGTGAGTAGGAGGGTCGCGACGATGAGCGCTGAAGGATCTGAGCGTGAGCCTGCCTGGAGCTACCGTTTGTGCAGATCTTGGTGGTTGTAGCAAATTATCATCATAATATTCTGCGTTAAAAAAGAAAACGTTACCTCCATTACCACAGAATTTAAAATAAATACGTTAGTTATTTTATTTTTCAAAATTGCTTTGCTTTAATGTAGAGTGAGTGGTTTCAATTTTTGGAAAATTTTATTTTGTAAAAATAGTTAAACTCGCCCTCTACTATTGAGATATGAAACCAAAAAATTCCATCTCAAATAGCTTTTACTACCAAAACTTTCCAAAGTTGGTGTTTCAGAGGCTTTTAACATGCATCTTTATGGAACAGAAAACAGCTTCTTAATCTAACCTCGTCTGAACTATGGTACTAATTAAAAAATACGTACGGAGCCGTTTTTCCTGAAAAAATCTTGAAAATCCTTACTGGAATTGACCCCCAAAAATTTATTTACTTTTTTTTTCGGAAAAACAGCTGCGTAATTTTTTTTTTATTTGACAATCCATTGAAGAATTCATCATAGATTACGTAAGTATTTTTTAATTGGTACCATAGTTCAGATGAAGTTGGTGTAAAAAGTTGTTTTCTGTTCCTTAAGGATGCATGTTAAAGGCCTCCGAAACACCAAATTTGGGAATTGTTTTTGGTGAAGCTATTTAAGATGGAATTTTTTGGTTTTCATTTCTCAATAGAAGGCAGGTTAAAATAGTTTAAGATAATAAAATATTACAAAAATATAAAATCGCTCACTCTATGTAATTCATATCAATAACGTACAGTTTCATTTCAGGTCCGTGAGAATGCGCTGCTTGCTACACGTTGTCTTCAATTTGACACTGAAAAGGGGCAGGCTGCAACATCAAGAGGGCCAAATGCAAGAGCTTCCACTTCAAGGGAGCCACAACTAGCTGAATTATCAGAAAGTGATTCTGATATTTATGTAGAAGAATTGGCAGATGCTAGATCAGATCGTGATGAACGGCCAACATTATATGTAAGTGATGAAATTGATAGTGATGATTTTTTTGATACTTCAAGTGATGAAAATTCTAATGAAGAAGATGATGAAGAAGAAGAAAACGTTGACAATAATTCTGAGTCTGGTTCAGAATCAATACATGAAAATTTTGATTTTGGTTTACCCAATTGTGCACGAAATGTTTGTGAAGGTGGTTGTACTGTAATGGATGCAATTTGTATGTTACTATCTTTGTCTTTTAAATATCATATTCCTGATTTAATGATTTTAGACTTGTTCATTATGTTAAATTTATTAATTGGACGGAACGAGTTTCCTGATACAATGTATTTAGTTAAGAAATTACTTGAAAAATCTACATCAAATTTGTCATACTATTTGTATTGTCGTGACTGTAAAGAATTCCTTGGAAAACTTGAGAAAACAAATAGAAGAAAAGAATTGTTCTGTGAATCTTGCCAAAATATGATAAAATTGAGTCATCAGTCGAATAATTATTTTGCAATTCCAAACCTTCAAGATCAAATTAGAAAAACTTTAGAAAGAAAAGGCATTTGTGAACATTTTAAACCAGAGCAAGAATCACCAGGTCCTAATCTGAAAGATATACACGATGGAGAGTTACATAAAGAATTACGTCAAAAGTTTGGTCCTAATATTTGCACTTACAATAATTTCTCTGACGGAGCTCCTGTTCATGCCAATAGTAAAAATTCAATGTGGGTAATGATGATATCTTTAAACTGCTTGCCTGCTCTCATCAGGTTTAAAAATGTGATCCTGGCAGGTATTTGGTTTGGAAGGGAAGAACCTATAATGCCCATATTTTATAAACCTTTTCTTGAATGGATACATTTTTTAGCCGACACTGGTGTTAACTGGAGATCAGCAGGTGGTGAGAAAATAAACACCAAGTTTTTTCCTCTTTGCTGGGTTGCAGATACAATAGCTCGACCTAAGCTGCAAAACTGCGTACAATTCAACGGAAAATATGGTTGTAATGAGTGTCATCATCCAAATGACGCAGTAGGTAGAAGTTACAATCGTTACGAAATGTATGATCAGCTTCCAAGAGACAGAACAGATTCTGAATGGGAGCGTGACGCAATTGCAGCTGATGAGACAGGTACGAGAGTAAATGGAGTTAAAGGAAAGTCATTTCTCAGTGTAGTTCCTGGAATAAAAATGATGTCGTCCTTTACTGCAGAATACATGCACTCTGCCTGTCTTGGGTTGTCAAAGTATTTTACATGCGTTTTATGGATTGATGCAGCTGCCAACAAACCCTTCAGTATTGGAAGTCCTGCAAAAATAAAACTGATAAATGACAGTCTCAAAAATATTAGACTACCATATTTACAAGACTCCAGACGCCCACGAAATTTTGCGGATCGCAGGCTGTGGAAAGCCAGTGAGTGGAAGTATTGGTTCATGTATTTGTCAATACCTGTACTGAAAAATGTTATGCCTCCTTTGTATCTTGCACATTGGGCTCTCTTTGCCAAGGCTCTCTTTCTTTTAAACCAAGAAGAAGTATCACATGATAATTTAAATGATGCTGAAGGTTTGTTGTTAACATTTGTATGGGGTGTGCAAACATTATACGGAAGGAAGTGTATGACATACAATGTTCACTCTATGACACACCTTCCAATTAATGTTGTTAGGTCTGGTCCATTGTGGTGCACAGGAGCATTTCCATATGAATCTAAGATTGGTAGCATCAAAAATTTTTGCACTGGCTGTAAAGGTGTGATTAATCAAATTGTAGAAAGATTATTAAAATTACAAGATATGCCTTCATATATTACATATAACACTACAAATGAAAAAATAAGTGAGTTTTGTATGAACGCTGTGAAACACAGTAGTGCGGCATTACAAATTGAACCTAAAGTGTATGGTAAAGGAAAAGTAGATCCTCAATTCCGAAATTCTCTTGTCCATCCTAAGGTTATAATAAATGGTGTAGTGTATAGGAGTGCCTTTAGCCAAATGCACACTAGAAATATGGACTCTTGTGTTAAGCTGAGAAACGGTTCTTTCTGTATAATTGAAAAAATTGCTCAGGCCATGGACTGTGATGCAGTTCCTCAAATCTCTATTTATGTGCAAATTCTTCACACTGAAAACTTTGAATTTCAAGGATTTCCTGAAAATAGTATTGAGCCATTTAGCATGGATCACATCTTTACTGCAACCAAAACAAATAATTACGAGTCTCTACCAATTTCAGAGATTGTAGAAAAATGTATCTATCTAGAAATTCATGATGAAATATTTGTATGTACAACTGCAAATAAGTGTGAAGTGCAATAGTTTGTGTCTCTGACCTAAAAAAGTAGTAGTAGTTTCCACTTTTTAATTTTACTATGTATTTTGAATTTTGATAAACATTTTAGTGCGAAAAAAAAAAAAAAGTGAAAAAACAAAAATATTCTTTCCACGAAAAAATTCCAGCAGCAGAAAATGTTTGAAAAGCTCAACGAGCAAATTTGCAGCAATGTCGTGAAGTTTTTTCAGAGCTTTTATCATAATGCATATATATTTTGCTCTGAATGCACCTGACATCATCAGTTACCGAATTTCGTTCGGTGTATGTTTCAAACATTATCTGCTGAAACTTAATTAAAAGGCGGAGGATTGTGACTGTTTATTAGTGCACTAATAACTTCAACATAATTTTTAAAGTAGAGTTCTTATCAGAAAAGAAAGGTTGAGTTATTATTTTATAAAAATGGCTGAAGTGGTCCTGCATATCAAACCGAAATCCAAAAAATTCTATCTCACGTAGTTTTGCCCGAAAAAAATTACAAAGTCAGAGTCATCGTTTAACATGGGGTCTTACCTGACAAAGACCCTCAAATATTTAAAAAAAAAAAAAGTACACCGTTAGCTGGTATGAAAAAAATATACCGATATTTTTTTATGGAAAAACGGATTTGAGCGAAAAAAATTTATTCGGTTTTTGGTTAAAGCTTGGTTCATAGAACATCACTACATTTTTTCCTTACCACCTGACGGTGTATTTTTAGGAGATATTCGAGGGTCTTTGTCAGGTAAGGCCCGTGTTAAGCGACGCATTCATTCTGAATTTGGCTTGTTTTTTTCTGGCAAACTTATTTGAGATAGAATTTTTTGAATTTTGGTTTGTTATGGAGGTCTACTTGAATTTTTTTTAGAAAATAGTAACTGATAACTGAATTTTTTCTGTTAGGTACTCTAAAATGAAAAAAATTAAAACATGAAATCATAAATATGAAATGTTTAAACCTAAGTTGCATGTTCATTAACACATCAAGATTTCTGCATTACGGTTTTTCCCCCAATTTTATACTGTATATAATATTAATTAATAAATGAAGTGCATTCTCTTGAATTTAAAAACAAATCTTAATATTTCATAAATATATTGATATAATTATATAGATGCCTGTTTCAAATAAAAGAAAATTAAGTATATTGCAATGGAATGTCTCACCTGTTGAATTGAATCATGATGTTGTGAAAGTAAAATATATTTGTATAGTTATATTATTTTTGTATCCACTTTGTATGTTCCAGCTGTACATATTTTTTTTAATTTCTATCAAATAAATGTGAGTATGAATTAAACTATATACATTTTTTTTTTAATTTTTCTTTCCATTTAACTTCTCACTAAAAATATTAAATGTACATTTAATTATGTACATAGCACATTTCAAGGCTTATAATTGGATTATTCTGAACTATGGTGGACTTCAATACAGCCGTATAACGTGTTGACTTGTTTGATTTAGATTATGAACTGTTCTGAGCTGCGGTAAGGCAGGATATCAATGTACATCTTTTAACAAGGCTATAGACTATTTCGAGCTGTGGCGAACTGCCCTGGACAAAGTATTATTGATTGCTAAAATAACTATTAATGATTATTAATATTATATAATGCCTTAAACTCTTTTGAGCTAGAGTGAACTGTCTGAGCTGCAGTGGACTGTCCTGGGCTGCGCGCAGTTGAGTCCATGGACTGCCGCTGAACTGGTTTGAACTAAACTGGACTTTCTGAGCTGCGGTGGACTGTCCTGGACTGCAGTGGACTGTCTGAGCTTCAATTAACTCATTTGAACTTGACTGGACTGTCTGAACTGCGGTGGACTGTCCTGGACTGCAGGCAGTTGACTGTCTGAAGTTCAATGGACTAATTTGAACTAGACTGGACTGTCTGAGCTGCGGTGGACAGTCCTGGACTGCAGTGGACTGTCTGAGCGTCAATGGACTAATTTGAACTAGACTGGACTGTCTGAGCTGCGGTGGACTGTCCTTGACTGCAGTGGACTGTCTGAGCGTCAATGGACTAATTTGAACTTGACTGGACTGTCTGAGCTGCGTTGGACCGTCCTGGACTGCAGTGGACTATCTGAACTTCAATGGCCTAATTTGAACTAGACTGGACTGTCCTGGACTGCAGTGGCCGTCTGAGCTTAAATGACTTATTTGAACTAGACTGGACTGTCTGAGCTGCGGTGGACTGTCCTGGACTGCAGTGGACTGTCTGAGCGTCAATGGACTAATTTGAACTAGACTGGACTGTCTGAGCTGCGGTGGACTGTCTGAGCTTCAATGGACTAATTTGAACTAGACTGGACTGTCTGAGCTGCGGTGGACAGTCCTGGACTGCAGTGGACTGTCTGAGCGTCAATGGACTAATTTGAACTAGACTGGACTGTCTGAGCTGCGGTGGACTGTCCTTGACTGCAGTGGACTGTCTGAGCGTCAATGGACTAATTTGAACTTGACTGGACTGTCTGAGCAGCGGTGGACTGTCCTGGACTGCAGTGGACTATCTGAACTTCAATGGACTATCTGAACTTCAATGGACTAATTTGAACTAAACTGGACTGTCTGAGCTGCAGTGGACTGTCTGAGCGTCAATGGACTAATTTGAACTAGACTGGACTGTCTGAGCCGCGGTGGACTGTCCTGGACTGCAGTGGACTGTCTGAACTTCAATTAACTCATTTGAACTTGACTGGACTGTCTGAGCTGCGGTGGACTGTCCTGGACTGCAGTGGACTGTCTGAGCTTCAATGTATCAATTTGAACTAGACTGGACTGTCTGAACTGCATTGGACTGTCTTGGACAGCAGTGGACAGTCTGAGCTTCAATGAACTCATTTGAAGTAGACTGGACTGTCTGAGCTTCAATGGACTAATTTGAACTAGACTGGACTGTTTGAGCTGCGGTGGACTGTCTGAACTTTAATGGACTAATTTGAGCTAAACTGGTATGTCTGAGCTGCGGTGGACTGCAGTGTACTGTCTGAACATCAATGGACTAATTTGAACTATACTGGACTCTCTGAGCTGCATTGGACTGCCGCTGAACTGGTTTGAGCTAAACTGGACTGTCTGAGCTGCGGTGGACTGTCCTGGACAACAGTGGCCGTCTGAGCTTAAATGACTTATTTGAACTAGACGGGACTGTCTGAGCTGCAGTGGACTGTCTGAGCTTCAAAGGACTAATTTCAGTGGCGATCGGTGACCTTACTACATAGTCATGCGCATTGAAAACGACGAGAATAAAATGCCAAAGGGGGGTCCGAGGGGCCGAGCCCCCCGTACAGCCCGCCGCAGGCGCGATTTTTTCTAAAAAAGGGGCGTGGCAAATAAATTTTGAAGTTCAAAATTAACACTCCAGAAACATGATTCAAAGTTTTATATGATTCCTAAAATTATCAATCCAGTATTATTTTATTAAAAATCAATGAAAACTTTGATTTTTTTTTTATAACCGAAGCTATATATACCATCGATGATGTTTTTGTTTCTTTAATATTTTTGCCGTATTCTAAAAAAAAAAAGTTAATTTACTAATTTCAATGTTTTTAAATGTATATATTTTTCATTCTTTTTAATCAACGGTGCAAATTATAAAGTCTTATTTCTCATTTTCCGTTGCTCCTAAATTATATTATAATAAGTATAATTTTTATTCTACCATATATATGTCAATGTAAAACAAACTTACTAAAAATAAAATTTCATATATAGACGACGCTCTTTTTGGTAAATTATCAATAAATTTGTCAACTTATTATATTAGGTATATTTCACACAGTTTAAAGAAACTCCCTAGACAGTACACGCATAACACAAGCAAAATACATCGCAGGCATCACTGAACAGAACCAGACGTGTGCGCTTCCGTACTAGCTTGCGAAATTTACTAACTACTAAGTAGTTCGTTTTTGCAACACAGCATATATATGGCGCTAGCTTGCAAAGAATATTTTTTCTATCAAAAAAATCAGACTAGAGACTATAAGACTACAGACTAGGTAATTTAAAAATTAGAATAAATGTGGTAATTTCATAATTGATATTTTTATTTTAAAAGAGTAACATGCTTATTTATTTATTAAAATATTAAATATTTTTGAATATGAATATCAAAGTTTCTCGTCATCTGATTTTGATTGGTTGAGGAGGCTCTGAATACAGCGCTTCACCAGCTATTATTTTTACAATAGCCCACCCCACCCACCATCTCATTTTGCGCCTTTTCTATTGGCTAGATCCGGTTCTAGTGACGTAGTGATGACTGCGATCACTCGGGCCGCAGTCTTAAATCGCGAAAAAATACGAAGACAAGCGAGAATAAGATCAGCGGGATTTTATTCAAAATTATAAATTCAAACTAATGAAAATTATATGCTTGGAGCACCAAAAGACAATAAAAAAAAATCCCATCATTCCCATCTGTGTTGGTCATGCAGTGCATTCTTCGCATCTATGGACCGATCGCCCCTGACTAATTTGAACCAGACTGAACTGTCTGAGCTTCAATGGACTAATTTGAGCTAAACTGGACTGTCTGAGCTGCGGTGGACTGTCCTGGACCACAGTGGCCGTCTGAGCTTAAATGGACTAATTTGAACTAGACGGGACTGTCTGAGCTACAGTGGACTGCCGCTGAACTGGTTTGATCTAAACAGGGCTGTCTGAACTGCGTTGGACTGTCCTGGACTACAGTGGCCGTCTGAGCTTAAATGGACTAATTTGAACCAAACGGGACTGTCTGAGCTGCAGTGGACTGTTCTGGACTGCAGTGTACTGTCTGAGCATCAATGGACTAATTTGAACTAGACTGGACTGTCTGAACTGCATTGGACTGCCGCTGAACTGGTTTGAACTAAACTGGATTGTCTGAGCTGCGGTGGACTGTCCTGGACTACAGTGGCCGTCTGAGCTTAAATGGACTAATTTGAACTAGACGGGGCTGTCTGAGCTGCAGTGGACTGTCTGAGCTTCAATAAACTAATTTGGACTAGACTGGACTGTCTGAGCTGCATTGGGCTGCCGCTGAACTGGTTTGAACTAAACTGGACTGTCTGAGCTGCGGTGGTCTGTCCTGAACTACAGGACTAGTTTGAGCTAGCCGAAACTACTTTGAGCTGCAGAAAGGTTATGAGCTGATATGAACTAATTCAAACTGCATTGAACTGCAACAATTTTGAGCAGGAAACAGCTCAAAATAGTTAAAAACTGTTTTGAACTGATCTGAGCTTCGCTGTTCAAAACAGTCCAGAATATTAGCCCATTTGAACTGCATGAACTGATTTGAACTACCTTAATCAGCTCAGACTAGTCCAGATTTAGACGTGGGTACATACATGACAATTTTTTATTTATTTTATTTTTTATTATTTTTTTTTATTAATATTTAATAATAATAATAATAATAATAATAGTTGTTTATTGAGAATTGGTACAGGAAAAAAAACAGTACACAAATATACATACATATATTTACTGTATGTATATTTTTTTTACCAATGAATGGACGGTACAGCACTAAATTATGTTACTATGAATTTGTTCAGTTATTTTTGAGTCCCTGAACTATTTTTAAATATATATGTACTGTATTTAGGCTGTGTTCGAATTGACATAAAACAGTCTGTATGTACAATATTGACTGTCATTTTTTTGGTATATGACGTCATTCGTATAGTTATTTGTTTGTATGTATTGATGCGCATCAGTATGCACGGTGCATACCGTACCACACCGACTGTACACGGAAATGCATACCAGGCGTACGAACTGAATGCACACTGAGCGGCAAATTCAAAATTACAAGGGACTGGGCATAGCCCTCTGGTGGAAGGCCAAGACCTGACCGCGCCCACTTTTCAATAGCCGTCCTACTGAGCAGCAGCTTTGCGTGTAATCAAATGGGAGAGGACTTCACTTTGGTCGCGGTTTACGACAATTGCGCTGTGTGCTAGAGTTTTGAAAATGAAACTAGTTTAACTCTAATATAGTCTAATCTTGCGTAACAACCTTCTTTTTCACGCAAAACCAATATTAATACACTCCAATTAATTTTTATGAACCCGACTTCTGTTACATCTGCGCATGCGCGAAGCCGCGAAGGAAAAAGTTAGTTTACTGGCGATGACGTCATATAAACATTGAAAACCTTTCTTCATAGCGATCAGTGACTTTCACTTTACTTAATTGCAATTTCTTTACTTTGTATATCAAGTAAAGTTATAACTACATCGAAAATAATGTATGAAAGTTGATGCAAGTACTTTTTTGCATTTTCAATATTCCGTGACGTCATGATACATATCCAAGGCTTGGAAGATATAACTAAGTTCCCGCCCTGACTTTACCGTAATATTTCTCAGGTAATATAATATTTATCAACTAAATAAAATAATCAGCACGCAGGAGACTACATTAAAGTAGTATCGCACTACAAGATACCTTCAATAATATCAGGTAAATATTTTTAAAAAAATAGTTCCTCCCCATTACTTCGATTACTTTGCGTGTTATTTTTTAAATTTCAGACGGCTAATATCTTGACAGTTGACGATCGCCCCTGCTGGTCTTGGCCTTCCACCAGAGGGCTATGGACTGGGTATGACAGCTGAGTAGTTCTAAACTTTAATAACAGATGGCATGGTATGAATCTGTATAGATGTCCGAATTAAATCTTTTAATTTTCATACGCACGGTATATATACGCATACAAAATGTATGGGTACGCATACTAACCGTACATATAATAATTATGTCAATTCGAACACAGCCTTAGTAAAAGTTTTGCAACCTCTGTTGTCCCCTCTGGATTATTAAAAAAAAAAAAAAAAAAAAGGCTTGGACACCCACTAACGCCCCTCCATCCAGGGAATGTGGCCACATGCATGCACTTTAATTCATTTTTTAAAAGTAGTTCCTTGAATAAGGGGGTGGGATAAAATAAAAAAATCAGAGTGTCATAATTTTTGTCACTCTCTATTATTTCTGCAATAAAAAAAAATTCATGTAGGATGTCCATTGCTATAAAATTATATTTCAATAAAGAGACAAGATTCATGAAGCCATTAGACATTAATAAAAATCTCAACTTTTTTCCAGCAGCCAGACTCCCCAGTAGTTGCCTCCTCAGTTGCTGTTTCTCCTCCTGCCAGCCCCGAGATGTTGGCAGACAATTTCTCTGACAATTCAGAAGATGCCTTCCCTGAACTTCTAGAAAACTTACCTACAACATCAGACCCCATAGAAGAACAACAAATTGAAGAGCTCATAAACATTGGTATAGTTCCCGTTACAAAACCTAATGCATTTGTTTGTGAAGAATGCTCTGTGACTTGTATAGATAAAGATGATCTGGAAAATCATTATGATAATGAACATGTGTTTTTCCTATGTACAGAAGGTTGTGATCTAATATTTAATAGTAGCACTGAGCTAAATAAACATATTAAACAAGCACATACACCAAAAGTAAATTTGTTGAATGAACTAATTCAAAATAAATTTAAAAAAATTGTTCATAATGTATGTAATGATAATGAAATTATAAAATTAGCAAATGAAAGAACTGAAGAGCTTAAAAAAAGTCATAAGAAGAAACTCGTGGGAAAGGAAATTAGTGAATTGAAATGCCCGATATGTGACAAGGTATATAAGAAAAAATGTCATCTGAAATATCATATACTTCGACATGGTGGGTTAAGAAAAGAAAAGTGCCCTGTGTGTTATAAATGGTTGAATGTTGACACATTGAGAAGTCATAAACAAACTCACAACGCGAAAGAATTTGTGTGTGATGTTTGTCAACGCCAATTTTCCTGTAAACGTTATATTGATACTCATATTCGTAAAGTTCATATGAAAGAATGGTTTTATCAATGCACAATGTGTAATAAAAAACACAAAAATGAAGCAAGTATTAAAAAACATGTTAAAACTCATAAAAAAGTAGCTCTTACAACGGAATCAAAATTTTATATTAAAAAATCAAACTTTCATTGTAAAATATGTAACAGATATAGTGCTAATGAATTTCATTTTAAAGATCATATATTAAAACATAAAAGAGCAAAAAATGGTAATACACATATTGATCAACCAAATTTTCAATGTGAAATGTGTGCTAAAATGTATAAAACTAAAATTGGTTTAAATTTACACATACAAGCCCATCAAGGTGAAAAACCACATCAATGTCAATATTGCCCAAAAAGATTCTTACACAAACAAGCTCTACAAACTCATGAAATGATACATGAGGGTAATTTGGCATTTAAATGTCACTTGTGTCCAAAGTCTTATGTAACAGCTCTCATATTAAGAAATCATATTCGTAGGATACATTTAGACCTTCGTCCATTTGAATGCAAATTCTGTGATAAAACCTTCCACACCGCTAATAACCTCCGTGTACATACAAGAACTCATACAGGCGAAAGACCATTCATTTGTAAATTTTGTAATAGACAATTTACACAAAAACATGAAATGCAAAGACATGAAGCAACTCATTCTAATAGTTATGTTTATAATTGTAAAAATTGTAAATTTGGTAGCAATCGACTAAAAATTTTGACAGAACATATTTGTAGTGAAAGTAAAAAGGAGTAGGGCAGCATGCAATTGTCCTGGTCCATTTCTATGTGATTACTGACTATCTGTGTACAGTAAAAATGAGGAATAGAGAAATAAGAAGAATTCAAGTACTGTAATAAACCTGAACTAATTTTGTAATTTAAACTCTGGTTTTTAACTCAGTGTATCAACATCAGGCATTTAATATAAATAAATAATAAATATGTTGTAAAATGATATAATAATATTTCTTATTTTAATGCATATTATACCCAGATCTGGCCAGCCTAAACGTTATCATTAGTTAAGACTTTATTATTCTGAATTGGCAATTAGCAAACAACGGACACTATAGAGATCTTCTATAACCTGTTCCGAAGTTGCTTTGTTTGTCTATCTGTAGAAAAGCACTTTTAAGTTTTGTAAAATGATAATGTATAATAATATATTATTATAGTACGAAAATAATTATATAATTTAAAAAGTGAGCTTATTATATTCATATATATTATTTAAAATTAATTAAAGCCAGCAACCTAACTTTCACCTAGAATTCTTATATCTTTGTTAAATTCTCTATGCAATAGATACAAATTGAAACATTACTATAGTTAATGAATTATCTTTAATTTTATAATTTTAAAAAAAAAAACATGCTAAAATTCAAAGCTTGGATTAAGCTATAATAATAAGTATCAATTCATGGTAATAAACCAAAGAATTACGTAATATATTTTCTGTGACTTTAATTCGTATAAAATATTCGAAGGAAAATAAAATGAAATTCTTAAATGTAAGGGCAAAAGAACTTGTAAATTATATAGTTAAATTGCTCCCCAAAATTTTTTTTTTTTTTTTTTTTTTTACTTTTGTTGAACTGCGAATCTATTTATTTAAAGGGAGCGGTCAACGTACACTGCATTGCACTGTAGGATGTCCGCCTGTAATGTATGCTTCCCTTCGAGCATGAAACCAAACAAGGTTGCATAGCTTTCAGGCTGACAGTTGTTTTGACACCGTACTCTCCACATCTTGGGCCTATTTAGGATTATATTAAAATAAAAGTTGACTTTTTACTTCTATCTTGTCAATATGCTAAATTGTATTTTAATATTTTTAATTATTTTTATTTATAATTGTGAAAATTGCCTGTTTTTTATATTTGTAATTAGTTTGATGTTGTAACAATAGAGGGCGCGAATGTATCAAAACAAAAATATTGCCAGCTGTTCGTCAGCTGTCAACGTAAGCTTGTGCTAAAAAGTTTGAAGATATTGGTGAATTAAAGAATTAAATCATGTCTAGAAAATAAAATATACTTATAAAATTAATAACTAATTATATTTTGAAAGTACGATGTTAAAAATTAAAGAGACCATGTATTCCTATAAAGACAAATTAATTCAAGAAACAAATACTTTTTTTGATCAACCCTTATTTATATTAGTTTTTGTGTCATCAATATTTATAAATAAAGTAAGTTATGATTGTAGGATATATTTTCAATGCTAAAAATTAATGTCAATCAGTAATACCTAAATAAATAGAGTAAAAAATAACCTGGAATCACATTTTTACTGTATGCATAAAAAAGTACTATAATGCATATATACAAACAGTTTTAGACTGCAAGATATATGTTCAAGCGCTCTAATTTAATGTCTGTTTCAGTATGTTCTGTCAGTGCTCAACTTCACATACCCTACTATATTCCAAGGCTGGCAGACTCTTGTAGGAGTCATTGTGCTAAAAATCTTCGTTCTCGTCACTAATGGAAAAGCATGGCAAGTCTCCGCCATGGATCGTAAAGGACTGTTCATGTTGCTGCCACACTTCATCTGTTATGTGTCAGCTCTTGTTGCGGGGTCGAAGGCTCTCTCCAAGCTGGTGAGATATTTTGTAATAGTCAAACAACCTTTTTATTTAACCAGTTCATAGAGAAATACAGTATAACAGATCTTAGTTTACCTCTAAACAGTTTAGTCTAGACTAAAAGGCGCCGGATATCAGCCAATGAAAAGGCTAGAATGACTGCTGGCCAATTTTTAATTGGCTGATATATCTGGCGCCGTCTAGTCTACTGAACTGTCTAGAGGTAAACTAAGATCTGTTGTACTGTAGGTGATTAAATAATGAACTGGTGGTATCTGCACCATCAGTGCCTTACAACCTAATTAAATTAAACAGGAATTATGATTTAATGTGCTATGTCTAAAAGATTTATCTCAGATATGCTTCAAGAGTTATACAATATTTTTACAGAAGAAATTAGATTAGAAACTGTAAAATCATATATAATCTGTGACTGGTTTTAGCCCGTGGCGGTGTTTGTGAGTGTCAGTGGCCTCCCCAGCAGCTGCATCTTCCTGCTTGACCAGCTGCAAGAAGCGCCAAGTTCGGCCAGCCAGGCACAGATCTGCTCAGCGTCCCTCACCTTTATCACCTCCGTCCTAGTCCTACTGCTCGACAGACAGTTCGAGGTGAGAATTAACTATCAACATTATTGTTATAATAATAATAAATGTTTATTGAGCAATTAAAAATACCATACAAATAAATACAGCAGTGACAATAAAATACTGTTAAGCTCAATGAAATTGTTGGCATTGAAAGTAGAAAAAACAGCATGCAGACATGAAAAAAGTACATACTGGTGTATGAAGAGGATTTTTGACAACCTTTTGCTATATAGAAAGAGAATCTATCGGCAGTGTGATCAAGTCCCCTAATAGGCTTCCACCCCCTCCCCATATGCACTTAGTAAAGAGAGGGAAAAAAATGCAGAACACCCTCCAATTTTTTAATTGTAAACCTATATAATTTAATAACATTCACATCTCGATTGACCTACTGTAAAATGTGTTCTTGTTTTACTTTAAAAGAATCTATAAATAACAAATGCTCCTGTAGTGATCCAAATAGAATTTATTAGACAAATTTAAAATTGAATCTATACCAAATGGTCCTGTGGTGGTAAAATGGAATTTATTAGACAAAGCTGCTCTAGCTGCTTCATTACTGTACTTAATTTTGCTCTAGCTGCTTCATTACTGTACTTAATTTTCTTCATCCAACATTTTGTCTCTATGTGATTTTTATTTTCTTATGTCACCAGGAGGAGACACTGTTTGAGACGTCCAACAGTCCGTACTATTGGGCCCTCTTCTTCGTGGTGTGTATGACGGCCCAACAGCTGTACGCGAGGATATCAGACCAGAAGTACTCGAGTTTGGACAAGCTTTACTATGGCAACTTGTTCAGGTGAGATTGAAATTTCACGTTTTTTAGTTTTTTCACCTCAAGTTGGGTTGCTTTAACGACAATAAAACAATACAATATCTCCTAATCTAAAAATATGTTATTGTCCTAGAAATCATGCAAGTGCAAAATTTGTTGTTTAAACTTTGACCCTCATATACTGTTAAAATAAAGTTTGCATAAAGAGAAATTTAACTTTTCTGACATATTATTTTTTATTATTTAATTTTTTTTTTAATTTACCAATTAATGTAATTTTTATTTATTTATTTATTTATTTATTTATTTATTTATTTATTTATTTATTTATTTATTTATTTATTTATTTATTTATTTATTTATTTATTTATTTATTTATTTATTTATTTATTTATTCATTTATTTATTTATTTATTTATTTATTTATTTATTTATTTACAGTATTTATTTTTTATTTTTTTAAGGTCAGCAGCAAATGTGCTGCATCAATCGCTCCGTTCCACTAACTTGTTAATTTTTGTGTCTGTATACAGTATGAAATAATTTCCTATATAATTAAAACTTGTCATTTTAAACAAGAAATCTCAGCTTTACAACCTTCACTGTTTCAGTGTGGTACTACTTGCTCCAGCCAGCGTGTACTTAGAGGAAGCATTCCAAGCCCTACACTTTGAGTACGCCAAGCAGACATTATTCCACGCCTCCTGCCTTCTCTCTGGTCTGCTAGCTACAGCAGTTGGTCTACTTCACTGTCGACAATCAGCCAATCAGGCGCAAGATCTGAGCAGAGGAAGAGCTTTGGCGGGACTGATAAGTTTTTTAATTCCTGTATTTAGAATTCCAGATAGCGCTTTAGTGAAATGGATTATTTTTGTTAATTTAACATTAGGACTTTTAATACCTTTTAAAGTTAATGAAAATAGTTTAAGTAGACAATCATCATTAAATAATTTACAAAAAGCTTCATTAGTTGTTGTTTAAGTGCAAACTTTTTAAAATATTACATTATGCTCTGGTATATAGTACTGTATTTTATTTTGATATCTAAATATAGGAAATAAAGTTATAACATTACATACTTATTTTTTTACAGAGCAATTTAATGTTATTGTGAATTATTAGGCAATATTCATGATGGTATTTAATATGATTCGTTGACGACAGATAATATTATTCTTATTAAACACCGTCATGTGAACGTAGTGAATGAAATAAAAGATGATACCACATTTTCAATCCTGATAATACTTTCACCTGAAAATATAACTATAAGGTACAGTTTTGATGTAATTTTGATCTGTTCAATTGTAATAAGATGCAAAGTTGAACATTTTATTAACTTGAATATCATCCCCACTCCGAAATTGTTTCGTCTTGGGTTCACAACTATTTACATTATTCCATTCATTATTAAAGTACACTTTGTCACTTTAATGCTGTTTAAATGTTTATTTATTGAAATTCTGTGGCAGAAATATTTCATAACCAAGAAAGAATTTTATTGAAGTCAAAGAATGAATGTGTTTTTCCTGCTTAATTTTATAGTGCCAGCTCATAATAATATTTTTTGTTAACTATTTTAAAAATAGTATTTTTTAGTAATAAAAGTACATTATTGCATATTTTTATATTCTGAATGGGTCAAAGTAATTAATATTAAGTTTAAAAAAAAAAGTAGATTTATGTGATATTATTTTAAGAAATATGTGGAAGATTTATAAACCATGCATGTTATTTTGTTATGTGAGTTATGTCTAAATGTTAAATACAGTTAATACATCACTTCTTTGTATCTTGCTTTTTTATTCTGTTGGTATTAACAAGCAAGAGTTGATGCCTGAAAATTCACAGAAGTGACGTAAATTTATGCGTAGTTCCGCTTTTAATAAGTAGAAATTAAATACGTCGATTCCGGAGATTTTCAGGCATCAACTCTTGCTTTTTTTTTTTTTTTTTTTTTTAAGACTCTACTGTATATTGTTTTTCTGTTATTGCACCCTTTACGGCAATCCAAAGTATCCCCCCATTTTTTTTTTTTTTTTTTTTAACTATTGATAAAGGTCTTATTCTTCTTACCTTCTCTAAAATGTCAAATCTTTATTTCTTTGTCTATTGGAGCTACTGCTGCAGTGCCAGGAGGTAAATCACATAGAAGTAAAGTTTATTTGTGCTGTCTTAAATGAGGGATGTACTGTACATTTATAATTAATGTATATTGTATGAATGTTATTATAGGTGCACGTTACTAGCCAGCATTATTTTCCATGACATTATTTTAATTAGGATTATTTGGGTAGCAGGGAATATAAAATTAAAAAAAATTCTTGTAATATAATTTTGTTATTATAATATCTCATATTCAAAATCACGTTTACTGTATATATAACATTTTAAAATTTTGTTAAATCGCGATCTTTTCCAAACACTTTTTGCGTTGAGATCGTGGAGATGACAAAGAAATATTTATGAATTCAAATTTATTCATTTTTAACTCAAATTTACAAAACAATCTATAATTGTTATTGGATATTTGTTGGTATAAATACGTAATACATAATGTGAAATTTACATTGTAAATAAATATTCGTATAGTAATAAATATATATTTTAAATATTACGAAATTGTGTTATTCTCATTCTATCGCTCTCATTAAATGAATTAAAAATTATAAACACCTGAACAAAAATTCAATTATTTAGCATTTTTTCTTCAAATATTATTATATAATATTTTATTATGTTATTATATTTATATTATATTATATTTTAATATTATAATATTATTGATTTATTTATATATATCATCATAAAAAATTCACAACTATTTAAACACAATATTCTCCTATTATTTTTTTATTGTTTTAATTGATGAACTGATTAGTTTAAGTACAATTTACTGTCAAAATAAGTTCAACTTAAAAATATTTTTCAAATGAGGTATTTAATGCCATTTTTGGGTGCGATTCACGAAGAAGTTAGCTACATTTCTAACCACGTTTAGCTTAATTAACCACGTTTAACTATGCCTGTTTTACGTGTTAAATCACCTATAGTTAAACGTGGTTAAGGTAAACGTGGTTATAACTGCTTCGTGAATCGCGCCCTTTTTCACCATCGGTAAAATTTAAAAATAAAAGCGTTATTATAACTTATACATAAATAACACATATCGTCTTTCGTCCGCAATAATGTCATGAGCTATATTATATGCCTATACCACCACGATCTTGTTGCAATAATGAGCTATCTGCTTTTTCAGGTGGGCGCAATAGTGAACTTTATTTTACACTGACTTACAGCCCATAATGGACAATTTGCATCAACTTTTTTTACTAGCTCAATCGAAAGAGGAGGTCGAAAAATACACCTGTGAATTTTATGCGATTTTTATTCGTACTGCATCATGGCTAAAAGAGAGGTCACGTGACCTGGAGCCGGCGCCCGTGTCGCCCGTGACGTCACTTAACTGTTCCGTCAAACAAACGATCGACTTTATAACGCTTGCAAACAACCACGTTGCTATGGAAACAAGCAACAATTAATTTATTTTTTACAAGCGTTATATAGACAATCGTTTGCTTGACCAGACAGTTCAATGACGTACGTCACGGGCGACACGGGCGCCGCCTCCAGGTCACGTGACCTCTCTTTTAGCCATGATGCAGTACAAATAAAAGTCGCATAAAATTCACAGGTGTATTTTTCGACCTCCTCTTTCGATTGAGCTACCAAAAAAAGTTGATGCAAATTGTCCATTGCGCTCACCTGAAATAACAGACAGCTCATTATTGCAACGAAATCGTGGTAGCTAGGCAGATAGTTTATTATTGCCAACGAGGGACGATATAATAATTTGCAATATAACTGTATAATATTATGTACCTGCATCGTACAGAGATAAAGATTAACTTATCTCATGCAGCCAGCATGCAAAACTAAGATATTTTAATTTATAAAAAATAACGGGAAGTTCAATCATATTAAGCCCCTATAAATAATAAAAAAAACATTCATTTAATAATTAATAGTACTATTGTAAAAATTGACACAAAATTGTAATAAATTATCAATAATTCTGTCAAATATTAAGGCTGGTATATAGTCGTTTAACATATGTTTTTTGATATGGGTTGAAATTTGGAAGATAATATTTTGACCTCATTATAATTTAATTGTTTACATGTAATCAATATTTTTTAGAAAAAAAACAACAACATAATATAATTAAATTTATATATTTTTTTTCTTTTCTATTTTTATAACGGTGAAACCAGTATAAATACGATATTTTTTTATGAAATAAATATATTTAGAAAGCAGTCACCATGAAGGTTGGACTTAATATTTTGTTTCTCCTACTATGTATATCTACAGTGTATTGTATTACTAAGCCATCACCTTTAACTGATGATATTAATAAGTATTTAGATACAGGGATAGCAACTACAAAATTTGATAATGCTTTGGATATGTTAAGATTGCAAACTCCGTATAAACCAAGCCAAAATAAATTTGATATGAAAATTTTGGAAGGCCGAGCTGGTCAAAGCAAGGTGAGTACTTCTTGTTTTGTAAATTATTGTTACCTTAAGTGTATGTATTACGTCAATATATTTATGTATGATTATAAATATAAATTTATTCTGTAATTATTTCAATGATTTTGTAGATTTTATGCTATAAATTACATCCCTACGATGTAACTAAATTATTCTTATATTTATTATACTATACTGTATAATGCCTCTGCTGTTGAATCAATGTTGAATCAAAACTCAAATGTGAATAAGACTCTTTATTATAATCACTATAATACTTCTTGAACCTCGATTACTTTGCATGGTCAGAAAATTTCCAACGAGGATTATTAATAATTATATTTTATTTTGTTATTTGATATATTTTTTTTATTCTATTTTATTTTATTATTATTAAATTTTAAATCATTTAAATCTTTCAAATAAAAACATATAACAGCTAGCCTATGGGGCAAATAGAAACGGCTGCAGAAGCAACCTAATCATTATGCAGTATCTATTCACCTATAAATAAAAAAAGAATAAAGAAATTTAGAAAATATATTATAATTATTTACACAAAAAAATAACAAATAATATAAAATAATTTAGAAGTATAAATTGCCCAGTATAGTTTATTAATGAACTATTAATCGAGAACGACTGAAGTTTAGGGACTTTATTTAAAGGAAAATTCATAACTTCTCGTCTAAATTACTGTCGATTTCTGTACACCTTTTAATTTCTGCAAATCAATTTTAATTATTTTTTTTTCTTTCATACCCAAGTTGTTGACCTGTATTTTTTAAGGTAAGATTCATAATTATTTCTATCATATATGTATGCTATTCCTATTATGTATTCATAATTTATCTCTGCCTGTTAAAAAATTTCTCTCATTGCTCTCAATTGAAATCGAAATGAAAACAACCTCTACTTAAAAATTAGTATTATATATTAAATCATCGTCAGTCATTAAAATCTGTAGCCCTGCAGAATGACAGAGAGGGCACGTTTCGTCTCTGACAGTCTCGTGATGATGGTGAACAGGTGTCGTGCGGCATTTGTCATCTCGGCGTCAACATCGTGCTTTCTTGGATAAGGATTGGAGACACGCGCGAGATGCTCGCCGAGAAGGCACTCAACATGTGCGTACTTTTTAACCTGCAGACCAAGGAGGTGTGCCTGGGGTTCATCGAGAACCATATGGTAAATATATATTTATTTTATATTATAATAACTTAATGCCTCTCTCTCGCACTAGATCGCACGCGTTCGCAGCGTGTGATACAAAAATAAGAACCTAATACGCGCGTGCGCGGTCATCAGGTGTACTTGCGTACATGCATATAGCTTCGTTTCGTATCACACATGCGATCGTACGTTTCTCATTTAGAACCGACTCTAAATTTTTATCATATATGCAAAATCATAAGATGCGATACAAAGGCAGCTATATAGTGTGTGACCCGCCTATATAATAGTAGCTTCAAAAGTTACACATAATAGAATAAATATATAATTATACATATTAATATATATCAGACCAAACTTTAATATATAATGCGATCCGTTCCTACATGTATAGCATTACAGTCAAGCTCTATACACTATTAATAATGCACTACATAACAGATAATTAGATTATTATATAGCATAAAACTATAAATATATAATTAAATAATAAATCTAGAGGCTTTGTTCAGTCAATGCATCAACCCGGAAAATCTCCCTTTCCGGCCTTGCTAATGACTATTATATGCCTCATAAGAATAACACAGGGCACGGTGATTAACAAGGCTGCAAGTGGGAAATTTTCCAAGGCGATGACATGAGTGTTCATCTGTATATGGTCTTGTATCTTATATGCAATACAATTTTAGGAAATGGCTGATCCTGCTAATTTTGTTGTTCCATATAAATTTATTGAAATTTATTGTAAGTTTTTCATATATATATTTTGTTATTTTGAAAATTAAAGTTTGAATTTTTTGTACAAAAATATACATTTATAATTACGCACGTATTATACTTAACGAAAAGTTATTATCGTTATATGTTTACTTACACAGTGTACATAAATAGTGTTAAATATATATAATATATGTTTTGTTTTTTTCTAATAAACACGTACATGTTTTAGCATAATATTATAAATTATTTTTAATATTAGTTATATGCATGCAGTTAATAATAAAAAAAAACAATACAATAGCAATGTTACTCATTAGTTCATTGTGTTATTGTTTACAAAAATAAATTTACTTGTTTGTTTTCAGCGTTGCATTGCATATATTATATCCTCCACCTAACAATACATTGAAAGTTGAAAGTGAGATGAGTTATTTGAATGTATACATAAAAGTATATTGTTACAGCTTCAACATTGTTCAAACATGTCATTGTATATTTTACTGCAATGTATCTGACAGAATCATCTAATAGTAACACCAAAAATTAATATTATTATTCCCATATTTACAGGACTTGTTCATGCATATTGTTAAAACGCGCAAGGAAATGAAGATGGATATTAATTTCTTCGAGGTATGTGGCCTTGCACTCTATCCCGAGTGTGGCGGTCTTACCAACAAACACTACCAGTGGAACCTCGACCTGAGCTTCATGGGACCCAAACCTGAAGTTGAGGAACCGCAACTGCCCCCAGTAAGTGTCATGCACCAAGAATGCCAAGATACCTTTATTAATTATTTATAGCAATTTAAATGTTTAAGGTATATACATAGTATATACGATGCAATTTTGGTGTTCTATTTTCAAGAAAATTTGCAACGTGCGATAACTATAATATACTTAATCATGCACGGCGTTAATATAACGTCATGGGATTTGAAAGCAAAAATGTGCAGCATTCATGTTGCATCGCTTTTAAAATTCGCTCTTGTATAATATCCTTATTAAAGAGCTTTTTAAAGGTTAAAGAAGCATTCATAAAAACACATTTATTTATTTTAGGTGTGCTTCACGAAGCAGTTAGCCAGGTTTCTAACCACGTTTAGCTTAATTTAGCTAAACCACGTTTAACTATACCTGCTTTACATGTTAAACCACCTATAGTTAAACGTGGTTAAGTTAAACGTGGTTAAGAAACCTGCATGGCATGATCTTATTGGCATGGCTTACTGCTTCGTGAATCTCGCCCAATAAGTCTAAAATTTTGTACTTAAAATAACTAAAACTGACACTTAAAAAAATATAGTTTTAAATGATTTTGAATACCCGGCCGTTATATAGAGCAGCCCCACGAGATTGTTGGGTTGCCTCATTAAAGGATAACGCCCTGATGTTTACCTCCCCTCCTTACCCCTCCTTTAGTCCAACCATACGCTCTAAAGCATTGAGAAACTATTGAAAAAATAGAAAAAATTACATTGCTACCAGATAAAATCACATGGGTTTGGTCTATATATACCATGCACATGACGAGACCACGTGACTAACAATACGTGCCACGTGTCCAGGACGACGCGGCCACGATGCAAGTTCTGCAGCTGACAGACGTGCACGTGGATCTGAGGTACGAGCCCGGCTCCAACGCGGTGTGTCTCGAGCCCACGTGTTGCCATGGCGACCAGGTAACTCAGGATAAGAAGAAAGACGCGGCGGGCTACTGGGGGGACTACCGAGACTGCGATACTCCGCTACATGCGTTTACTGACCTCATTCAGCAAGCAAAGAAGTCACACCCGGTAAGTATATCTTTATAATTAAGTTATTTAAATAAACTTTGAACTAAGGAAACTAGTACGACCCGTTCACATACAAAACAAAGCAAGCATATTCGAGCAAGGAAGCAGAAAGAAAAAAATTATTTTACATTTGCTTGCATGGTTTGCTTTTCCTGTGGACAGCGTCACAGCGTCACCTGAAAGCCAAAAGGCTATATACCTGATTTTAATGCTTTCTGCTTTGCATAAAAGTATGTGAATGTTGGGCCTTTATACAAACACGTTATAGTAAGCAATAACAAGTAATTCTGGGATTATTATTAATATTATATAAGAAATTTATATAAACTCTTTCGTTATTACTTTTTCAGAGTTGAAGAAGTTGCATATTTTTCAGGGGAAGAATGAAAAGTGAAAAATTATCCATTCATGAAAAATAACATTATACTATACATGAATTCGTCACCTCAGAATGCAAGTCAGATAGCTACAAAAAAAATCCATACTATATAACTACTCTTATTAGTTATTATGCTTATGGTATTTAAGATTCGTTTTCCCATAAAAATTTTGTGTAGTTATCTTACTTAATTACATTCTGAGGCGACGAAATGAACGAATTAAAAATACAAAAAAGCTTGCATTTAATTAAATACCGGTCAGTTTTTGCAAAGCTCACCGAGCAACTGGAAAAAACAAAAACAATTAACAAAGTTTTATCGAGAAAATTTTTCCTGGTTCAGTGATTTTAACGCACGATCATTCTTATTTTATTTTCGCAGTGCTACGATTTTAATTAATAAAATCATCTTGTGTTACAGAACGTGGCATACGTAATGTTTACTGGAGACGCAGTAGACCACGCCATGTGGTTGACGGGGGTGGAATCGAACACCGAGGCGATCACGCTCGTGATAGATGAGATCAGAGAAACTTACCCGGACGTGCCTGTTCTGCCAGTGATCGGTAACCACGAGCCGCACCCCCTCAATGTGTGAGTTTTCATACAAGTCAAGAAATCTTACTGGTTAATTAAAGGGACTTTGAAAAAATTCTTGATCAGAAACCAAAATCATGCAATTCATGTAGAAAATAAAGTTGGGTATATTTATGCAACTTGGACAACTTGCAACCTTTTTTTATTTTTATATACGTTTAGTTGAAATAACCGTGATTTATAAAAAAACATATGTAAAAAAATGCATTTCTCTAAAAGAATTAAGTCTCTAACAACTTTTAAATCGTTCTCCAAAACCCTTTGTTGCCAAATTCATGCTATAAATATTTAAGACATAAGAATCCTTTGCCTCTATTTGCAATAAAAAATTCTTTCAGGTTTTCTCCATTGACTAAATTTGTTACTCTGCTTAATTTGAATAAAGTGTTCAGTAAAGAGTATAGCCTTAACTTACAAATTTTATGAATTTAAATTAACACACGAATAAAAATATTTAAATTTAACCGTAATAAACCGTTAATAATGTTTTAGATTTTAAAAATTTAATACAATTTTCAGAAACAAAACAAAGCAATGAAGACTTCTTCAAGTGTTTCCTGGCGAGAAAAATTTCTCCATATATAAAAAGCCACCAAGTGAGAGATTTGAAATTTGTCTCAAAAAATTATTAAAGCTATTGATTTGAAAAAATATTCTAGACACCCCCCTTCCTATTTTGGGACTTTCAGATAATGAATCGATAATTTATTTTCCTCTATTTTTTTATGCCAAAAAAAGTAATTTCGAGTTTTTTTTTTTTTACATAGGTTTGGATAGAACGGTAGGACGATGGGAACACTGCAAAATCAGCTGACTTGAAGTGTCTCATCCTTCCTTTTCTTTAGGTTCGTTGAGGACACTGGTTTGGAAGACCTTCCCGCCAACATCTCAACCGAGTGGCTGTTCGAACTCGCGGCAGACACGTGGGGGTCGTGGCTTCCTGACGTCAGAGACACGCTTTTCAAGGGCGGTTACTACAAGTACGAGGTGCGGCCGGGCCTCCTAGCAGTGGTGCTCAACAATAACGTCTGCTACCACTACAACTGGTGAGATAATCATTCTTAAGGATAAATATCCTTGACCAAAAGTCCACGGTCAAATGTCCTGCGACCAAGTGTCCGACTCCGACTCTCCCTTTTGTAACACAAATTTTAATTGTTATTCAAACGAATAAATCCAAACAAATAATAAGTCTGCCAATCATAAATCGATTAATTGATAATGTTGAGTTACAGCTATATAGATCCTGATGTAGTGTGTGTTCTTTGACACGAGTTAACAATTAAACTAGCCTGGGCCTGCCGAGACAGCTTCTCGGGATGTAAGGTGAAGTTAATGGGAAGAAGTCTTCCTTGCGGAAGGATGATTGTGTTTGTGTTTTTCTGTAGGTACTAAAATATGTCTAAAAAAATTTCAGAATATTTGTGAATTTGCTAAGGTTTACATGTTAATCAAATTGAAATGAATTTGATTGATATATTGACTTCAAGTCAGCAGACCAAGCAGGCATTGCCCGTAACCATGTTAATCAAATGTGAGCACGTTGATCAGCTAATCCGTGTTACCTTATCTTTAAGGAATAATGTAAGTATATTATATCTTAGAAATATTATATATTGCTAAATTATTTCTCAGGTGGCTGCTGGTGAACAACAAGGACCCTTACGGTCAGCTGATTTGGCTGGCGGAGACTTTGCTGGAGGCCGAGAAGGCGGGACAGAAGGTCCATCTGCTGGCGCACATCGCCGGGAACTCCCCCGAGTGCTTCGCACCCTGGAGGAAGGAGTACCAGAAGATCATCGACAGGTGAGACAATATTTTTAATAAATCACAATGGAGTGTATTGACCTCAAAAAAATTTATTTCAGAAATAAATAGAGTGCAAAGTTATGCTGCTCTGATTTTTTTTTCAGATTTTTTATAATTCAGGAACTAATTTTTTAAAAATTATTGAAAGTTACGTCTCTCTTAATAAAAGGATAGGACCTAAAAGGGACATGGGTTCAAACCCGACCTTGGCATGGATTTTTATTTTGATGAATTCATCTTTGAATATCATGGTAAAATATAGTTATAATATAATAATAAAAAAAATCTTATTTATGAGCATATCATGAAACCCAAACATGACTCCTTATATATATAAATTCATTGACGAACATATGATTTTCTTCCTGTAATGGAGTATCGACCTTAAAAATTTTTATTTCAGAAATGGATAGAGCGTGCAAAGTTATGCTACCCTGATTTTTTTCAGATTTTTTTGATGAAGCGAACTATTTTTAAAAAATTATTGAAAGTCCTTTTCGTGACGTCATGAGGCGGCAATTCTTATATTTTTCTTAAGAAGCGGCGTCTCGTGACGTCACAAAAAGACCTTTTAATAATTTTTTAAAAATAGTTCCCGGGCTCTAAAAAATCTGAAAAAAATCAAGGTAGCATAACTTTGCACACTTCTGCAATTTCTGCAATAAAAAAAATTGAGATCGATAATCCATTAAACTCCATCAATATCCTCAGGTTTGAAAACACGGTGGTGGCTCAGTTCCACGGTCACTCCCACAACGATCACTTCTCCATTTACTACGACCTCAAAAACACCACCAGGGCTACCAACGTGGCCTTCACCGCCGGCAGTGGCACCGCGTACGTCAATCTCAACCCCAACTATCGAGTCTACACAATGGACGCAACTGACTCGTTCGTAAGTACTGTGTAATTAAAATGAATGTACACTCGTCACATTGAAAAATGTCCTTCTTGCAGTCTTGTTCATCACCATGCCTTGTGTGTTATTCTTACGGGGAATGGTGATTAATAAGGCCACAAAATGAAATTTTCCGAGGCTGTACTTCAAAAATATGTAAAAAAAAAAAAAAAAAAAAAGGTGAATTTCTATAAAATACATATTTCATTTGAAGACGCAAAATGCATTTTGAATTAAACTTAATTTTGAAATGCAATATTTTTTCCGTATATTATTGTAAATAAGTCAGTACGAATTTCACAATAAAAATAAAATCTTAACTTGAATGGAAATTGAATTTCTTAGAACCTTTTTATATGATAAGACTACTTTGTTATTTAAAATAATGAGAAAAATTACGCTTCTCTTTAATTCACTTCTTTTAAAAAAGAAGTGAATTAAAAAAAAAATCTTTTTTAATAACCCAAGTATAAAAAATGATATGACATTGCTATAATTTCACCCATGTAGCGCGTGCTTGACCACGAGACGTGGTACTACAACCTGACTGAAGCGAACCTGGCCGGGTTTTCCGAACCTCCCAACTGGAAAAAGCTCTACTCTTTCAAAGATGACTACGGCATTGACTCGATGTTACCTTCAGAACTGGACCTGCTGGTTAAGCGAATGGCTGCGGATACTGACCTGTTGAAGAGATACCACGGGTACGATACGGTGTTGTGTTATTTCTAAAAGTAATATTGACATGCTCAAAAACAAATGTACACTCATCGCCTTGGAAAATTTCCCACTTGCGGCCTTAATTGATAATCCCTATGCAACTCTGTGTTACTCTTAGGGGCATAGTGATTATAAACAAAAAGGCCGCAACTCTGGCAAGGCGACGACTCTGTATATACCCTCAAATAATATTTCGCAACCTGTTCAGTAACCATAAGTTTTGAACAGGTTAATATTATGTAAGGGTTAAATGACGTCTCCAATAAAGCTCCCCGTGAATCAGTTTTGCTGTTAAACAAGCACGTCAAAAATGATCAGATGCTGCGAAAATTTAATATATATTGAGTATATATTATAATAATAATAATTTTATTTCGATCGTTGGCTTTACAGCATAGATCACGTCAGAGTTGTTACATAAATCATACATAACAGGTACTTAAATCTAATTAAAATTACCTAAAATTAACATGCATAGGTTTACACAAATAATTTTAAGTAAATTTATACTATTAAAGGGATACAGGCCTCAAATTACAAATTAGACAGACATTAAGTGTTGCTCGAGTTTATAATAAACATTCGTATTATTTTTACCTGCGCGCGGTGCGTCTGTGCGAAGTCGCGCTACAAAGAAAGTCCTTGCTGACGTCACAACTCACAGCTAGCACCGATTAGCATTGAGTTGTGACGTCATCAAGGATTTCATGACGTCATCAAGGACTAAATTTCTTACTATGAACTGCGACTTCGCACGGATGCATCACGCGTGGAAAAAAATGATGCGAATGTTGATTATATACTCTAAACCCACTTGGTGACTATCTAATTTGTAATTTGAGGCCTGTATGCCTTTAACATATCTATTATTCATTATTATCAGGTTCTTTAATATTGATGTTTTTTTTTTTTTTTTTTTTTTTATATTTAAAAATAGTTTAAGTTTTCAAAATCACTTTCACTCTTTTTAATATATAATTGATTTATTATCTCCACATATATACGATTTCTTGATGCACTATTAAATAGATCACAATAGAAGAAAAATATATATATTATATAATATATTTTTAGTAATTTATTTTTAGTGTGTGTAGATTTTGAGTAATTAATGTTTTCGTGTAAAAAAAGATAGCGATTTGACTAAAAGCCACAGCTTTTTCCATTTAAAACAATGTTAATCTTAAATGCTGAATATCTCGAAAATTTCACCGATTTTGGTCTAATTTCCCATGAAAAAATAATTTCATGATATCAGGAAGATTTGCTAACATTTTCAAAGTGGTGTAATGTCTATTAATCATATATTATATATTTACCACTGACATTAATTTTTCATTTTAAAATTAATAGCTGCTGATTATTTAGTTGTCACAGTAAATTTTATAAATTGTTGCACACACTCCAGTATCGTTAAAGCATTGCTAATAATATTAAATAATATAAGTCATAATAAGTCAGTAAAAAACAGAATTTAAAAGTTTCAATTGAGACCATAAAGCTTGGTGGAGAACCTGATGCGGTGGTAAAAATTTGAACTACTTGCCATGGTCAAACGAAGATTCTTGAATCTGATTAGCATTGTAAAATCATATAAATGCTCTTTCAGTAGCAACACAGTTTAATTTTCCAAAATTGACAGCACCATATTTAGTTGTCACATGCCTTCAGACAAGTAGTATTAAAAAAACATTTCATCTTTATACGCGTATATATAGATTTTGTTGTTTTTGTGATTTTTCCAATGATCGGAAAAATAGCCAAAATTTCTGCGCACAGTCCTTCATGTCACCTGCATTAACTAAAGTGTAACAATTTCAGGAACTACATCCGCCACAGTGACGCGGCGGTCGCTACTGGCTGCGACAACAAATGTCTGAGGGACCTTCTATGTGAGATCGTATCGAGTGACCCCTCGGACCTCAGGAGGTGCCGTGCACTGCCCAAGCCGAGTCCGAGGAAGACCAGCAGGACCACCACCACTCTCAGGGCCACCACAGGCACGCCCACCACCCTCTCGATCGAGGAGCTTTTACCTTAACGAAAAATATTGTAGCGGAGAGTGTAACACAAAATTATTGTAAAACTATTTTATTTTACACTAAAAATATTTAGTTTTTTCACGTTGTTATCTAAAAAATATAAATAAAAAATGAAATTTAATGTCATTTCAAACAATGGACATCCTGCTTGATTTTTTATTGCAGAAATGAATAAAGTGTTTAAATGTTTTAAATTAGAATACTCTGATTTTTTTCAGATTTTTTGTCGATACTACTTTTAAAAAATTAGTGATAGTACGGTCATGCCCCATGGAGGCGTCTATCCTTTTTTATTAAGGATTCAGCGGGGCCAATAGAACTTGTAGAACTTTCAATAATTGTTGTAAAAATAGTTCCATGATGACTGAAAAAATCTGAATTAATTCATATTAACATAATTTAGTACCCTCTATTCATTTTTGCAATAAAAAATTGTAATGTATTTTAAGATGTTGTTCTTGAAAATATTGAAGACTTTTGTGTTTTATTATTATTAATAATATATTATATTAATATAAATACCTCAATAATTGTTAAATTTATTTTTAATAAATTAAAATGTTTTACTTATGTATTTTTATCAATCAATGTTTTAATAATTCTCATTTTACTATACAGTAATAAAGAATTCCTTCCATTTTTTTTTTTTTTTTTTTTAATGCAGTTCTGTTCTTCAGAGTGTCATAAGATTTAGGTAATTATTAAAACAAAAAAAATCACAAATTAGCTCTATAAAATAAATAGTTTATCTGGAGATAAAAAAAACATTTAATATTTTAAATATTAACCAAAGATTGCTAGAGAAAGTTTATTATCAATTTAATTTGTAACTGAAATTTCGCATATCACGCATGCATGAATAAAAAATAATATGAATATTGATTATAATTTATTATGACTGCCAAAATTTTAATTTAATTAAAGTTTATATTAATTATTTTCACTAATATTATATTTTATATTATCTTTACACCATAGCTACTATATTGTAACTGTGACAGGTGATGCAGAATACATTGAGAAATTAATTTAAATTATCTTGACAGGTATAATTATAGTATCAATAAACACTTATGCAATATCTAATATGATACAATATACTTGTAAATAAATTCCTTGACCTTACATACCCTTATTCTAACCAACGGTCATTGACTGTAAAATATTAATAATTATCCATTTCCTAGTATAACAAATATGTAAGAGGGTGTTTTTATCTACCAAAAGATAAAAAAGCGGTAACTTTGACATAAGTGTATATAAGTATATTCACAAGTATGTATTACTACTTATTTGCATAGACAAGCTATGAAGGCTAAGGTTAGCATTGTGTTACTTGTGCTCTCAATTTATACTTCAGTTGTAACAAGTAAATTTTCATTTTATGATTTAGTTAATGTTGTAAATGATTATGTTGAAAATGGTAAAGGTAATTCAATATTTTGGAAATTTTTAAATGCAACAAGATTACAAAATCCTTTACAAGGAAGATTCCCAGAAATTAATTTCAATATGTTGAATGGAATTAGAGAAAATGCTGGAAATCTTGTTCGAGGAGTGGTGAGTATTTGTGAATGATTTGTTAAATTAGAGTTATTCGACAAAACGGCTCCAAACGAGACAAATTTTAAGGGTAAGGTAACGCCAATCAGCTGATTTTTTAGTCCCATTTGATTAACATGTAAACCTTGGCAAATTCAAAAAAATTCTGAAAAATATTGGAGAGGCAGATAAAAGTTGGTAGCTGAAAGCCATAGTAAAAATTTCAAGATAATTATTCGAGCCGATTTTTTTTTAATTAATTTTTTTAATTTTCATCATAGGGCTTTCTCATGCATGCATGGAGATCGAGCCAAACTGAAATCTTAATTAAAAAAAATCGTCTTGAAAAATTATATTGATTTTTTTTTATGGCTTTTAGCCTCTTTTAGCTACTAAAATCTGTCTCAATTTTTTTTTCAGAATTTTTTAAGGCTTACATGTTAATTAAATGTGACTCAAAAATCAGCTGATTCGTGTTACCTTACCCTTAAAGTGACGCAATTAATTTATTTTAAAAATCAAAATCATGATTGTCTCTGTTGAATTGAAATTTTAATTGCTTTACATAATTTGTAGGCATGTATAATACTACAAAGTTACAAAGTTTGATATATAGCACAGATTATTAATTTTAACATGATTGTTTTTCAATAGACTATATATTTTTTCTCTGCGTAAGTTTGACATTTTAAAATTTTATAATAAGTTTATGGATCAAATTAAAGAGATAAATTCAATAAATTAATATATATTTTATGTGCTTGTCTCTCAAGGAGTAGAATCTGTATAGACAGGAACCCTCGTATCGGGTGCCCGATAACCCTTAATTAGGCTGAGAGAGTTAGGTTTAGATTTTGGAATATCCCCTTAAAATTGAGTAAAAATAAAATACACAAAAAAGTCATTTCCACCTTCTCCCCATCAATCGTTAAATTTTAAAGCAATTAATTTTGAGCAATCCTTCTCATAAAAAAAAGTTAAAATATGTATAGTATAATGTAGAGTAAAAAATGCAACGTGGAGGTGTGGTGCAATGTGCTTGACCGGGTCTCGTCAGATCACCAAAGTCAAGCAACGCCGAACGTGGTTAGTAGTTGGGTGACCATTTTCAACAAAAAACACGTTTCCCATGCCAGGGGTACATCGTTGCGCTTTTCCACTATGTGGTTCCCCTGGCTTTGGACTATTGTACTTCTAGTTCATTGACAAAAGCTGTAGCGTTCATCTTGGCTGAGGTTTCCACGTTTCCCTTGGTCGCAGGCAAATGCCGCCGCCATGGTTGCAAGGTCGTGGCCGCCCCCATTTCAGAAGAGCCCGCGAAACGCTCAAGTTAGAGGTTCGGAATGTTCGGATTTTCAAAGTAGTGTGCAATTAGTTAAATTAGTAAGTAAAAGTAATAAGTATCCAATAAGGTTTGATTAAAAAAGAAACATACATGCAACATAATATGTTGTTAATATTGGCAAACATGTCACTAATATAAATTTTGCTGTCATGCCATGTAAGATAAAATTATTATTTAAAAATATATTCCAGTCTATTTGTTTAATAACTTGCCTTGAAAATAATAAACCGAAAAAAAATCATACAACCAAAGTAAAAAGTCTTGTGCAGTTCTTATAAATTCTTATTCAAAAAATTGAGTAACAGGTTTAAATGATACTTCTACTATGCTGATTTATTAGAGGTAATTTTAATATTCTATACCTTGAAATAGCATAAAAGCGAGTATTCATTAGGAAACAGAAAAAAATCAAGGCCTTTAACAATGGTCATCATTTTATAGTCAATGTAACGGAACACAAAATACTTTTTTTTTTTTTTTTTTTTTGCAAACATTGTTTTTTTTCTAATAACATATATTATAATTTTCCATAAAATTCTATGCAGTAGAGGAAGTTATTATAAAAGATAGCACAAAATTAGCTGCTAACAGTTAGTCGGTCCGTGATAACTTCAGCAGTAAAATAATTTAAGTTTGTTTCGAGGATCGGCAAAATGCCACCAGCTATTATACCTATGATGGTGAGTTATAATTTCTTTCCGTATATGTGCACAAATAATTATAATAATACAAAATAGCGATAAAACTAATAAATTATACTGTGGAGAAAATAGACAAACATGCTGTTTAATTTAACAATTGAGAACAAAAATCAGACAGATAATAATGGAGTACCGACCTCAAAATTTTTTATTGCAGAAATGGATAGAGGGTGCAAAGTTATGCTACTCTGATTTTTTTCAGATTTTATAGAGCCCGTGAACTATTTTTTTAAAATTATTGAAAGTACAGAAAAAGTGCCGCCTCTTGCCGCCTCTCTTAATAAAAGATAGGACCCAAAAGGGACGTGGATTCGAACCCGACCTCGCCAAAACTTTTTAGCAATACTTCCCGGTCCCTAAAAAATCTGAAAAAAATCAGAGTAGCATAACTTTGCACCCTCTATCCATTTCTACAATAAAAATTTTGAGGTCGGTACTCCATTTATAGCAAAGCTGACCATTCTGACTGAGTTTTCCACTATCCTTACTGAAATTAATCAAATGGGTGCCTTTTTTTTACCCGTATCGGACGTAATATTATAACATTTTGTAACATTTTGTTTCCGATATTTCTGGTTGTCTTCTTTTTTTTTAATTTGTCGGTCACATAGTTTGATTTAGTCCACATAATCTTAATTCGAATATACGCGTATAATAATTATATTTTTCAATTTAATATATTATATTGAAATTATTGAATATTCTTCGATAGACTGAACATTACTGCTCGATCTCTCCTATTAAACTTGTGGATATTGTCATGCATGATATGATGACGATAGAATAATCAGAATAATGTCTATAACTGAAACGTGGTAAAATTGAATGAAATTCTTTGATATATGCACATGCTCTTAATTAATACCTAAATTCTAAAAGTTTCCATAATTATATAACTTTACTTTAAGTTTTTTCTATCTCTTTTCTCGCACTGCTGCAGCTCAAAGAGCGAGAAAAAACTTGATGCAGCACTAGCAAATTTGTATATATGAAATTATAGTTAATTTTCTGAACGATATGAGCAAGAGACGTGTCCTTTGCCGATCGAATTGTTCCAGCTTTAATACAAAAAGTCATTATTTGACTCTAGCTCATGTGCATGGTAGTCCATGCAGTCGACAGTCGATAGAGGACAAGACTGGAGTTGATGGCGAAAAGTAGTGAGGATGGCGACAAACTGCGTAAACCATGGTTTGGAAGAATTTAGGACAATTAGGTTAGGGACGACATCTCCAAACTTAGTATAGGGGCCTGTCTGGAGGTAGGTGGGTCCTGGTGGCAATAGCGCAAGAGAAATTAATTTCGAAACCAACTTTACCACGTATCTGCTATGCCGCTGACAAAGTTTCGCCTACAAAATCGTGACATCATATTATTTTATGACGTATGGTGAAAGACCCGTATATTAATTTATCAATAATTTTATCTTTACATAAAAAGCTATCGAGACATTGTAATGCAGTCACTAACCTTTTATTAATATCAGCAGACAGCAACCAGACATCGCGCGTTCTCTCCATTCATGCAATTTATCGCAGTGACATGTTGACATGTAGTAGAATGTGTGAAGTTATGATATGATTTTGATAATAATGTTTCCCTCATTTCTTGGCAATATTTTCTACTTGTTTCCTGTTTAAAAGTACGAAAGAGTTTTTTTTTTAAATTTTCTTTTAAAGTTTTTTATTATTAAATTGTGTACAAATACAGTCCAATCAAGGCCCTAAATGAAGCCCTATCGGTTGGAACTGAGTTACATACAATTATTCAACACGTATAGTAAGCTTAAACAAAATTACCTATATTTATTAAAAAATAAAAATAACAATACAAAACAATACATTAATAATATTAACAAAAGATAAAAACAAAAAGAAACAAAAATAAGCATGAACAAATTTAAACCCTTCAACTTCAACAGAAGCACAAATACAATTAATAGAATGGTATTACAGCTCACATTAACGCAAATTATTTATTATTATTATTATTTATTTAATTATTTAATTTGTTTTGTAAAATAAATTTATGGTAAAACACAATGATTATATAAAGAAAAAGAAATGAGGAATCTTGTAATAATAATATATACCGTATAGTACTCAGCACAAAGATTTTATAATAATTTATCTGAGGATATTAAAAGTGAAGAAAACATTTGTATTTATAAGAAGAAAGTGAAGTGTTATTTATTTTTAAAGAATGTGTACAAAATTGGCGATTTTTTTGAGAAAAACTGAATATTTAACAAACTTTAAGTGCAATGTAATTATGATGTATTTTTGACTTGTCTTTTAGAAAGATTAAAGAATTTTGAATTTGAATTTGAATTACAATATTGATAATTAATTGTCATATTGCATGATGAAATTCATATCCCATGAAGCTATTATTTAGATTTTGAACAGAAAGGGTGGGTCATGATACTCCCTCTCTATTTTGGGACTTGACGCTTGATCAGATTGTACCACGTGACCCCCAGGTGACGTGTGCCATGTGCAACATGGGGGCTAACATGGCACTCAGCTGGCTCCATGCCGGGGCAACACGTGACCAGATGGTGGAGAAAATTGTCACCGTGTGCACCACGTTCAACTTGCAGAAGAAGCACGTGTGTCGCGGCATTGCAGAAGCGCACATCGTAAGTACAAGTCTTTCAAATAATTAAGGGTGTGTTATCAAAAGCTTAATTTTATATGCAACCAGGATATAAAAATACGCTAGCTTGGGTGCAACCAATTCTGCACACATTTTGTAAGTATTTCAGCAACATTTATGTTTTCATAAAATAAATCATAAAAACAATAAAAAAAATAAATCATTCCCTAGTTAACGATTATGTACTAACAATTATTATTCTTAAATTAGACTTAATTTAGTTAAAATTTACATCTTTCCAATCATTTCGCATTAATGAACTTCACCAATACCACATCTAATTAATTAAGTACCTGGGGGTTATATCCATTATTCTATTAAACGCCAGGTTTTTGTCATCTTGTTTAAAAATAAAAACTTTATTTTGTCTTTGTGAATTGTAAGTGGTTTCGTTCACTTGGATCTCAATCACATTCAGAAACGACAACAATGCAAAACAACTGTCAGTCGTCATACACAACAATGCTCTACCTCTCCATGCAGGACGTGTTCCTCTGGATCATCGAGGCCAAGAACGGCACGGCCAACCCGGTCACTCCGGCCGACGTGTGTGGGTTGGCGCTCTACCCCAAGTGTCCACTGCCGCCTGGACAGTACGAGTGGAGCCTGGATCTCGAGTTCCTCGGACCTAAACCTCCAGTACAGCAGCCAAGCAAGCCGCCTGTAAGTGCATTTTAATCATTGAAAATTATGATACGAGGAAATAGATCATTAGTTTATCAAATTATATTAAAAAAAAAAACAAGCTGTTTATCAAGCTTAAAATGTGTATGTGTAAGAAAGAAAAAGGGAGAGAGAGCAAATTAATACATCAATGGACAATCTGTATATGGATTTCTTTCATTGAATATTTGGATAAAGGATTACAAGTTGTGTCTTATAATTTTATCAGATTGTTTTAACACTCCAAAACGTGTCTTTCAAATTTTGGCACAAAATGCTGTGATGTCTTTCAAATATTTAACTTGTAAGCATAGGAAAAGACATACGGCATTACTTTGAAGTTTTTTCCTCAATTTTGAGTGTTAAAGAGTTAAAAAAATCTGAAAAACTTTGGTTAAAGTCCTTGTATCCAAGTATTTAATAAAATAAATCATGCAGGTCGTCCATTATCTATACGTAACTCATCGAAGTGAAGTAATTCGGAAATATATAGCAGAGATTTCCCCTCTTACATTTCTAACACCAACATATAACCCCAGGACGGATCGTCACCTACCCTGAAAGTCCTGCAGATCACGGACGTGCACGTGGACCCTCTGTACCTGCCAGGTGGCAACGCGAGGTGCGGAGAACCCTGCTGCTGTCGCTCCAACCAGGACGCGCCGAGGAGATCTCAGGACGCGGCGGGCTACTGGGGGGACTACCGAGACTGCGACCTGCCCGTGCACTCCTTCAAGAACATGTTGCAACATGCTGCAACGACCCACCCTGTGAGTTACCTGGAAACAGAAAGAAGTTATTTTATAGCGCCACTTGAGAGAAAATAAATTATATAATCAATTCTGAATGTAAAAAAAAAAAAAAAAAAAAAAAAAAAAAAAAAAAAAAATGAGAAAACGCAAACGTTAGCTAATAACTCTTTATTGTTAGTATAATTGAGAAGCATATTTATGATGAGATTACAGAAACACTTACTTGTTAGTACAGAAAACAATATAATTCAAAACACACATATTTACAAAAAAAAAAAAGTAGAGATGTTAAAATGAAACAAATATGTATTAATTAGCTATTTGCTACACGTTAATCTCGTATATACACTTTCATTACACTACATAGGTAACATATATAATACATACTATATAATTATATAGCTCAACTCCGCATTAGCAATCCGCAATTTACGATACTTTTTTCTATAAAAAGTCTAATTATATTATTATGTACTTGTTATTAGAGATTATGTAGACTTTGAAATATTTTCAGTTCTTGACATATTTGCATGAATGAGATATTATAATTGTAGCATAAACAGTATATTTTTTACACTTTTTAAATTTGTTGATGAAAACTTATTTACAGTGATTTTGTTTGTTATAAAAGATCAAATAATTTTATTATTAATTAATAAATTATAATTTTCGCAGGACATTGCCTACGTCATGTTCACCGGTGACGTCATAGACCACGGTGTGTGGGCCACCAGCGTGGAGAAGAACCGAGACACGTTCGTCATGGTGATGGACGAGCTGCGACATTATTTCCCTGACGTGACGGTACTGCCCGTGCTTGGAAACCACGAGCCACACCCCCTCAACGCGTGAGTATTTCAAAATATTGCAGTGGAATAATTATGCACAAAAATGGGAATACTTTACGTTACAAGTTACTACATACTATATAGCTGCTTAAGCTAGGGGGATGATTATTTCAGTGTTGTCATTATATTCATTATTTATTCAGTATATTAATATACTATATAATTTACGTAATATTACGTTGTATTCCATAATGGTTTTCTTGTAGTTTAAGAAATTGCATAAGTTACAGGCGTAAAAATGTGAAATTTTACGTAAGAAAATAATACGTAAAAATACTTGCATAAAATCATTCCGAATCAAAATTATTTATGTTTTGATGTGAGATTTTATCTGTTCCTGCATAGTTATATTTACCTCCATCACTATATATGTATTTTTTTTTTTTTTTTTTTTATTATTTTAATATAGAGTTTTATAATTATTGTAAATTTTGGTTGCAGGTTCACGGAAGGAAAAGAAAGCGATCCTATCCCCACTGAGCTCTCCAGCTCGTGGCTGTATGAGCTTGCTGCTGAGAAATGGGGGGCGTGGCTACCTTCCGACCAGCGCGCCACCATCGCCAGGGCAGGGTACTACTCTCATCAAGTGCGACCTGGACTGCTAGCTGTTGTGATTAACAATAACGTCTGCTACAATTTCAATTGGTATATAAGATAGGTTTTATAACATGTTTTAAAAAATATATTCAATATCACACACAGTTTTATTTCATTGAAAAGAAAGTCTCATTCAACCATTGTTATCTCTGGTTGTTTGATAGTAACTTCAGTAGACTACTTAATTTCACTAATTTTCTCCCAGGTGGCTGCTGTACTCGAACTACGACCCCTCCGGTCAGCTGATGTGGCTGGCGGAGACTTTGCTGGAGGCCGAGAAGGCGGGACAGAAGGTCCATCTGCTGGCGCACATCGCAGGGAACTCCAAGGAATGTCTCGCGTCCTGGAGGAGGGAGTACCAGCGGATCATCCACAGGTACAATTTGTTTAGTTGTAAATTTTTACACCAATGTAGTCAACAGTTTTAAGGACAACTCCATCGTCGTTGCGTCGTCATCAGCACTGTATTGATTGCTTTCTTGAGCTACAATGGACAACTTACATGAAAATTTTTATCACAAAAATGAATAGAGGGTATCGAAATATGCCACTCTGAATTTTTTCAGACTTTTTTGAGACCTGCAAATATTTTTAAATATTAATTATTGAAATTCTCTAAGTTAAGTTGGCACCCCTGAATCCTTAATAAAATGGATAGGGGCAAAAACGCCTATTGACGCCTCCAGGGGGCATGGCTGCACTTTCAATTTTTTTTTAAATAGTTCCAGGACTCACAAAAATCTAAAAAAAACAGAGTAGCATAATTTGGTACCCACTATACTCATTTCTGCAGTAAAGTAAAAAAAATCATGTAAGTTGTCCATACACAAACACTCTATGACTCGATTTTACAGTACATCACAATTAAGAAAAAAATTAAATAAAAAACTACATATTCAGTCTTAATCTATTACATTGAGTATGCATTGTCATCTCTGCAATGCATCATAATAATATCGAATAATAATGAGTTTTATTTTGTACTAAAAGCAAGATAATATCCACCTTAAGTATCTCACCTTAAAATTAGGCAACCTTTTCAGCACCAAAACATTCCCTGCTTATATCTCGTCTTCGTTTTGTGCTGAACAAATTGCCTAACCTCGGGGTGAATGATAGTAGCTAGTTTGGATTGAGTGTATAAAAATTTTTATAATTTTATCAACAATAAATTTGGATGGATATCTTTTTTTTTTTATTAAAAAATATGTGATAACATACTAATAGAAGAAAATTAATTTTAATTAATAAAACAGTAGTTTTTAATAAAACAGAAAGTTGTAATAATTTTCATTTACGGCCCTTAGGTTCGAGAACACGGTAGTCGCTCAGTTTCACGGACACACGCACTACGACCATTTCAACATCTACTACGATCACGATGACCCCAGCAGGGCTACCAATGTGGCTTTCACTGCAGGCAGTGGTACCACCTACAGTGACGTTAACCCCAACTACAGGCTGTACACCGTGGATGGCGAACACGAGGAATCCACTTATGTATGTAAAGGCGGATTCAGATGGCGACAACGGCGATGCGACGCGATTTTGTCACATAAGTTGTGAAATCCTATGCGGCGAGCGAATTCGCCAAGCTGCGGCAGCGAAATCGCGTTAATTGCGATGCTCTTTTTTTTAATCGCCAAATATGTCCGCCAATGGATGTTACAGCAAGTGCGCATTATTCGCGTCGCGTCGCTTGGTAAAAATCGCCATGTGAATCCGCCTTAACGGTGGTTTTACATCATGAGCGTTTTTTTGAAGAGGAGTGAATATTACACATTTGCTGTCAAATCTTACAGTATTTGTTATTGAATATTTGATTTACGGCCACTTAAGAACGTGAATCTCTATAGGTACGGAGTATCGGAAAAAAACTCGAATATATTGCAACGTCACTAATTTAAATTTCTCTTTTTATTGCATAACAATGAACGCTTACGATGATTTAGAATGTTGTTAAGAGAAAATGTAATATATATAATATACAGAAAAATTTATGTTTGCTTACAGCGCGTGCTTGATCACGAGACATGGTTCTACAACCTGACTGAAGCGAACCTAGCCGGTCCTGACGTGCCCCCCAACTGGCAGAAACTTTACACCTTCAGTCAAGCGTACGGTGTCCCTTCTCTGCTACCAGCTGACTTGGATGCGCTGGCCAACAGAATGGCTGCAGATACTTTATTGCAAGATCAGTATTACAGGTAAAATAGCGTGCAGAAATTTAAAACTGAATATATAGCAAAATTTCAAAAAGTTTCACAATTTTCATTTAAAACATATAAAAATTTTAGACGAGTGTTTCTTTCTGCACAAAAATTTACATTACTCTATCGATAATATTTATAGTAAATTTTATATAAATATTAATTGACACTATAACTTTTATCATTTTACAGCCACTACGTTAAACTGGGTGATACATCTCTATCAAAAGGCTGCAACTCCAAATGTCGTCGTGATATTATATGTGACATCATTACACCTGACCCTGATAACCCCGTCAAGTGTAGGTTATTGACCTCTCAAGGTCATTTGAGGGTCATTGCAGAAGACGAAGTTCAACAACCTCACAAAACTTACCTTGACGAAGAACTTGATGATGAATTAGATGCATTATTGGCAGAAGTTGAACAAGATATGGTTAAAGAGTTGGAGATAATTGAGATGAAAGATATTATACAAGAAGTTGGTATTGTTACAGATAGGGAGGATCAAGATAGGAAATTTGATGATAAAAATCTTAATGTTGCAAAAGAGGACAATGAAATTAAAATAATTGATGCTGGTGAAATAAAGGATGAAAATATTGATTCTTCTTCCCTTCCTGTTCAAGATAGTGATGTCCAAGAAAATGATGCCTCAAATGACACTAACAATCTTGGAATTAACATTACAGATTTGACAGTCAATGATAATATAGAGATCACACATGATATCGAGGTACCAGCTGATGATACTACTGATACAACAGTCGAAGACACTATTGGTATACCAGAAGTTACAATTATTTCTCCAGAAGACACAATTGTTATCCCAGTAACAGATAACATCGAAATACATGGTGACATTATTAACACGCAAGAAGACACTATACATACTCAAAAAGACGATATCACAGATGCCAAAAAAGACACTGATGTTATACCAGAAGAAAATGTCACAGATGCCCAAAAAGACACTAATGGTATACCAGAAGACACTAGTATAGTATCAGAAAACATGGATGAAAATCACGAAACAATAACCGCTCCTGTTACTGATGATATAGAAGCCCCAGTTAACATCAATATCACGGGCAGTGAAAATATCGAGGCTGCTGAAGAAATTAGCAGTACAATAGTCGAAGAAACAAGTGAAGACGAAGCTTAAATTTCTAAGGGATTATTATATCGACAAGTGTCACTGAAAAGGAGCACACAGAATCCAGTATCTCACATATATTATATATTAACATAATTATAATTATATAATTAATTATTTTATCAGGAAGTTATCAGCGTAATGTATACGAAGTTCATTATCCTCAATGCAAAATCCCATGAGCTCCTTTTCACAGACGATATTTTATAATTTTACTTATTTTATTGCATATTTATTTATTAATAATAATTAATAAGTACAATGGAGTATTGACCTCATTTTTTTTTATTGCAGAAATGGGTACAGGGTGCAAAGTTATGCTACTCTGATTTTTTTCAGATTTTTTAGAGCCCGGAAACTATTTTTAAAAAATTATTGAAAGTCCTTTTTGTGACGTCACGCGGCGGCAAGTCCTATCTTTTTCTTAAGGAGCGGCGTCTCGTGACGTCACAAAAATAACTTTCAATAATTTTTTAAAAATAGTTCCCGGGCTCTAAAAAATCTGAAAAAATCAGGGTAGCATAACTTTGCACGCTTTATCCATTTCTGCAATAAAAAAAATTGAGGACAATACTCCATTAAATAGTTATGATATAATATGGTTTGAACATTTTTTAATGAAATGCATAAATTAAGCCTATATATATAGCTGTTTAATTATTATATTTAATTGGTTTCACATTTGTTCTTAAGATCTTAAGTTATTTTATCAGGAAAGAGTTAACATTTAATGATAAAATCATAGAAATTATTATAGTTTAAAAAAAAAATGGAATGTAAATTAATTGTTAATTTCTCTAATTTTAATAAAAGTTTAGTAATAACTAATAACATTATTTTTTTAATTTTAATTAAGTATAACCTCCGTTTAAAACCTGGATAGTTATTTTCCAAACTTAATAACATTATATACACACCATGGACAGTAATAATATTGATAATTTAAATTTTAAATAAATAATAAAATTGTTAATTATATAAGAACTCAATATTACAATTATAATAGTAACAATGACCACAATACATGGCAATTAATATGTGTTATTTTATTATAAAAAATAAATATTCTTATCATTAAATAATTTACGTGTTATTTTTATCATAAAAATTGATAAGGTAAACCTAAGACAACATTTACTATAAATTCAGCGTCGGTAGGAGAAATATATACACTCCAATCATGAAGGTGAGCGTCCTGGTTTTACTCGTGTCAATATGGACATGCCAGGTGTCCGGTAAAATAACCCTGGACACTCTACAGCATGACTTGAACCAATATTTAGCATTCGGGACAGGCAGTGACGATTTTTGGGACACTCTGGACGCAATCAAGTTGAAGAATCCGGTCAAGGGAAATAACCCCAAGTTCGAGATCAAATTATTGGATGGAATCGAGGGGCAAGCCAGAGTTGAAGTAAGTTTGAATTTTTGACAATTAGTATATTAATAAATGATATTTTATAATTTATACAAGAAAAAAAGGAGCCGACGATAATTTTTTATTCCAATTTTAGAAGAAATGTATAATATTTTTTAATAAAATGCTTCAGAAATATTGTTTTTAAATATTGTGTTTAAATTTTTTACACTTGTGACAAATTTGAAACAATATATATCATATTTATTTTGACACCCTAATATACTAAAATCCTTTTGGTATTAATAATTTTTAAATATTTACTTAAATTTATATAAAAAATATTCTCATGCAGATCAGAAATAAATTAAGATTAGAATTGATGTAAATGCCATGTCACTCACAAATTTTTGATCTTTTTGATGTTTTGTGTTACGTGTTTTAGAATGTATGTTTTATTGTTATTATCTTATGAATGACGTGATCCCTGCTGTATTTGTGCAGCCTGTGATTAAATAAACGAATTGAAGAAAGTTGAAATTTATTTAAAATTTAATCGTATAACAAAAAATATCGTACGCAGATTTTAGCCTACAAACAAATCACGAGTGTAATTTTATCCATGTTCTCAGCTGACGTGCATCCTCTGCAGCAACGTGGTCGACACGGTGTTGGGGTGGGTGGAACGTGGCGACACTCGTGAACAGTTGGTGAACCAGACCACGGCCCTCTGTGTCACCACGGGTATTGCCAAGGAGAACATTTGCAGAGGAACCGTCGAGAGCTATGTCGTGAGTTGTAACACCAGCACGAGATGTCTGATACTTGTACTGTACGCGGAGAAAAGGCTTGAGGAATCGTTAATTTTATAAAGGTCATCTCAGCGCATTATGTTATCAAACATAAGTCATCATTAAAATATTCATCCCCTAGTTGAAAAATTACGTCTTTAACTCATCTTTTACACGTCTAAACCTAATCTTTTTACCTCTAAAATACATCTTATTTCCTCTTTGCTCAAAGTGAGGATGAAATGAACACAATATTTCTAACAATTTATGTTCACGAAGAGGAAAAAATACGTAATATAGTCTTTTTCACCTATTTTTCCTCTAAAATGGTGCAAAATAAGAGGAGAAAAGACAACAAGAGAGTTTAATAACGAAGAAAATATGACATTTATTTCAACTCGGGTCAATTTTGATCAATCCCCTGCCTCCCACAATATTCAAACACAGGACAAAACACATTTTATAAGGTGTGAATGCTTTTGCCCGCCCACTATCTGGACAAAATCCTCCATCCCTCTTTGCAACGTTCGCTGGTACTCACTGTCAGTATTTTAATATGTCAAGAGCACGTGCTTTGCTGTGAGGTGGATGAACTTTAGTTTTGTGAAGTACGATTCGATCAAATGAGCCGGGCGTATTGCATGAACTCATGAACTTATAACTATAAGATCATTAATTTATGTTATCAATATCAACTTGAGCTTACAATTTTTTTCTTCATGTTTTTTTTTTAACTTAAGGTATTGTAATAACAATGTATAGTACAAAAAATTCTCCAATAAAAAAATGACACGTATGAATTATGGAATATATGCTTACTTCTGAAAATCATAAATTATTCATTATACTTGACAAAAAGAAATATAGACGCAGCGGAGAAAAAAAAATCCTGTATAGAATAGCTACTTCTTTTCATTTTCAATTCATTAAAATATTTAGTCACTAAAAATGCAACCAAACAGTAGTCTATGATATCTATCACATAATAATAATAATTTTCGTCATCGAAATTTTACGATTTTCAATTGCTATTAATTATAGAGATAATTAATCTTATACAATAATTATAAAAAAATTCAGATCTACTGGATTCACTTAATTAAGCTATAAAATTATTATAAAAACATATAATTTTTATGTCAGTTATTAGAAATAAAAATAATTTAAATAATTATATGATTACAATAATATTTATTATCTTTGTTCTTGCTAACCTATTGTGTAATAGTACCCTAATGATAATCTTAAATGATTGCCACAGCAGCTCTAGTAGCTAGATAAAGTGTACCAATACTTTATCTTAAGTCATCATCAACTTGCGTATATTTTGGGTATAAGAGTATAAGAGGCATAATCTTTTGTATATTCAAGATATTGGTAGCAAAAGTTTAATACAAAACAATAAGATATAAATCATAATACTGACATAGAAATGTAAATGGAGAATCGACCTCAAAAATTTTTATTACAGAAATGGATAGAAAGTGCAAAGTTATGCTATACTCTGATTTTTTTTTCAGATATCTTAGAAACCGGGAACAATTTTTTAATTTTTTATTAAAAAATTAAAGTACAGAGAAATTGACACCACTTGACGCCTCTCTTAATCAGAGGATATGACCTAAAAGAGGCGTGGGTTCAAAACCGACTTCGGCAAAACTTTTCAGCAATACTTCCCGCGCGACCCCTAAAAAATCTGAAAAAAACAAAAATCAGAATGGCAAAACTTTGCATCTTCTAGCATTCTAGCCATTTTTGCAATAATTTTTTTTTAGGTTGATAATCCATTTATAATAAAAATATATTTCATTTTAATAGAATCTCATGTATTTTCAAAATCAATGGAATTAAAATTAAATCCTACGTTGTATGTTGTCACTTACCATAGATACAGAACATATTTTTTATGTTTGTAATACTATTAAGTTATATTAATTAAGTTAATGTCGAGCATGTCTCGCTTTGTATGAACTTTATTTAATATTTCAAAATTATTATTTTAAACAACTTGCATTGTATATGCTTCACTCAGTTTCACCGACTTACGTTGTTTTAACTCGACCGTTATAATAATTTATAAAATACGATACAACTTATTTTCTAAATTACCTGCTGTAAGATGTCATATTCTCCCCAGAAGTTTAAAGGTTTTGGCTTTCCTATATTCGTATTTCAGTGTTGAAATTTCAGCAATTTTACTGCAAAAGCCTCCATTTTAAAACTGAATTATAAACAGAATAGCCTCAAACTTCATACTACTGGAATGAATAGTTAATTAACTTAACTGTACGGCTGCCTTTTAAAATGTCTGCATGATAAACTAACTCTAAGCATGATTATAATATATAACAATTAAAAATATTTGCGTTTTATAACATTTCTACATTTTTTATGACAAATGAGCAACAATGCAACTATAGGAAATGTTTACAACATTCTACATGCATTATTGTATTTTTTGTGCAGTTTTCGCCTCGGAAAATTTCCCTTTGCGGTCTTTTTAATCACCAATGTAAATCACTGTGCCCAGTAAAAATAACACAGAGCAAATAACAATGCTGCAAGTGGGAAATTTTCAAAGGCGACGAGCGTTTATTAAAACAACAATAATCTTGTTTGAACGTGTCCAGGACATGTTCATGTGGCTGGTCGAGGCAAAGAACCTCACGGGTGACCCTGTGACCTCTAACGAGTTCTGCGGGTTCGCTCTTTACCCTGACTGCCCTCTAAGAGATCCTGAGTACGATTGGACCCTCGACCTGAGCTTCATGGGACCCAAACCTGCGTACCAACAACCGCAGATACCAACGGTAAATATGTTTTCTTCGTAGATTTTGGATATCCTACATGGTTGTAAATAGTAAATAATTTGTTCAAAATTAAACTACAGTTATAAGCTGTAAATTATAGTGATTGAAAGGTTAAACCAAGCGTGCGGAGCAATCGGTTTTGAAGACTTTAAAATTTTGAATTTAATAAATTACGTAATCAATTTCAATCCATTCTTTCTTTTTTCTTCAATGGAAAATAAAATTTCAATTTCCTAAGCAATGAAGTTCAGAGTTCATGAATTTTAGTGATTTTTTAACTTTTATCAAGATTATCATATTATATAAAAACTGAAACAGAAACTTTGTATCACCAGGAGGGTTCTCCGACGATGCAAGTCCTTCAGTTCACGGACGTGCACGTGGACCCCAACTACCTGGTGGGCGGGAACGCGGCGTGTGACGAGCCCACGTGCTGCAGGTTCGACCAGGCGCTGCCAGAAAACGTGACTGACGAGGCGGGCTACTGGGGGGACTACCGAGACTGCGACCTGCCCGTGCACTCGTACCTTGACCTCGTGCAGCAGGCCAAGAAAACGCACCCCGTGAGTGTTGATTTTTTTTAATGGATAAAATACGTTGTTTTATTGCACTTTGGGTTATGTATTGTCAATTTTTTTTTCCAAATTTTTAGCATATTATATATTTTTTAATTTTTATTATGAATCTTGTATATTATCATCGTTCTGCAGCAATGGTTTTTAGAGTGTTAAAAAAATCTGAAAATATTGACTTTGCATAAATTGAGTTCCTCTTTTTATCTAAATAGTCATCACTTAAAAATTTCATGCAAGTTTTCCATTATACTGTATTACAATTTTGTCACTGCACTTGTAATTAACACCTGAAATGTATGTTGGAATCATAATATCATAATATATTAATTAATATTTTTTGTCTGAAATATTAAATTCCTCAGAAATTGAAAATTTTAAAAATGTTCTCTATTAAATAAATTTTTTTATGTGGAGAGACTTCAACTCCAAAACTTGCATTTTTATTTTGCACTTTTTCATAATTTTTTTTATTTTAAATAATTTAAAAATTTTAATATGAAATATATTACTCTTCCATTGCCATTTATCTCTCCATAAATACATAATTGACGGAAGGGGGTAGAGAAAACAGAAATTTAGGCTTTGTTAAGCGTAAGGTAATGCACCCAATGTTAAACAAAAACCCACACATGAAAAAAAAAATTAAAATGTTCTCCTCTACATCCCATATCAGTAGCTAAAATATCAGGTATACAAATTCAAGCTAGTTTTTAAGGTATGAATTTTTAAATTTGACTAATTTATCATGGAAGTTCCATTTCTCCATGTTAAATTAGTCATCTTTAAAAATTCAGAACCAAAAAACTAGCCAGAATTTGTATACCTGACATTTTAGTTACTAATAGGGGATGTAGAGGAGAACATTTTATTTTTTTTCATAATTTTCATGTGGGGAATTTCTTTTAATATTGTACCTTAGAACCTTACCCTTCAGCGCCTTACATCTAGGCAACTGTTCCTACTCTTGATGTTCTCAGAACGTTGAGTACGTCATCTTCACGGGCGACATCATCGACCACGGAGTGTGGGCTACCACGTTGGAAGGTAACCGTGACCTCTTTGACCTTGTGATCGGCGAGATGAGGAGCAATTTCCCTGACGTGCCGCTGTTGCCACTCTTCGGCAACCACGAACCGCACCCCCTCAACGTGTGAGTCATTTTCTAATAAATTGGGATTTATTAACATGACAATTATGTCAGTACTTAGCATCCAGGATTATTATTTTTTTTATTTTCAGCACGTAAATATGTTTAATATGTACTCTGAAAAGAAAATGTTCCATATAGATAAGAAAAGTTAATTTTTTATACATTTTGAAGTTATAAATTTATGTTTCAAGAGTGCTCAAAATAATTATTAAATTCTCTTTGACATTTTTAGCATCAAATTTAAAAAATTATATCTTTATCCTTATGATACCCATAACCTTCTTGAATTCGATAGTAATCACAACTTTTACTGGACCACATTTTTTTTTTCAATAAAAAATAATTCAATGATCATAACATATTTTTTTAACACGGATACACTCCTATGAGCTTGGAGCTCGAGAGGCGGAGTAAAGGGTAGGGATCAAGGGTGGAAAGAATGGTGGCCACTGCATTTTACGCGTCCCTGCAATCGCTGAGGTGAGACTGAGGAAACCGTGGAAAACCTCAGTCGGGACGGACACCTCTACTTTTTATCAATGGATCAATGTTTGTTTTCCAAAGCCTGAGGACCACACGCTGAAGTGCAATTATTATTTGCCTGGTATATAGATACTCTTCTGGTGACTGGGACATCCCCGCGAACGTCTCTTCAGAGTGGATGTACCAACACGCTGCGACGTCGTGGGGGGCGTGGCTGCCAGGAATTCACGACACTGTGATGCGAGGAGGGTACTACTCGTTCGCCGTCAGACCCGACCTGCTAATTATCGCTCTTAATAACAACATCTGCTACTCGTACAACTGGTAAGGAAGCAAATGTAACATTAAAATTGTTGTATAAATTATTGTTCTCTCTTATAAGGTAATTTTAAGTGATTTGTTTAAAAAAAGTAATTAAAAAAAATCGCTCTTTCTTTCAGATCATACTTTCAAATAATATTATAACTTATGTAAAATTACTAAAATTGCCTGACACTAAATCTGTGGTTACAGGTGGATGATATATGACAGCTACGACCCGGCTGGACAGCTCGTTTGGTTGGCAGAGACTTTAATGCAAGCCGAGGCAGCCAATCAGAAGGTCCACATTTTGTCGCATCTCTCGGGAGACTCTGGAGGGTGTTTTAAACCCTGGAGACTCGCGTACCGCCAAATTATAGACAGGTGAGGGCAGTGAGGGTAATAAGGTGGTTTTCAGGGTCAACCTTTACTTTAAAAAAGGATGATTTACGTACTGGAGAGAACCAGCATTCTTAGATATTCAGCTCTTTTCATATATATACTGTACAGTATTATATAGATTATAGACTCGTGGAGTGTTTAAAAAATCATATAGTGCGAAGAGTGGAAGTTGTTATACCGTTCTCGATTATTTAGTATTTTTTTAATCTCTATTCACATCCTATCATGAGAATTAATTTATTTATTCATATCATACATACATAATATATTTTCTTTAGCATTTAATAAAATTGAAAAAAAATGTTGCAAATAGTATTAAGGTATAACCTGAGAATTTGTCTGTCAAGGTCAAGAGGCGTGGCTATAGTGGCAACACTGTTTGAATTGGAATGCGAATAATTTTTTAGGAGGGGGTGGTGACATCAGTCCTTGAGAACGTTGCCACATTTCTCATCACATATAGGAAACGATCATCGCCACGGTTCAAAATATATGAAAACAATTCAGAAAAATAGTCTAAAAAATTAGGTTTTAGTAAAAAAAAAAGTAAAAGAATCTGTTGTATAGTTTTTTTGCAATGCTAATTAACAAATTTAATATTGGAAGGATACAAAATTCTCATTGAAATAAATTAATTATAATTAAACCAACGGTTAAAAAATTCCGAAAAAATTCAGAGCTAATTTGACGATTGTTGTAAGTCCACCAAATTAATTTGAAGAAAATCTGTTGTAGCGAATTTTTCGTCCAAATTTCTCAGGTTAAGCCTTTTAAGACTGTTCATCCATTAAGTCCTAATAGGTTAAAAAATAAATTATGTTTTATCGCTATATATGTTACAACAAATAGTGTTTTGTGTTTTTATCCCATGTGCATAATAAATACACATATTATACATAAAACATTGTCTTTTTACTCACAGGCATGGAGGGGGGGGGGAGCTCATAACAGCAACGTCAATGTTAGTAAATAAAAAGGAGGTGGGAGAGGCTTTTTATAATAATAATATACTATAAATGTTTATTGAGCAGAAAAACAAAATACATATATCTTTATACAAAATGCATTAAATCGCTGCCCAATGGACAACATACATGAAAGAATTTTATTGCAGAAATGAATAGAGGGTACCAAATTATGCTACTCTGAATTTTTTCAGATTTTTTTGAGACCTGGAACTATTTTTAAATAATTATTGAAAGTCCTCTGATTTCAGCTGGCACCCCTGAAGCCTTAATAAAAAGGATAGAGACTGGACGCCTATTGACGCCTCCAGGGGGCGTGGCCGCAATTTCAATAATTATTTAAAAATAGTTCTGGGTCTCAAAAAAATCAGAAAGAATTCAGAATAGCATAATTTGGTACCCTCTATTCATTTCTGCAATAAAATTTTTTCATGTATGTTGTCCATTGGTGGCTGAAAAAGGATATCCCATTCACATTGAGTGTTCAGCGACCGAAAACCTCCGATAATACAACATTTTTGGACGGGCATTAGCCTCCCCTCCTCATATACCCTACACACGTTTAACCATGCTCACTTCCAGGTTTGCGAACGTGATCACGGCCCAGTTCTTCGGGCACACTCACGATGACATCTTCAGCATTTACTACGACCTCGATGACTCAAGTCTGCCCACCAACCTGGCCTTCTCTGGAGGTAGCGGTACTCCCTACAGTGACTCTAACTCCAACTACAAGGCTTACACCATAGAAGCTGGACCTGCCTCCTCTTATGTGAGTTATATATTGATGAGGGGAAATTTTGATGTAAATGGAACTGTAATTATAGCAAATAAAAATGGTACAAAGATAAACTATTACAATTCATCGCCTCAGATAGAATGCAAATCACGTAACTACAAAATTTTTATGGAACTTTGATCCTTATGTTCTAGTAAAATAAGGTTTAAAATTGCACCAAATTTTTTTGTAGTTAAGTGATTTGCATTCTGATGCGACAAATTGTGTATATATAGAGCTAAAAGTATAATTTTTTTTTTTAATTTCTCAAAAAATTTCAAATTTTTCAAAACACACTTTTTTTACTACAGCAAGTCCTTGACTTCGAATCTTGGTTCTACAACCTGACTGAGGCGAACCTGGGTGGTGCTGCCGTGCCTCCCAACTGGCAGAAACTTTACTCCTTCAAACAGGACTACGGCACCCCCTCCCTGACACCCACAGATATGGACGCCCTCGTATACAGAATGGCTGCAAACACTACTTTGCAGTACCAATATTTCAGGTATCAAATTAATCTTTTTTTAATGTCGTGAAATAATATTAAACTATAATAATTACATGCAAAAAATAAAAAATACATGATGCAATTACGTTTATGTAATAAAATCATCTGAAAAAAAAATTAAATATATTTTAAAACATTAAACTTGCAATGTTAGGATTGGGTTAAAAAGAAAATAAGTTATCTTCACACAAAAATTAGATTACACAGTAAAAAGTTAATGGTGTATAAAATGTAAAAATATTTAAACAAGACTATCAAGAACAGAAAACTCCTAATACGAGCTATTTTTTCCTGTAATCTCCAGGCATAGAAATAGAAAGTAACCTTTATGACAAAAAAATTGTATGGCTTTGTATCTACACAAATAATAATTAAATAACATTATAGAATTCCATAAATAAGAAATGCATTATACCGTATTAACAATAATTCTCCAATAATTCCAGTCGAAACACATACAACATACATGTAATTTCAGAAATGATATAACTTCACTTTTCTATTTTCAGTTTTGCTGTGAAGCTCGGCGATAGCTCCCTAAACAGCGGATGTAGCACGGATTGTTTGAAATCTTACGTTTGTGATATCGTCAGCAACACTCCGGGAAAATGTGACGAGCTGGGGTGGCCTGAACTACCCTAGAACGAACGTTCATTGGTTCAGCTATTCACGTGATCAACGCTCGACCAATCAAATTATATTTTGTAAACGTTTGTAAATATATATTATATCAATGTTTCAATCAGTTCACCTAGTAGTAATCATTAAAATATAAAATGGATAAATTAATTTTACTGAAGTTTTTTTTCAAGCATTTTTAAGTCAGTAACTAAATTTACCTCTTTATTTAGTTTAAAAAATAGCATTCTTGAATTTTTGCATAATTAAATAATTCATATTTAAATTATTGAAAATATTAAATCTAATGGAGGGTTGAATTAAAAAAGTTCAAATAAATAGAGCATTTTTTTAATACAATTTTCAATTAATGATTAAACCCTTATCATATTATGTTATTAAGTAGTGTTAAAATTTAATCAGTTCTTTTATACTGAATTTATATGTGTGTAATAAAATAAATTAAGTAAAACATCGAGATGCACAAAAAACATAATTAATAAAGTTTTTTATTACTGTCACACTGTTTTAAAATTAACAAAATATCATAAGAAGGTATTTATTATACAACAACAGTAATTAACCATAGATAGAAAATTTGAAATTAATATTATCACCTCGGAACAGCATGGATTTTATAGCACTGCCTCCGCTACATTTCCAAGAGATAAAGCAGTGTGGATTTGTAATTTTGGGAGAGCTAGGTATAAGAAAAGCACTCTGTCTGGCCATCTCAAAAACATCACACGCCTTTACAGCCTTTAGCTAAAATATCAGGTATACAAATACGAGCTAGTTTTTAATTTTTTAAGTTGACTAATTTAACATATGGAGAAATGGAACTTCTATGTTAAATTAGTCAACTTTAAAAATTAATAACTAAAAAACTAGCTTGTATTTGTACACATGCAATGATATTGTAGCTACTGATAGGGGATGTAGAGGAGAACTTTTTAATTTTTTTTCATAATTTTCATGTGAGGGATTTTTTTTTTTAACATTGGCCGTGTTACCTTACCCTTAATTATTTTTATACTCTTAAAATTCTATAAAAATATTTAATCTTTTTATACAGTATATAAGACATAAAGGGTCGAAATACGCGTAATATATTCTGCAAATAATTTAAATAATAGTTTAAGAATATAACCGTTATATATTTTAAGTACAGTATTTGATATATTATTATTGAACAGAAAAAGAGTTACACACATGATATTTGCCCATAAAACAAGAACGTGAATTTTTACTATAAACAGAAAATATAAACAATATAACTCGCTATTATATTTCTTGATAAATTGTTTCCCCATATATCATGATATATTCTGTACTATACAACTGTTGTTTATATATTAAAATATGAAACAATGACGCTACTTTATTATAAAAACAAGAACAATTATTTATAAACATGTTAAAGAAAAAATAAACATACACATTCAAATAAACATAAATAATATTATACGCATTGTTTAAAATTGGCAACGCGTGACATGCGATTCTACAGTACGTGTCTCTGTACATAAATCTAGAGATAGTTTTGCAAATAAAAGGCAGACCATCTCAACTTTTTAACTACGCTGTCATAGAAAAGTGGAGATCATGAGAGTGAGTGGTGCTGCATTAATTTTTATATAATTATTTTATATCATTTTATACTACTTTTTTAAGTTTTCAATTACATTTTTTTTTAAATTTTTCCTTGCTATGGTTGCAAAATGAATTTTTATAAGACAAGGTTTTACAGGCCAAGTTCAAACTTCCAATAGACACTAATGGTTGCATTTTTTTATTTCATAATTAGAAAATATACCTAAAATTATGATTTTCTGCATTTTTTCAGATTTTTTGGAGTGCGGAAACTAATTTTAAAAAGTATTTAAAATATCTGAATTAAGGTGGTATACCTGATGGGACAACCGTGACGTCATCAATAGCCAATCACAGCAACCATGACGTTATCAAAAGCATATCACAGCACGACAAAATGTTGTCCCATCAGGTGTACCACACCCTAATTCAGATATTTTAAATATATATATTTTTTTAAATTGAAAAAATCCAAAAAATCTGAAAAAATTCATAAAAGCATAATTTTAAGTATATTAATTTCTAATTATGAAATTAAATAATGCAACAATTATTATTATATAAAAATATAATAATTGCAATTCTTATAATCGGTATAGATCAACTTTTTATGCGCTTTAAACACTGTTTTTAGAGCTTGTCTGCTTTTGTGCATAAAAATATTATAATAAAATAAACAAATATGATAATACCTTTTATATCCAAATTATATAGGAACTTAAGAGATCTTTATGTCGGTCCAATTGAATTCGATCAATAAGACTTGCAAGGGACTTTAAACTCGCAATCAAATTTTACAATACAAATTTTAAAGTGGATCTGTCCAATCAGTTTTGTGAAAATTGAGACAAAAATTTAGCAATGGGACCTTGAAAAAACAGGGCATGGAGCTGTTATGAGAAAACCGTCTCCTTTATTTTGCTCAAACCATAACCAATTTGGAACATCAACGAATTTTTAAAATTTATTTTATTCAATTCCTTCTGACAGAAAAATCTTTTGACTCTGTAAAGTAACTGAGGTTTATCGTTAAGAATTGAGTTAAAAGTGATCTTGTATAGCTTTATCTGTGATGGTATCATTTTTCATTTATTCAGTTGTAAAGCAAGGTTTTTCATCAAGCAGTGATTCAATATAATTAATAATACAACTTGTTTATTTATTTTCACACCATCCTTGTTATATTATTTCAGGTAGCAATTCTGCTCATAACAGCATGTGCTGTAAGCATTTTGGCCGCTCCAGCACCAAAGTCAGGAAAAACCCCTGAAGGTCAACAAGACCCTCAGCCAGGAACCAAAGTAAGAAGAAAAACAGGAGATGAAGATCAGCCAAACCCACTGCCTTCAGAACATCAGCCCAACTCACCTCCAAGAGGTCAGTCAGATTCTAAGCCAAGAAATGAAGCTACTAATGAGCCAAAAGATCAGACAAATCCGCCTCCAGTAGATCAGCCAAACCCATCTCCAGCAGATCAATCAAACCCATCTCAAGGAGGTCAACAAAACCAGTCTCAAGGAGGTCAACAAAACCCTCAGCCAGGAGGTCAACCAAACCCATCTCAAGCAGATCAATCAAACCCATCTCAAGGAGGTCAACAAAACCAGTCTCAAGGAGGTCAACAAAATCCTCAGCCAGGAGGTCAACCAAACCCATCTCAAGAAGGTCAACAAAATCAGTCTCAAGGAGGTCAACAAAATCCTCAGCCAGAAGGTCAACCAAACCCATCTCAAGCAGATCAATCAAACCCATCTCAAGGAGGTCAACAAAACCAGTCTCAAGGAGGTCAACAAAATCCTCAGCCAGGAAGTCAACCAAACCCATCTCAAGAAGGTCAACAAAACCAGTCTCAAGGAGGTCAACAAAACCAGTCTCAAGGAGGTCAACAAAACCCTCAGCCAGGAGGTCAACCAAACCCATCTCAAGCAGATCAATCAACCCCATCTCAAGGAGGTCAACAAAACCCTCAGCCAGGAGGTCAACCAAACCCATCTCAAGAAGGTCAACAAAACCCATCTCAAAGAGGTCAACAAAACCAATCTCAAGGAGGTCAACAAAATCCTCAGCCAGAAGGTCAACCAAACCCATCTCAAGCAGATCAATCAAACCCATCTCAAGGAGGTCAACAAAACCAATCTCAAGGAGGTCAACAAAATCCTCAGCCAGAAGGTCAACCAAACCCATCTCAAACAGATCAATTAAACCCATCTCAAGAAGGTCAACAAAACCAGTCTCAAGGAGGTCAACAAAATCCTCAGCCAGGAGGTCAACCAAACCCATCTCAAGCAGAACAATCAACCCCATCTCAAGGAGGTCAACAAAACCAGTCTCAAGGAGGTCAACAAAATCCTCAGCCAGGAGGTCAACCAAACCCATCTCAAGCAGATCAATCAAACCCATCTCAAGAAGGTCAACAAAACCAATCTCAAGGAGGTCAACAAAACCCTCAGCCAGGAGTTCAACCAAACCCATCTCAAGAAGGTCAACAAAACCCATCCCAAGGAGGTCAACAAAACCAATCTCAAGGAGGTCAACAAAATCCTCAGCCAGGAGGTCAACCAAACCCATCTCAAGCAGATCAATCAAACCCATCTCAAGGAGGTCAACAAAACCAGTCTCAAGGAGGTCAACAAAATCCTCAGCCAGGAGGTCAACCAAACCCATCTCAAGCAGATCAATCAAACCCATCTCAAGGAGGTCAACAAAACCAATCTCAAGGAGGTCAACAAAATCCTCAGCCAGGAGGTCAACCAAACCCATCTCAAGGAGGTCAACAAAACCAATCTCAAGGAGGTCAACAAAATCCTCAGCCAGGAACTGAAGTAGGTAATGAACCAGGAGAAGAAGATCATCCAAACCCACTGTCTTCAGAAGATCAGCCAAACCAGTCTCCAGGAGGTCAGTCAAACCCACTACCAGAAGGTCCACCTGATGGAAACCCGCCTGCTGGAGGTCAACCCGATCCTACTTCAGCCAATTAATGGATAATTTGAAATATATTATAGTAAAGAAGACAAATTAGAACAGTAAATAACTTACATTTATAAGAAATAAGGTATGAGGCATCACCAAGTACATTACACCTAGCCGAAAAAATACACAATAAACGAGACCATATTTCTATGTTGTGGAAATGTGGACTAATTTTTCAAATTATGCGATAAATTATAGTATATAATTTATATTGTTTTACTAAAATTAAAAAACAAAATGAATTGAACTGATTATTGTATCATAATGTGAAGCAAATATAATTGCAACAATAAAACAGACAATGCTAAATTTGAATAATGTCTTCTTTCTTAAAACATTACATGTTATTACGTTATTATACTTATTATAATATAATATGATATGTTATACAAATGGATGAATAAAACTAAGAACGTTAATAATACACAGAACTATAATTATATAGGATATACATGTATGTACTCTTATAATATCTCTTACACACATGCATTATGCTATATATATTATAATATGTATTTCTAAAAATACATATATTCACATGTTGTGATTATATTTTATAGATTTGAATATAATTATATTGTTAATTGACAAGTTAATGGAGTATTAGCGTCGAATTTTTTTATTGCAGAAATGGATAAAGGGTGCAAAGTTATATGATACTCTGATTTTTTTCAGATTCTTTACAGCCCGAGATATATTTTTAAAAAATTATTGAAAGTGTTGTTTTTTGACGTCACGAGGCGTCACTCCTTTAGAAAAGAATAGGACTTGTCGCCTCGTGACGTCACATAAAGGACTTTCAATAATTGTTTAAAAATAGTTTCCAGGCTGTAAAAAATCAGGGTGGATAACTTTGCACCCTATTCATTTCTGCAATAATAAAAATTGAGGTCGACACTCCACTATCAATATTTGGAAATTAATTTTTAAAAATTAATAGAAAAAAACGACTATATAATTGATACATAAATGTTGACACTTAACTTGACATGTTGAATCTGTGATTAAATCTTGATATCAGAAAGGGTCCAAAACACACCCATGCAGTTTATCTTCAATATTTTATCATAACCGCAGCCGATTAAAACAAACGATTTATTTAATTATATCACAAATTTAGTAAACACAACTAGAGAACAGCTACAATGAAAAAAAAAAAAAAAAAATTGTGAGTTCTTCATTTTTTTTTTTTTCACACTCAATATATTTATCTCTGGATTTGAGGGGAAAATAAATTTGGAAAATATACAAGATTATGTCAATGAATATTTGGAATTTGGAACAGGGAGTCCTGATTTTTGGGATATTAAGCTCTCATATCTGTACACTGTACAATCAAATTTGCAGTTAATATCATTTGAATGTTTGTTTTGCTAGAATCAAATCAATCAATGACTATGCCAAGGGAGATGTTGTCTGATCCTAAGATATAATATATTATAATATTTAAATTATATTAATAAGTATTTTTAATTATCATATTTCTACTAAAATATTTGTGTTTAAGAAAAGACTTCAATAATAAAATTACAAACTCCATGCAAAATACTGAGACCAAAGTTTTGTTGTTAAGAAGATATTGGGAATATAGACAACCCAGAGTTGATGTATGTTAAGAATAAAAGAATAGAAAAAATAAATAACGCAATATTGAGCTTCAGAAGATATTATTCATTGGGATCAATCACTATTTAGCATAACCATGGAAATATTAATAAAAATTATAACGTGTAGCTGATGCGTCTTAAAAAAAAAAAAATATGGAATGTCCTTAATATTGTTATTGAAATATAAAATAATGACGCATGTTGAAAATATAGTAATTAAAATACTGTTTATTTTAAATTAATTATCATTTCAATATAATTATATATAAAGTATATAACAGTCACCGCCCCGGAAAATTTCCCTTTGCAGCATTGCTAGTCACCCATGCTCCGTAAAAATGATCGACATCAGGGCATAATAATAACAACTATAATATACTGTATCACAAAGCTGAAAATGGAAAATTTTCCAAGGCAACGATTGTACAACATTTTTATAAAATTACTGAATTTTAAAAGGAAAATTTTGAATTTAACATATAGGCATTATAGGCCACCCTTATTTCCTGTTTGAAAAGAGAAAATACTCTTTCTTCAGAAATTATGAAATAAATTTTAAAAAATCGAGAATATTCTAAAACTTAATCGCTTATGGTTTGAGCAAATTCAGTCTTGCAGTTTTCTTACAACAGCTCCATTTCCGGTTTTTGTCCATAAGGCCAATGTTAAACTTCTACCTCAGTTTTCACAAAACTGATAAGACAGATTTGCTTCAAAATTTGTATGCCACCTATTGATGGTGAGTTCTAAGTCCCCTGCAAGTCTTGTTGCATTCAGGCGGTACGATTGCGAGATATCAACCTACTGAGATTCATCCTTAACAAATAAGGAAATAAGGATGTGCGGTGTTTATTTATGATATGCGTGACATTGTTATAAAAATAATAACAATAATACATAAACATTACTACACTTTCATCATTCTCTTAAATAAAAAATATGATATGCATGTGTGTTGCTGAAATACGTAGAACGTGATTTTGCGCAACCCACAAACATGACTGCAAATAATATAAAAAGGGCAGATTTTGTGAAATTTTCTGTCATTAGCCACGAAGAAATCATGAGGGTGAGTTATTCTGCATTAATGCTTTAATTTATTTTAAAATTATTATTTTTTACTGTGCACTAGCTCCTTTTTATCTCATCATAAAAATTCAAGGGATTTTTTTTAAAAAAATTTGTTATCACTATTCAATGTATTTTAGCGGAAAAGAGTATTTCAGGGAAAACTAACATATTATAACATATTAACAAATTTGTGTTGTTAAATCATTGTGTTGTATTGTTAAAATAAATTATAATTAAATAAAAATAAATATGACTTGAAAATTTAGAGGTCGAGCGTAGCGCAGTGCATTGGTAGATTCTCGTTAGATCACTTAAGTCAAGCAACGTTGAGCGTGGTTAGTACTTGGATGGGTAACCGTTTCAAGTAAAAATCACGTTGCTCCCTCCCTGGGGTAAATTCGTCTCGCTTTTCATCCAGTGCAGTGATGCACTTATATGTGGTTCCCCAGATTTTGGACATCACTTTGGTCCATTGAAAAAAAGTAGAGGTGTCTGTTCCTGACTGAGGTTTTCCAAGGTTCCCTCAGTCTCACCTCAGTGAATGCTAGCTGGGACGCGTAACAGGCCATGGCCACCATCCTTTCCCTACCTTATCCCTATACCCATTACCCTGCCGCGAGTTGTAAGCTCAGGGGTGTATCCTTGTAAAAAAAATCACTAATCTAATCTAATACATCTAATAATACATATTAGATTAGATGTTATAATAGCTTTCATTATAACTTTTTCATCTGGATAGTAGCCACTCATTAAACAGCACAGTGTTACGATTTAATACTAAATGAAGTCGTGTTTTTACACCGTTCTTATTACGTTATTGCAGGTGATGATAACTGTGCTCTTGATCGCGTGTGTGGCGAGCGTTCTAGCTGCTCCAGCTGACGACAAACCTAAAAGAACAACCATTCGACCTATCGGATTGGACGATGATACAGACCCGTTTGTCGAATACACCGTCAAACCAATAGTAGAAACCGATATGCCATACATTACAGCGCAGACTTTTATACCATTGGAAACACAATAATTTGATGGTTATCATGACTAATAGTTAGGTTTCAAAATTTCCATTATTACACCTATTATAATGTAAAAAAATATATAATATTAAACGTCGTATCCACAATTGTCAAAAATGAAAATGGGAATTTTTTTAATAAATTCTGATTACCTACGACTTACGACTTCAATTACTTGTTAGCCAAAACAAGTGTGAATCAGAATTTTGCTACTAAAATGTATATATATATATATTTATATATATATATATATTTATATATATATATATATATATATATTTATATATATTTAAAATAAATATGCAGTTAATTTGAAAAATAATATTGCAATGATTGCAATGTATACTTCCTGAAAAATAAAATTGTTTAAAATGCAAATAATGTTTATGTTATTTTCTTAAACATAACCTTGTTCCTATTTATAATTTTTTACATTAAAATTAATTTATTTTTGACTATTATTTATTTGAAATAATCTTTTATGTTCTGACGTTCATATTCTACTTATGATTATGTACTTATTTTTTTTTATATTATTAATACATTATATAATACATAGCAAACTCAAGGATAATATCATTAAAATTAATTAATTCCAAGCAGCAGTAAAATCAATACTAATTGACGCCAGGCCAAAAAAAAAAAAAAAAAAAAAGGCAAGATGTAAACATATATACAGAACTGTAGAAGTTTCTAATATTATGTAAATGTACACCTTTGGACATCACGAAATTTACTTCTGTTTTGTTTGTAGGCGTTACCACGCAGTCTATGGAAACGTGGTGAATCAAAACTCTTTTCATGTGGGTAGACTGGGTCATGCTCTTCTTACACAACTCCTAAAATTGTAAATCTGCATCTATTGGAGCTGCAGCTCAAGCAAGTGAAGCAGTAATAAAATTCATGCTGTCCCGAGGTGTACAGTACATGATGCAATACATACATTTACTTTAATAAAATTATGCTTTCCTCAAGCTAATTAATGCAAAATGTTATAAATAATAAAGTTCAAAACAATATATATATACTATATATGCAGTATTTACTTATTTGGATAAGAATGGACAGCAGAATATGCAAATAATTATGAGGGATACAACTAATTAAAAACAAAACATACAATAAATTGACATTTGTTGAATCTTTGCTTGACATAAAATATTCACTCTGTGATTAAATCTTGATATAGAAATGTCCCGAAACACACCCACAGGGCATTTTATCTTCAATATTATATCATATCTATAAAACAGCTGATTAAAAAATATATTTATAATACAAATTTAGTAAAAACACAACTACAGAATAGCAACGATGAGAAAGAGTTGTGTGTTCTTTCTTTTTTTCTCGATATTCATTTCTGGATTTGAGGGGAAAATAAATTTAGAAAACTTACAAGATGGCATAAATGAATATTTGGAATTTGGAACAGGGAGTCAAGATTTTTGGGATACTTTAGATGCAATAAAATTACAAACTCCATACAAAATACAAAGGCCAACGTTTGATATGAAAATATTGAAAAACGTTGATGGACAATCCAGAGTTGATGTAAGTATGTTAATAATAGAAAAAAAATAAATAACGCAATATTGAGCTTGTTTAAAGAAGAAGCTATCAATTGGGATCGATCGATCTTAATTAACCATAGAAATATTATTGAATATTACGACGTATAGCTGCGTCTTAAAAAAGTGTACACTCGTCACCTTGGAAAATTTTCCACTTACAGCCTTGTTAGCCTGTGATATTCTTACGAGGATGGTGATTAACAAGGCCGCAAAGGGAAAATTTCTAGGCGACAACTGTACAATAATTATTTATTAAACTATAAAATGCTGAAATTATATTAGTTAAAATACTGTTTATTTTTAAATTTAACCATATCACTTCAATAGATTGTACAGTTGTCACCTCAGAAAATTTCCTTTTGCGGCCTTTGTAATCACCATGACTCGTAAGAATAACACAGGGCATATAGCGATTAAGAAGGCTGCAAGTGAGAAAATTTTCAAGGTGACGAGTGTACTTAATTTTAAAATCTCTGACTTTTTCTTATGTTTTTCAGTTGACTTGCATCCTCTGCAGCAACGTGGCAGACACGGTGCTTGGGTGGATGGCACGTGGCGACACTCGTGAGCAATTAGTAAACCAGACCACGGCTCTCTGTGTCACCACGGGTATTGCCAAGGAGAACATTTGCAGAGGAGTCATTGATTCATACGTCGTGAGTTGTAACACCGTACCTTCATTTGGGGGGGGGGGGGGCATTAAGTTATATTCTCTCCCAGTCTCCATGAATCTGCACTTGTACGTACACAGTAATGTACCTATTATATAATATACTGTATACCAATTCCTTCTAAAATATTTAAATCAGTTTATTAAATATATCAATAAATTTAATATATCATAAATAATATGCCCATTAATTATTTTACAGTACAGCAAAGATTATACTAACAAAAATAATTAGTTTCAAAAGCAAATTTTTCAATTGCCTATGAGTAAATTTATTAATACATTTTCATTTACTTCATGCCATTGAAAAAAAAAAAAGAGCTTTATTATTGTGTATATTATAATTTATTAGTGTTATACAAATAAACTAAAAAAACGTCCTAATGCTTAAAAGAGTAAAATAACTTTAAATATAACATAAAAACAATCATATTCATTTAAAACAATATCATTAACTGTGTACTTGACCTTAACTAACGTACACTTTTTTAAATGTTTTGATTACTGATAACGCAGCAGTTTAATCTTATAAGTTCGTACTGTATACGTACTAGGGTACGTACTCATATTTATCTTTCTTTTTGATAACATAAACAATAAACAATCGAGAAATTACAAAACTAATTTTTTAATATAATTTAATCATACATTAAATATTTAATTCTAACATAAAATTATTTACATTGTTGCCATTATTTTATCTACTAAAAATGTAAAAAAGAAAGATACATACTAACATCTATTGTATATACAATTGTTTTATAATCGCAATATTTTTCATTCTAATTTAAGGAACAAAATTTATGATGCATTTCAAGACTGTAAGCCCTGTATTACACACACTATACAATAATTTATACTTTTTTCTCCTTATAAGAAAATTCCATCTCTTTACAAATATATTTTCTTGTACGGAAATTTGTATGGGCAGTAATTATAAAAATTTTATTGTGTAATATTGGCTCAAGGTCAAAATTAATGTTCTCCAGGATATGTTCATGTGGGTAGTCACCGAGAAGAACCGCACGGGTGACCCGGTCACCTCCAACGAGTTCTGCGGGTTCGCTCTCTACCCTGACTGTCCCCTAAGAGGCCCTGAGTACGATTGGACTCTCGACCTGAGCTTCATGGGACCAAAACCTGCGTACCAACAGCCGCAGATACCACCGGTAAATGATTTTATTTTAAACGTCCCTCATTGATTTTATACTACTTTTATTTATCTATATACTTAGAAAGTCTACCGTGTTCATCTAATCAAATCGCCGTGGCAAACAGCAACCCACATAAGTTACGTAAAGTTGTGTCAAAGGTGGAATCTCATGGGCGATTTTCAGCCTGCGACACGACGCGATTAAAGCGCACTTGCTGTAACATTCATTGGCGGCCATATTTGGCGAATAATAGAAAAAGAGCATCGTAATTAACGCGATTACCGGTGAATTCACCGCCGCATAGGATTTCGTAGCTTTTTCGTCAAATCGCGCCGCATCGCTTTTGTCGCTTACTGAAAATCCACTTTAAGTTTTTTTAAAGCTTTCCTATAATATGCAAGACAAGTGAAAATGTTTATTATAGGCAGAGAAGAATAGGAGAATATATATACAAAGATTTACATGTTGGAAACATTTTCCTGGCTTGCCCTGTCAAAAGAATAATGATAATATTGATTAAGTCCTTTGCACCTTGAAGTCTTCAGAGAAATAATGAACTTTTTTCTTGCGTCTATTAGGTCTAGGAAAAAAAACTATTATATATGACAAAATTTTGAATAGGATAATGAAAGGCCCGGTATTTTCAAATACACGTAATAATATAATAACACAATTTTAATAATTTTATATTCACAATTTATGACGGTAGACAATGACTTTGTCTCCACAGGAAGGTTTCCCCACCCTGAAGGTTCTCCACCTGACCGACGTGCACGTAGACCCCAACTACCTGCCAGGTGGCAACGCGGAGTGCGACGAGCCAATGTGTTGTCGTTATGATCAGGGTCCACCAGTCAATGAAAGCGGGGCTGCGGGCTACTGGGGGGACTACCGGGACTGTGACGCCCCCGTACATGCCTTCCAGAATCTGCTGCAAGAGGCCGCCACCAGACACCAAGTGAGTTTTGGAAGTGTTGGAACTGTACATAATATTTTATGAAATATAAAAGAAAATTTTCCCTTTGCGACCTTGTTAATCATCATGCTCCGCAAGAATAACGCAGGGCATGGTGATCAACAAGGCTGCAAGTAGGACATTTTTCAAGGCGACAAGTGTTCATAAGTGTCCACTATATGTGATGATCTCGCTGTAGATTAAATAAATTGTTTATTTCAGCGTCAAAATATCTTCAGACTTGAAGACATTATTTTGTTCTTCTTATTTGCATTATACATATAAAAGTATACCCATCGTTCAATTTTGGTGCTGAACAAGTTGCCTAACCTCAAGACGAAAAATTTACTATCATGTTAATTTTACAATGCGCTCAGCCAATAATGTTTAAATAGGAATTAATTATCATCAGAAAAAGTAAGAATTAGAGACTTTAAAAAAATTAACATGTTCTTTGACATTTATTGTGATCTCCCTGTCAGGACGTTGATTACGTCATCTTCACGGGTGACGTCATCGACCACGGAGTATGGGCCACCAGCAAGGACTACAACGTCCAGCTGTTCACCTTTGTCATGGCGGAGGTCAGAGCGAACTTCCCGGACGTGCCGGTGCTGCCAGTCTTCGGAAACCACGAGCCGCACCCTCTCAATGGGTGAGTATTTTGAGGTGCAAACCTACAGTCAAATTAAGGGTAAGATAACACGAACAATCGATTGTTGTAGTCCCATTTGATTAACATGTAAACCTTAGCAACCTCATAATAATTCTGATTTTTTTTAGAGACAGTTCTTAGCACCAAAAAAATGTGGAAAAAATTTCAGAATAATCGGAGGATCCAATTTTTTTAAATTAATTTTTTAAATTTTCAGTATAGGGCTTTCCCATGGAGACCTAAACTAAGAAATTAATTTTAAATAATTAGATCGTCCGATTGTTTTGAAATTTATTCCATATTTTTTTGGTGCCAAGAACTGTATCTCAAAAAAAAATTCAGAATCATTATGATGTTGCTAAGGTTTGCATGTTAATCAAATGGGACTACAACAATCGATTGTTCGTGTTATCTTACCCTTAATTTGATATTTCGGCTACAAGTACCCGAAAGTGAAACATTTCTGTCTTTTCTATAAAACTGGCTAAAAATCGAGTTTGAAATTTTACAGTTTTGCTGTTTGTAATTAGAGTAATAAAAGAAATCTGAAATACATGTTTGCAGAATTTAAAAAAAATAAACATAAACAAACAGGGATGCCAGAAATCATATCTTCAAATGTCATGCGTTCTTTTTGATTCTCGACATACTTATTTACATTTATGGCTAAAGACCATTTGCATCATGATATTGTGCTATAATATGCATGAACAAAATTAGTTTCAACTGACCAGATTAATCAACCATTTCCAGTTTCTCTGCCCCCGACTGGCCTGTCCCCGCTGACGTCTCCACGGATTACATGTACGAACTCGCAGCCGCCACGTGGGGGGCGTGGCTCCCCGATATCGAAACGTCGGTGCTGAGGGGCGGCTTCTACTCTCACGAGGTGCGGCCGGGGTTGCTGGTTGTAGCAATTAACAACAACGTCTGTTATCACATGAACTGGTGAGGGTCAGCAGGTGATCTTGAAGTTTATTATTTTAACATTTAAAATCATGATCGATTTTGTTTATTTAACATTGGAGAGGTTTTGAAACAAAAAGGGGAATGCGTTTACATGTGTATTAAGTGCTGTAAAATTGCCTGACACTAAAGGTGTGATTACAGGTGGTTAATATACGACAGCTATGACCCGGCGGGACAGCTAATTTGGTTGGCGGAGACATTATTGCAGGCTGAGGCAGCCAATCAGAAGGTCCACATTCTCTCGCATCTCTCGGGAGGTCAGGGAAGCTGCTTTGAGCCATGGTTACATGAGTATCGTCGTATCATCGACAGGTGAGATATAAATGTTTTTATTTTATTTTAATATATTTATTTTATTTTTTAAAAGATAAAAGACAATATAATTTAATAATACATTTACTTACGCCATAAGTACATAACTATCACTTTTAATAATATATCATAGACAAAGAAAGTTTTAGACCAGGGAGAAGCTGGTAATCGTCATGATTTTAACGTAAAGTTTGGGAGAGTGGGGGAATAATTAAGTTTCTCAAATAGAATGGAGTATTGACCTCAAAATTTTTTATTGCAGAAATGGATAGAGCGTACAAAGTTATGTTACCCTGATTTGTTTCAGATTTTTTACAGGCCAGGAAATATTTTTAAAAAATTATTGAAAGTCCTTTTTGTGACGTCACGTGGCGGCAAGTCCTATCTTTTTCTGAAGGAGCGGCGTCTCGTGACGTCACAAAAAGAACTTTCGATAATTTTTTAAAAATAGTTCCCGGGCTCTAAAAAATCTGAAAAAATCAGGGTAGCATAACTTTGCACCCTCTATCCATTTCTGCAATAAAAAAAATTGAGGTCAATACTCTATTGACTCAATATTGAGATAGGCTGCATGACTATAATACAATCTCGAGTTTTCTCAGGTTCGAGAACACGGTCGTGGCTCAGTTTTACGGCCACACACACAACGATCACTTCCTCATCTTCTACTCGCTCGATGACATCACCAAAGCCTCGGGGGTTGCGTTTTCTGGTGGTAGCGGCACCCCCGCCAGCAACGTCAACCCCAACTATAGAGTTTACACCGTCCAAGATGGGGAAGACTACGTGAGTAAACTATAATGTTTTATCGTCACAAAACCTCGGAACACTTTATTACATCTGAATGCTTAATTCGTAGACTATATCATACAGTTAGTGCAGACGTGATTAAATTTAATTTTTTTAGGTAACTAATTTGAGTATTCTTAACTTCTTGAAAAATTTAAATCTCTTATCCTGTGAAGCTGTGATAAATCAGGCATATGCATGCAGGGGTAAAATAACATAGTACTGTTCAGATGTGCGTATAAATACGTTGAAAGAAATTTTTTTTTCTTTATATTAATTCTAAATCTGTAAGTACTAAAAGAAATCTTCAAATTATATTTATTCCATTTATTTGTTTTAAGTTACCCGACTTTCCATGTTCAAATTACGTCAAATTTTAGAATTTCCATGTTGATTTATAATTTAGTTCAAATCCGCGAATATCTGTGAAAGAATAATACACAGAACGAATTGCTAAAGTCGCCACTAATGTTTGTTTTCAGTGCGTGCTTGACCACGAGACGTGGTTCTACAACCTGACTGAAGCGAACCTGGCCGGTCCTGACGTGCCCCCCAACTGGCAGAAACTTTACACCTTCAGTCAAGCGTACGGCGTCCCTTCTCTACTACCAGCTGACTTGGATGACCTCGTGTACAGAATGGCTACAAACGTGTCTCTACAGGAACAGTACTTCAGGTGTGATAAATAATTTAATCAATCATTAATGCAATTGAGCGTAAAGGGAATTAAAAAAAAAACAGTTACTAAGGGCTGTTGGAGTTTATAATTTATAATAAAAATTATCCATGCCAACTCTTGGTAAATGCCTAATTTAATGAAGTCTTGATACACTTTAAACGCTATTTTTACTATGAATATCTTGTGACAAGGTATAATGTTTGTTGTGTATAATTGAAAGCATTGAATTACAAATTACAATGAAAAAAAATAATTTAGGGATTTTTTTTTCATATTATTTTACCTAAAATTTGGTAGACATCATGGATTTAGAGGAAGGTTCATAACAATTTCTGAAATGTTAAAAGTATCATGAGCACGCACGCAATATATCCTTCCTTCACTCCATTTTATTTAAATATCATTGAATTTACAGATTCAGACTCACCCCATTTTCTGTGGATTCATGCCTGTTTTTGAAGTTATCGTCAACTTGACAACAATCGGCTTACAGTAATTGTACTTTATTGTCCCTCAGGTTCTCGGTGAAGCTCGGAGACACGTCCCTAGAGGCAGGGTGTGACGAGGAGTGTTTACATAACAAAGTTTGCGACATCGTTAACACAATTCCTGGAGATGCGACACCCTGTGAGGCTCTACCCTGGCCAGAACCGACCCTGAAACCCTGAACGATGATTAAATTTGTATGTGATATGATGTGTGTATTTTTTCCAAATTAATTTTTATAAAGATAAAAAATTTAAAAATTAACTTACATGAATTAGTAATGATCAAGGTGAAAAATTGTTCCTTAATAACGGGTCTAACTTTTTGGTGGTATTTTCTATGCATAATTAGGTATATAATATACTCTTAAAGCAAGCCTGTTATTATTCATAGCCTCAATGCTTAAGAACCAGTAAAACTTTATTTTCATGTATCATAAAGAGTGGGATATCATATATATATATATATATATATATATATATATATATATATATATATATATATATATATTACAGAAGTTATATTAATTTAAAATCGTCTCCTACCCTCCTTTATATATGGTTGTCTTCTGATTTTTAATCAAGAACTAACTCATTTTTATCTAATACCTTATAGTAAAACAGCCGTTTCATTTTTTTTTTAACATTTTGCATAGGGCAGTGAGAATACTATAAAATGTAATAACTTGACTTGAGTCCTCTATAGATTGATATATATATATATAACATGTAGGTGTGATCATTGGTAATAAAAATAATGTATTCCTGCAAGGCTTCAAAGCAAAGAAACAGACACATTTTGATTAATAAACATATGATACCAAAAAATTGTCTTAATTTTTACCAAATAAAAATCAAAATATCATCATTTTCTTTCATTATTTCTCCCGTACATTTTCTTATAATTAATTTTCTGAGAATAGTCCTACATATATTACAAGATCATGCAAAAGAATTTTTACGAAAAAACATATATTTTTCTGATACTTTCAATAACAAATTTATTTGAATGAAAAGAACACAAAAGATAAGACAGTGAACGATAATCATATAGCAATCAGAGCGTATACTTCAGTTTCATAAATTTTGTTATTGTTTATCGTTGCATTTTTGGACTATTTTTTTTTATCACTAGATAACGAAGTGGCGATATTTTAGACGTGAAGATCTATATAAAATGCGACACTTGTTTGAGACAACGTTACTTCCATTGCTGCAAACATGAGAGCGATTGTTGTTTGGGCATTGTTGCTCTTTGGGACGTCAGTAGTGACGGCTAACAATGTAAAATCTGATAGGTTGGGAGGACTCGACCGCGCCGGAGTTGTAAGTAAAAAAATTAATAATTACTGTATATATAAATGTAGGTAAAATAATATACATTTTCATTTTTAAAATTCAGGCATTTTTTTTTTTAATTGCAAGAAATGTTGTAGTAACAATATTTAAACATTTTTTTATTGTTAATATTGTTTAGTAGAAAATTAAATCTCCCTCAAATCTATATAAATATATCCTGAACAATCTTAATAATAATTGCATTTAAAAAAAATCAAAATGAATTCATTGCATTATCCAACGCAATGATATTTTTGAAATTATTCAATTCAAGTTTATTTTATAATAATGTATAATTGATAATAATGCTAATTTTAAAAGTATATATAAATAATGTAAAATTTGAAGTATAATGATAAAAAAATAATAAAGGTAAAAGTAATTCAGCGTTGAAATCACTTGAATATTGCAATAAATTTTAACATGGAAATTAGAACATAAACATCACATTAAGGACTATATTATGTTATTACGTTATCGCCTGCCAACTGATATTATACGATTATGTATTATGTAACACAAGGAAACCTTTTTTTTTTCAATTTTCAAATGATAATGAAAAACAAACGATGTTGTGTAAAATCATAGTAAAAATACCCCAAAACCCCAATCTTTATGACCTAACTCTAATTATATTTTATGATCTACTAATAGGTGACATGCACGCTATGTCGTACGGTGATGAACCAGGCCATGGGATGGATCAACGACGACTTTACTCGTGAAGAGCTCATTGACAAGTTCACGGGAGTCTGTGTGGATGTGGGACTGTCTGAGACCGTCTGCAGGGGAGTCACCGAGCTGAACATCGTGAGTGGACGCAATTTCAGGTGGATTTACATGAGCGATTGTACACAATATTCACTTCGAGTCGCTCTAAAAAAAAAAATCACTCTTCTATTTCTTCTCAAAAACGGATCAAGACGTGATTTTTTTAAAGCGACTCGAATCGAATATTGTGTACAAACGTCGCCTCAGAAAATTTACCTTTCCAGCCCTGTTAATCACCATGCACCGTAAGAATAACACAGGACATGGTGATTAACAAGGCTGCAAGTGAGAAATTTTCAAAGGTGACGAGTGTACATATTGTGAAATCCTTTAACGGCTCTATACATTTTAAAAAAAATCATTCAAGTTGTTCATTTAATTTTAAGAAATATGATTGTAAAAATATACATATATTTTTCTTATGTGAATTACCAGTGTTTATATTATAATACTATAACTATAAATTAATAAAAATATAATATTATTATAGTATTTTCCCTAAAAGTTATCAAGAATCTGAAAAGATGACGTTTTCAATTTAGATAAAATATTCAATATTAGCAAATATTTAGAACCGTCACCATAGAATGTTGACTTCGTCTTATCTGAAACACTTCACGTCAACCTGTTTTAAGGTACGAAGATAAAATATGAGGTCAATAGATGCAGAAAAAAATTTTCACCTGGGTACGTTTTTATCAAGAACATCTGAAAAGCAAACAACAAATCAATATATTTTAGATTTTAAAGTTTAAAAAATAAAATTTTATATATTAAAAATTTAGTTACTATGAAGAAAATTTATTGGAACTAAATATATATTTTACACCGCAAATTATTAACAGAGAGTTCTATACATTTACTTGTATATTATTTAAAGTATTATACACTGTAAAAAAAAATCTGGGGCAACATTTTTATTTCAACTGGTATTTTATTAAATAATAATTAGCCACCCATTTTCAGGACATCGTGCTATGGATAATGGAGGCTAAGAATCAGACTGATTTCCCCTTGACCCCGAGAGAAGCTTGTGGCTTCGCGCTCTACCCTGACTGCAACCTGAGTGGAGATCATTTCGAATGGACCCTGGATCTGGACTTCCTGGGGGCTAAACCAACGCCTCAGGAGCCACAACTGCCGCCCGTAAGTATGCAGATCAATGAGAAAAATATGCTGCTTTTTTTATTGTACATCATAATTTAACAAAACTTAATTATAATTTATAATGGTTTATCCAATATTGAAATAACAATTCAATTGAACATTATTGTAGTTGATGCATAAATATAAATTGCTCCGTTTTACTGCATTTTTCTTTCGAATTTCTGGCAATAAGCCATGAAAGTATCTGCTCACTCTCTGATATAACATAATTATATACATAATTATGTTATATTTTAGTTTGCTACAAAAATGAAGCTTTGTCCACAGAACGGTTCTCCGACGATGAAGGTCCTGCAGATCACGGACGTGCACGTGGACCCGATGTACCTGGCCGGAGGTAACGCGAACTGCGGCGACCCCACCTGCTGTCGCGTGGAGCAAGGACCTCCGGCTAATGGCAGTGAACCTGCGGGATTCTGGGGAGACTACAGAAACTGTGATTTACCGCAGTACACCTTTCAGAATATGTTGGAGCATGCAGCAACTCAACACCCTGTGAGTAAATTAAGTCAGTTTTTAAAAAGTAATTGTAAGGACGTGATGGTAGCGGAAAAATATCCTAATTCCACTGGTAAGATGAAAAAATATATCCTAACTCCATTTTGTTTATTAAGGGAGTTATTATAGGATATTTTTTCCGCTTCTGTGTCGGTAAGGAAATTTATGTTATGCAAGATATTATAATTTCCAGACATTTTTTAAGAAGGCTTCACCTTAATTAAAAAATATCGACAAAAAATAATATCCTTCGTTGTAAAAATATCAAGATCTAAAAACAGATTATTATATAAATATAAAATTTAAGATAAAATCAATTTTTCAAAAGAATAACAAGTAACAAATTTGAGCTTAAAATTAACTCTATATTTGCACAGTATAAAGCAAGTACTAAATATTTATACTTATTATTTATATAATAATAATAGAGGTTATAGAATGTAGTACTAAATCCTTCGTGCAGATCGAATACTTATACCATACCAGGTGTAATAATATTATTGCAGAATTCGTCTGTCTACTTATATTTCAATGATATTTTGGTAATATTTTCAGGACATTTCTTACGTGATGTTCACTGGCGACATTGTTGACCACGCGGTTTGGGCCACCAGCAACGACTACAACACACAACTCATCACCTGGGTTATGGACATGATCCAGCTATACTTCCCGAATGTACAGATAATTCTGCCTATTCTTGGAAATCACGAGGCTAACCCAACCAATGTGTAAGTGTATGCAATGTTAATAATTTAAGTAATATTTGCCTACGCGGTAATAATGAGATATTATATACTGCATTAAAAAAATAGCATTGTATTTTTTACTTGATATTTTTACTGTATACAATTTATTTTTTTCTGCTCAATAAGACAAATTTTATTACTATTAAATAAACAGATCATTACATTGTTTTACTAAATTCAATACGAATTTATATAAGTTAACAAAATATATCTTATATTAGTATATAATATGAGAAAATGAGGTATTAAGTATTTCTTATAATATATGTGTTAAGAAAAAAAAAATCTAACATCATCACATTTTATGGTACATATTTAATTTATTAATGCAAAATAAATTTCTAGTAAGTTGATTTCTAGTAAAAAAAATTAATATAATTATGCATGGTTTGTTACAGATTTTCTCCCGACAAACCGGAAATCCCAGAATCAGTTTCATCCGGATGGTTGTACCAGCTTCTTGTTGACTTGTGGGGACCACTGCTGCCATCTAACACGCAAGAAACCATTCTTCGAGGAGGCTTCTACAGCGTCGAAGTGATCCCTGGACAGTTGGATGTCATCGTCATGAACTCCATGTTCTGTTATAGCTACAACTGGTAATGATTATTGTTCATCACAACAGTATTCATTCTACAAATTAGAGACTAGACAAAATATTTACGTTGCTAGATAACCTGCATGAAATTTTTATCAATTGCATATTTGTATAGAGAAACTCGAGAATTTTTTTTTTTTTTTTTTTTTTTTAAGCATAAAACTTGAATTTAAAGATCTAAATGTTGCAATGTCATGGTCATGTAACGTCTTTTTCTATAAGCTTGCATGAGAAATATTTTCAAGACAATAAATTCGTAGCATATTGCAATATATTAATGCTTATAAGCGTGCTTTTTTCTACTCAATCTCATTTCATTATAGTATACTATTAGTATGGAAAATACGGTGCAGCCTCTCACTGAAATATTTTTCTGTATATATCTATACGCCCTGTAAATTGGTATATATCCTAACATTTAAAAAAACACACTTTAATTTAATATAATCAATATACAATCATGTATTAATAAGTACAATCTGTACAATATTTAATTGTAACGTGCTTTTCTGTCATCGATGTGAACACTTGGATTTTAATTGATAATACGCACCGATGACAGAAAAAAAAAAAGAAAAAAAAAGTGCTTATATTGTTGTACAATCGAAGAGCAATAAAATTATATGAATTATGAAAAGCACCTTATAGAATTAATGAATAAAACGTTCTCAAATGAATTCTTGCATTGAAGTATAGCAGTCTTCATGTAATTTTTAAGTATTTAATTACATTATTTAATTACCTTATGTTTCCAGGTGGCTTATGTATGACAACGTAGACCCATCCGGTCAGCTTATGTGGATGGCACAAGAGTTGAGGACAGCTGAGTTAGCAGGCAAGAAGGTGCACATTCTGATGCACCACCCGAGTGGTAACAGTGACTGCATGCATCAATGGAGCACTCAGTACCGTCGTATTATTGACAGGTATAGTGAAATTAATTTAAAATGCTGGTCATGGAATACGGAGATCTCTTAATATGGTGTGTGTTTATCTGTCTTCTAAAAATGAAATTTAATTAACCAACTTTCATACAGATTCGAGAACACGATTGTGGCTCAGTTCCACGGCCACACTCACAACGATCACTTCTCCATTTACTATGACCTAGCCGACACCAGCAGGGCTACCAACGTGGCCTTCACCGCCGGCAGTGGCACTTCTTACAGTGACGTCAACATGAACTACAGAGTCTACGTAGTAGATGGAGTCTACCCGGAATCGAATTTCGTGAGTACAATATTATATGATCAAAAAGATTGGGATATCACATACAATTAGCATGAGTGAGTAAGCGCTCGGGTCCAGAAAAAAAAATCGGGTGGGGAGGGGGGGGCAGGGGGGGGCAGGGGGGGCAGGGGGGGGCTAAGCTATCTCCATAAGGCCAATATTAAAAAAGAAATTTGAAGTCGGAAAAAATTCATAAATTGTCCATGTTAAATCCAATATTTCAGCCCCCTAGCCCCCCTTCCTCCCCCCCCCCCTGGATACGCGCCTGATAGCATTGCCACATTCATCGAGCTCGACGCAAAAAGTCTCAGTATTTTTGTCACCTCAAAAAATTTTCCATTTGCACCCTCGTTAATCACCATGCGTTTTTCTTACGGAACATGGTGATTAACAAGGCTGCAAAAGGAAATTTTCCAAGGCGATGACTGTACATTGAAAAGTTTCTAAAGTTTACACTTCGGGACAGCACAAAAGTTTTGGGAATTTATAAAGGCAATGCTTTTCTTACCTCTCCCAAAATTTTAAATATGCAAATCTTTGTCCCTTTGAGCTGCAGCTCTAGCATATCAGACAGAGGTAACGTTTAATGCTGTCGCAAAGTGTACAGTCTGAGTATTTTAACTCAATCCGGAATCCATTTAATCATTATCACTGCATGGAAGTTCTGACGATAATTCATTCTCCTTCTAGCGCGTGCTTGACCACGAGACATGGTTCTTCAACCTGACTGAAGCGAATCTGGCTGGTTCTGCAGTATTTCCTAACTGGCAGAAACTTTACACCTTCAATGAAGCATACGGCACCACCTCGTTGTTACCTGCAGAGATGGACGAGCTAGTCAAGAGGATGGCCATCGACACTGACCTGCAGCAGCAGTACTTCAGGTTAGAGGATCAAACATAATTTTCTTTTCATGGTGTACGGAGACAGGCGCGGATCCAGAAAAAAATTTGGGGGGGGGGGCTGCCTCCATAAGGCCAATGTTAAAAACAAAAATTGGAGTGGGAGAAATGCCTATATTGCCCATGTTAAATCCAAAAAAATTTGGGGGGGGGGCTGCAGTCCCCCCAGCCCACCCCCTGGATCCGCGCCTGTACGGAGAATAAAAATTAACGAAAATAAAATGAATTGTTTCAGGTACTATGTGAAGATGGGTGACCCTGAACTCGAGGCAGGATGTGACGCGGCTTGCGCAAAAGAACTCATGTGCAAAATACTGACCACCGTTACTGGAGATAGGTCCAAATGCAGGGAGATGCTTCCCTAAATTATATTGTGTAATTTTTATAATATATCAGGCAATTTTATTATATTATGTAAAATTAAAATTTTACTCATTTAAAAACAAATGTGTACACTTGTCGCCTCAGAAAATTTCCCTTTTTCAGCCTTGTTAATCACCATGTACTGTCTTATTCTTACGGAGCATAGTGATTAACAAGGCTGAAAGTGGGAAATTTTCCGAGGCGACGACTGTACTACTTATTAATAAATTAATGTGAATATATATTATCTAATGATAGTTTTCTTGAAATCTTGAAATGTTTGTTTTTTTAAATTTGTAGTAATTAAATTATTAGTGCTTAAATTATTTAAAAAAATTAAAGTTTTTTTGTAAACTTCCAGTATAAGTTCAAATGTAAACATATAATAATATAATATATGAGCACTAATTCAATCCATGAAAATCTTCAAGAAAAGCAGAAGTTATGTTATATAACTTACAGATTTAATATTGCAACAACTAATATGGTTAATTGCTAAAATTAAAATAAATATACACACAAATATTATAAAAATTTTCAGCGTGTTTTTTTTCTTTTTTTTTCCTCCTCGATGCCAAACACTCAAAATGTACTCCTTTGCAACGACCAGGATCCATTATTTAATTTAATAGATGCAGGTTTCTGTTTGCGTTGTAACTTAGTTTTTGGAGAAGACTACATTACATGAAATAATTCAGGTTCTCTAGAGAGGATAGGTCAGAGGTAGTAAAATTTCAGAGGCTACGATCTTTTTCTCCAAAAATTAAAGCTGTAACAGATCCAGAAAATTAAGAATAACGTTAGAACCGTCCTGCATGAGGTTAATATATTAAATAGGTCCAAATAATAGTTACCTCCAAATAACTAATATTTTATTTCATAATTTCCTACAAAAAAAAACTGCACAATATATTATGTGCATGATTCACAAAAGGAGTTTCCGATAAAGATAAACACATTTTTCACTAACCGCAGTTATTGTCATTGAGTTAAATCGAAACTAACCGTGGTTAGTCACAGATAACCAGGTTATAGTTCTTCATGTTTATCCTTTTATATGTTTTTCATCTCCCACCACTTATTTTATTTGTATTTATAAATGGAGCAGTTGTTTTATCTCTTCGATAACATGGAAGTGTTTATAATTGATAACCTAAAAAACTGCTGTTTTATAAAATCGATCATTATCTTCAGCTTCTCAACTGCTGCAGACATGAGGGCTATCACTGGGGCATTATTGTTGCTAGGGACGGCCATAGCATTGCCCAACAATGGTATTACATTGTTAAGAGAGGAGCGAGAAAGTGTAAGTATAATGTGTAGTATATGTATTTTTAGGCATAGATACATAATTTATCATATATTACCTGTATAATAACTAATAATTATATATATAACTATATGTATATTATATATATACAGTGTTAAACATGGAGAATAATTCAATTTGATTATAATACAGTGCCATATACAGTGAGTTTGACTTTATCACCACCAATTTCGCGTCACGGAAATCATTAAAAATATCTTAATTTTGTTCCGAACGCGTTGGACGTTTTTCACATTGTTCACAACGCGTTGGGATCATTCTCATTTGTTCCGAACGCATTGTGATCAAATAATTTTGATCCCAACTCGTTGTGAATTTTGCTGAAGTGCCCAACGCATTGGGATCAAAATTACGATGCTCCGAACGCGAATTTCGCTTCTTGGAATTTTCGAATGATCCCAACGAGTTGGGAACAAAAATTTCGCGTCCGAAGCGAATTCGCATCCGGATGCCAACATATACATGTATATAATACCCGCCTAATACCGAATCATAACTTCACGAGGTTATGTAACTTTTATGCGGACACTGTGTCTCGGTTTTGAGAATGTACAGCAAAGAACTTTTAATTACATTTAAAATTAACACATTAATTTAATATAAAAATTATCAGGTATAACACGTGTTCTTGCAGACTCGGTGCGCTCCGTGCAGGTCGACGGTGGCCGAGGTGTTAGGTTGGATCGGTGCCGGGGACTCTCGCGAAGAGCTGGTCGACAAGTTCACCGCCAAGTGCGCAAACGCCGGGCTGGTCGAGAGTGTTTGCAGAGGAGCCACTGAGATCAACATCGTGAGTTGTCAATGACCAGTATCAACAGTGACGTCATAAAATTTGACAAAGGGATTATTTCATGGACGATCTGAAAGAGAAAATGAACTCATTCGAAATATTTTTGGGGTCAGGAGACTGTGGTCAGGAGACCTTAAATGTTGGTTCTCATTGCATTGTATATCACCATGCAGGCAACAGAAATTATGAACAAAGTTACTTCTTAAAAATCTACAATTTTTCTACAATCTTCTACAATTTCGTTAGTTTAAAATTAATTTAATTTTCAACGTTTGTTTAAATTCATCGTGTTATCTTATCTTTATTTTGAAGTCAGGCCATATTTACTTTTCTACACACATAATATATAATAATTTATCTTATTTACAAAATTAACCATATTATGTCAAGAGATAAAAAAATATTGTAAAAAAAATAACAAAAACAATAAATAGATTTTATACTATTGTGATTATTTTTTGTTTGTAAATATTGTTTTAATGAAAGATATTTCATTATATGGTTGCACAATTTGGGGGTTTTAGATATAAGATTTAATTATAAAATGAAATAGTTAAGATATAACTCTTATCAAAATTAGGGACAGTTTGAAAAATAACTTGAAAGAAAAAAGTATTCAAAGAATTAAAATGAAAACAAGTGACAAAAAAATCTTACGTGAAATAACATTATATTTCTGATATGACAGGACATCGTATTATGGATCATCCAGACAAAGAACCAAACGGCCTACCCCCTCACTCCTGAGGAAATTTGTGGCTTCTACTTGTACCCTAATTGTGACTTCACTGGAGAACAATTTGAATGGACCCTGGATCTTACCTCTTTGGGACCAAAACCAGCGTATCAGGAGCCGCAACTGCCGCCGGTAAGCAAAAACTTGAGCCAAAAGAAGTAGTCAATGCTACGAAATATTATCAAGAGTGCATAATATATATATTATTAATAATTTTAATGTAGTATTTAAATTTCAAGTCAGTTTTAAGCATTTGAGCTGCTTGGAGAAATATTCAAATTATTTATGTATTTTATGGTGAACAGTACAAGAGGTCATTAATTAATTAAAAAATAAATAAAAAATAAAGTGAAACTATTATGTGTCTAGGTTGTGAAAGAAATTTATAAAAAAAAAATATCCACATGTATTCTTCTTACATTTTGTTGCCAAATTTTGTTTGTTTGTTTTTTCATATACGTAGTTCAAAAATAGTATGACATGTACACACCACTAAAAAAATGTCTGCCTTATCTCGCCTTGAGGTTAGGCAATTTGTTCAGCACAAAATTAAAAGTGAGGCTTTAATTAGGTTTGAAGACGTCACTTTTAATTTTCCATTTGAATGTTGAACAAGTTTTATAATCTCAAGTCTAGAGATGAGATGTTGTGACATGGAGTTCACAAGGGGTCCTGCTTCATTTTTTTTTATTGCAAATTTGGATAGAGAACCTCGAGTCATTGTCAATTTTTTTCAGATTTTTGATACCTTGAAAATCATGCTGCAAAACGCTCTGACGTTATAGTTATGCAAATATTTAACACGTAAGCATAAAGAGAGACGTTGCATGACTATGACTACATCGATTACGAGGGAGAGAATCTGAAAAATATTAAAAACACATAACTCAATATGCAATAAAATTTTTTCATTAGGGTGTCTGTTGTTCAGTATTTTTAATTGACATAAAGTACACTGTAAAAACAAATCGTCACGTCCACAGAACGGTTCTCCGACGATGAAAGTCCTACAGATCACGGACGTGCACGTGGACCTTATGTATCTGCCGGGAGGTAACGCGATGTGTGGTGAGAACTATTGTTGTCGCTCGAACCAAGGACCGCCAGCTAGCGAGAATGAAGCCGCGGGCTACTGGGGAGACTACAGAGACTGTGACATGCCCGTACATACATTCCAGAACATGTTAGAGGACATGAAAATAAAGCACCCTGTGAGTGAAAAAATAAATTTCTATAATTTTTATATTATTTTAGCTTTAATTATTAATTTGTTCGTCTTAATACATAGTTAACGTGTACATAGTGTATTAGGAATATCACATAAATCCTCACTGATTTATGAATAACTCTTACAATAATATTCTACTTTACACAATGCATTATATTTAAATATAGTTATTTTTTAAAATTTGCAAAATCTAGAGCAATTATTTGTTAAATAAAATTAAGATTTTCCCACGATAATTACACAGGACATTTCGTACGTGATGTTCACTGGCGACATCGTTGACCACGCCACCTGGTCCACCAGTAACCAGTACAACACAAACATCATCACCCTGATCATGGGCATGATAAAGGAAGCCTTCCCCGGAGTTCCTATTTTACCAATCCTTGGAAATCACGAGGCTAACCCAAGTGACGTGTGAGTACTTCGCACAGGGTTATTTAAAAATGTCGTAACAAAATATTAAAAAAGAAAGAAAAAATTAGAAAAAAACGAAAAAGAGTTGGCATGATCTATTATTTTAATACTGGCCGGGAGGCATAATATAGGGCTATTAAAATTCTATATAATCTCCTTGGATATTGCAATTAAAATTTTTATTCAAAAATATGTAAAGACAGGTATATGTAGACTTAAGTATAACATGCAGTGCAAGTCACTAAAAATTAAATTATTTTATAGTTTATAACCCTTCCCAGCATTTGCTGAGGTGTGACTGAGGTAACTATAGAAAACTTCAGTCAGGACGGATACTTTCTATAGTTATACTTTTTATTAATGGACCATGCAGAGTAATGTCCAAAGTCTGGCGGGGAACCAGCAAATACATGCGGTGAATGGGCAGCGAGATGGATTTAAAATTGGACAAGTTGTCTAACCTTCCATAATGGAGTATCGACCTCATTTTTTTTATTGTAGAAATGGATAGAGGGTGCAAAGTTATGCTACCCTGATTTTTTTCAGATTTTTTAGAGTCCGGGAACTATTTTTAAAAAATTATTGAAAGTTCTTTTTGTGACGTCACGAGACGCCGCTCCTTAAGAAAAAGATAGGACTTGCCGCCGCGTGACGTCACAAAAAGGACTTTCAATAATTTTTTAAAAATACTTCCCGGGCTCTAAAAAATCTGAAAAAAAAATCAGGGTAGCATAACTTTTCACCCTCTATCCATTTCTGCAATAAAAAAAAATTGAAGTCGATACTCCATTATCGATTGCTAGTTGTATTATCTCGATTGAATATTTACTTTACCTCCTCAGGTTCTCCGCCAACAAGACTGAGATTCCACTCTCGTTGTCTTCAAAGTGGTTGTACGAGATGATTGCAGACGTATGGGGACAGGTGCTGCCACCTAGCACGCAGTCTACCATCCTTCATGGGGGATTTTACAGCATGGAAGTGAAGCCTGGACTTCAAGCGGTCGTCATGAACTCGATGTTCTGTTATAATGCAAACTGGTACGTCATAATAACAATTTTCAACCAGTTTTTCATTATATGTCCCCTAAAAATGATAATGAATAAATAACTTCAATAAATTTTCATTGCAAATTGGAGTAGGAGGATCGATCTTGAGTTATGCACCATGAATTTACCAAAAATGAGCTTCGTTCAAAACGCTGTGACTTCTCATAATCACCATAATGACTATATGACGTCACATTAAGTTTTACTTTGATTTCATATCATGTATTTTTTAGAAACTTTAAAATTACTTGTAGAAAAGTGAGGATACAGAGCACAAGGACCACATTTATCTGCAATAAAAATTTCATGAAAATCAGATTATCGTTTTAATATGTAAGAAAAAAGAACACTGTCGTTTCTAATTCCCCAGGTGGCTAATGTACGACAACGTGGACCCTTCAGGAGAGCTTATGTGGCTGGCTGGCGAACTGAAGGCTGCTGAGGATGCCAACAAGAAGGTGCACATTCTCATTCACCAACCGAGTGGTTACAGTGACTGCATGCACCAGTGGAGCTCGCAGTATCGTCGTATCATCGACAGGTAAGGATAGGATTTATAGCAAATTAGTTAATTTTTAATATCGTTTTTTTACGTGTTTTTTTTTTTTCTCTCTGAATACAGACATACCGATCATATGCGCGATCATAGTGCATATCTGGTATATTTCTGTACGTGATGTGCATTTATAATGGCTCACCTAGCCTATAAAAAAATATTTTGTTTGTAGTGCAATATCTACAATGTATAGTGTATATTTTGCTATTTAATTACTAGCATTTTTTTTTCATTTACTTTCATGCTAATTAAACTAAAGTAAAAGTTTTGATAATTAAATTGACCTCTGATTTTTAGTCTTGGCTCTGAATAAAATAAAATAAAAAATATATAAAACGTATAAGATACGAAATAATTTTTAATTTCTAGGTTCGAGAATACGGTTGTAGCCCAATTCCACGGACACACGCACTTTGACCAATTCAACGTCTTCTACGCTCTTGAAGACCCAAGCAGGGCTACCAACGTTGCCTTCACCGCCGGAAGTGGTACCAGTTTTAGTGACGTTAACATGAACTACAGGACTTATACTGTAGATGGAGACTATCCGGGGTCTTCTTTCGTGAGTATAATTATTAAATTGTACATTTTTTTAACAATATTGAAGCTAAAACATCAATTTACTGAATTTACAACATTTAAAATATGAATATTTCCATGTACAGCGGTGGGATAGAGATATTTGTGCAGCACATGCATTCTCTCCCTCTAATTTTGACCAAGACTCATTATACAATTCAAAACTTTCTAAATAATTACTCCTTGAGATAAGGCAACTTGTTTAGCATCAAAATAGAATCGGTGTCAGTTAGGGCACAATTTTTCAATCCTTAGGTATAAAAGTAATTTTACCTGAGCAGTATACATACATAAAAAAAATATTGATGTTTTAATTCATAATTTCTTGTTTTGTTTTTCTGCTGTTTTCAATTAATGTAATAAATTTGTACTCTTTCGCGAAGCTAACAATGGTAATTTAATTGTAGATACTTATTCATTCTCCCCCATATAGCGCGTACTTGACCACGAGACCTGGTTCTTCAACCTGACTGAAGCGAACCTGGCCGGTCCTTTCGTAGCTCCTATCTGGCAGAAACTTTACACTTTCAACGAAGCGTACGGCACCACCTCGTTATTACCTGCAGAGATGGACGAGCTAGTCAAGAGAATGGTCATCGACACCGACCTGCAGCAGCAGTACTTCAGGTGTGGTTCAAGATGATTATTTTATTTATTGTTATAGAAATATTTCCCATCCATGTAGCTATGGGTAGATGGGTATATTATTCGTGAAATGTTGATTTTAGAGTCGGAGGATATTTCTGTCAGAACTTGAAGAAAATAAATATGAATACTTTGAAAATGTTCTAAAATTTAATGACTTTAATATGCAAGGTTAAACAAGTTCAGGTTTTCTCACTACAGCTCCATTTTTTGTTACCGTCCATAAAGATCCTTGTTAAAACTATTCCTGAATTTTCAAAAAAATATGGGCCGATTCCGATATCTCAATCAATTGAAAATCATCCTGAAATAAAACTTTGAGTGAAGTGAACCATACATGAAAATTTTTAAACCACAATTCAATTGCCATGAGGTCTTGCAACTTTGAATTTCAGGTCGTATGGAATGGAAGGGAATTTATAGTGAAAAATTTTCTTTCTAATGTTTTCTGTATTTATATGTTTCTGTTTTATATTCAACAGTGAAATTTGAATTCGATACAATGATTTAAAAATTTTAGACATATAAATTCTAAACTGCATGTGTTTTCAGGTACTACGTCAAGCTGGGAGACCCGTCCCTTCAGCAAGGTTGTGACCCGGCGTGCATTCGTGACCTCCTGTGTAGGATAGTGACTACCGTGCAGGGAGACTCGGCCAAGTGTGACGAGATCGTACCGAAAAACGTGTAAAATATACAATCATATATTTTGTATATGCAGATAAATAATGTGTAATTTTCATTTTACTGTCAAATTATACAAATGTATTTTAAACGTGTATTTAATGGTGTAAAAAATATGTGGTAAAAAAAGAAATAAAAGTATTTTTAAACCAATAAGTTTAAAATGGTGTAAAAATATTAAGTAAGAAATAAATATTGATTGTATGGGTAGGTAATGTGAAAAAATATTTTTAATCATGCATGCTTATAATTATGAATATTCAGAAATTTCCTTCCAAATAAAAAATAAATAAATATACAAATAAATAAATTCGAAAAAAATCTTAAAATTACAGTAAATTCAGGAAATGAAAATAAAGACACTATGTGTAAACTAAGAATGCTCAATTTTTTTTTTTTTTTTTTTTTTAGATATTTGACTCCTTAACTTTTTTCTTACAAAATAAAGCATTTTTATATAACAGTGCAGTTAGTGATACATAAAAATGTGTATTGATTCTTATATACTGTAATTTTTTACATATTTTGGAAATAATTTTCAAAAAAGAGAAGAGAGAAAGAGAGATTTTAATGGACACCCGCGTGAACTTTTTACTCCTGCTTTGCTTGCCGGCGTTACCACGCACTCTATGGAGACGTGTTGAACCAAAACTACTTTGAAATTGGTAGACTGGGTGCTCTTCTTACACCTCCCAAAATTACAAATCTACATATTTTTTTGTCTATTGGAGCTGCAGCTTTTAACAAGTGAGGCAGGAGTAAAGTTAATGCTGTCCAGAGGTATGCAAATCTCCTTGGATATATAAGAAACTGAAAATATTTACAGTAGGTATTTATGGTGTATGATGTGTATAAATAAAACAATATTTGCTAATTTCCTTTTCTTGCACACGTCTTTTCTCTGCGGCTGTAATATATTTGTATTCATATACGATTTATTGATGTTGAATAAGGTACGTAAATAATATTTAATAAGTAAGATTCCTCTGCAAACTAAACTCCCCACTTTCAATTTCTTATCATTTCTACAATTACTTAAAAAATTCATACTTCTCATTATGTAGTGATAGCGCGACATTTTTGCTGATAATGAAGCCCTCAAGTTATAAATAATCACACAACTTCGTCTCGACTCTCACAGTCATGAAGGCGATTGTTGGGGCATTGTTGCTACTGAGCGCGGCTGTCGCGCTGCCTAACAATGATGTATCATTGTTGCCAGAGGAGCGAGGAATTGTAAGTATTTTTAATACAGCTATTAGAATTTGAAACAGTTGGAATAAAATATATTGTTATCAGTATAGAAATAGATAGTAAAATCCACAATGCGAGGAATTTTTATAAAGTTTTTTTAGCACTGAATTAGTTATTTTATTTTTTTTTTAATTGTACTTTTTTTTAACTTGTAATATTCTGATATTTCCAAGCTAAAAATTGATATAGCTATATAATGTGCTTTATTATTACCCAGTTAGTACAAGTGTGTTAATATTTTTCAATGTTTCAAAAATTTCTAAATAGTGGGAAAGAAAAAAACATTTGAACTAATCAGTGTTGCATGTTATTATTATCTCTCTAAAAAAAAAAAAAAAAAAAAAGAAAAAGAAAAACACGTAAATGTTAACTTTGTTTTAACTATGTTAACATTTAAAAAGTCTGTTATTTACATAATGAAACAAATTATTTCTTGCTTAATTAAATAAATTTAAATAAAAATAACACAATGTCACGCTTAGATTATAATATAAAAAATATGTTATCTACTCTTTCTGAAACGTAATTTTCTAAATCACTTAACTTTTTCTACTTAATTTTCTTAACCCCACTGCAAAAATTCAAAATTGTAGCCAGAATTTCCACAAACTACTTCCAGAAGAAATATTTTTACCGAGAGTTGTGACTATATAATTTATTTCTCCGTGATCTCAGGTAACATGCACGCTATGTCGTACGGTGATGAACCAGGCCATGGGATGGATCAACGATGGAGACACTCGCGAAGAGCTCGTCAATAAATTTACGGCAGTCTGCACTGACGTGGGGCTAAGTCCGACCGTTTGTCGTGGAGTCACTGAGCTGAACATCGTGAGTTTACGTACTTGGAGTGACAATATACAGTAAAATTTACATGATAATACCTAAGGAAGTATCGGTTATGTTTCTCGCCTTTTTCAGCGTTTAAATTTCACACATAAATCGATAATTTTACTGTATATTAAATCCTTCTGCAATATTTCAAAACTATATTCAAACAGAATTACTAAAATATTTGAAATTTCCGGCTAATTCCGGAGGGAATATCAAATTGATTTGACCTGTATAGTCTGTATATCTCTAAATGTAATGATCATCATGATTGATAAATTTGATTTTAATAAATTTTGATAATTTTATTTTATATATTTCATATAGTAAATTTAATGTTGGATCCTAGAGGAATTTTACCTCTATCATGGCTTCAACGTCACAATATGCTTTGCTTCACGACTTTAAGGGTTTTAGATGGTAAATTTAGAAGATTAAATAATGCAAAATTTGGTTTATTTAGTTTTTTCTTGTAGTATATTTTGAGTTGTAATAATTTAAATTTATCTTACATTTTTGCAGTGTTATTAAGAGATCATTGAAATTGACATTAATTGAAATAATTTCATGAATTTGTTAAAAGTTGTGAAATGCTTCAATGTTGGATGTTATCTGAAGTGGGACAAACCACTTTGCTATAATCAGTACATTTGACAACACTATTTGCAGTATCATTGTCCAGATTCGAGATAATCTCAAGTTGTTGTTACCGAGTCAGTCGATACCACGTGAAATGGTTTGTCAGATAAAATTTCAATGTTTGAAATGAATAATAAAAAATTGTCTGACCATAGCATGGTATTTTAAATCAAGGATGCAAGATGATTTTTTTTTTTTAATTTTTGGAATATTTCGATATTTATATATATATATATATATATATATATATATATATATATATATATATATATATATATATATATATATATATATATACTACTAAGCAACAAGACAAGAGGTTATATAAACCCATTGGTTAATGATGTTAACTGATAATAATCTGTAATCTGATTAAAAAATATTCGATTGTTATGTACTATAATCTTTAAAGTTTGAAGAGTCCAAATGTGATAACAAAATTTACATACTTTACAGATATATCGTAACAGCATGACCTTGCCACGCAATCTATAAAGGAATGGTGAATGGAGTATCGACTTCAATTTTTTTTTATTGCAAAAATGGATATAGGGTGCAAAGTTATGCTATATCCTGATTTTTTTCAGATTTTTTACAGAACGGGAACTATTTTTAAAAAATTATTGAAAGTCCTTTTCATGACATCACAAGACGCCGCTCCTTAAGAAAAAGATAGGACTTGCCGCCTTGTGACGTCACAAAAAGGACTTTCACTATTTTTTTTAAAAATAGTTCCCGGTCTCTAAATAATCTGAAAAAAATCAGAGTAGCATAATTTTGCACCCTCTATCTATTTCTGCAATAAAAAAAATGAAGTCGGTATTCCATCTAAACTCTTTAGGGATGGTTTTAGACTAGGTTCCCTTCTTACCTCCTTCAAAATTACAACTAATTTCTTCTTACTTTATATTTTTAAAGATATGTTTGAGCTCCAGAACCTAAGAGTAAACGTTCAGCAAATAGTTCTGTGTTGTAGGCATTTTACTACCTCATGTTTGCGTTTAATTTTTAATAATATACCCTCAAAGGTAGTATCTGCAGAAATCAAAACAGCGTCCATATTTATTCAAGTTATCATAATATTGAATTATACAACTATATTACAATTTCAGGACATCGTACTGTGGATCATGGAGGCTAAGAATCAGACTCAATATCCTCTGACTCCAAATGAAGCTTGTGGCTTTGCTCTCTACCCTGACTGCAACCTGAGTGGAGAACAATTCGAGTGGACCTTGGACCTGGATTTCCTGGGGGCTAAACCAACACCTCAAGAACCGCAACTGCCACCCGTACGTGAAAGTTTTAGAAACAAGAATTAACAACGAATGTTTGCTTTTTATTGAATTGTAAATTTTTTTTATTTTTTTATTTTAAAATACGAAATATTTAAGCAAAGTATTTTATATATTTGATATTACGTTAATTAAAAATATCAAATTAATTAACATAATATTTCATGTATAACTCATATTTAATTAATATATTTTTACATTATAAGAAAGAAGTCCGCTGAAGTGATAGTTTTAGCAGATAATTTGTTTAATTTTTTATTCAATCAATACTAAACTTATGAGATTATCATAAATAATTGGAATATTTATAATATATAACTTAAATACATCATTATTTGAAATTCAATATCAACGTTTTCATGTATTACCACGATGCACGGTAAATAACAATCGTCACGTCCACAGAACGGTTCTCCGACGATGAAGGTACTGCAGATCACGGACGTGCACGTGGACCCTCTCTACCTTCCTGGAGGTAACGCCGTGTGCGGCGAGCCGTGTTGCTGCCGGTCTACTCAGGGTGAGCCTGCCAATGCAAGCGACGCCGCGGGCTACTGGGGAGACTACAGGGACTGTGACATTCCAGTTCATACGTTCCAGAACATGTTGGAACATGCAGCAGCACAGCACCCCGTGAGTCAAATATGTGATGGAGAACAAATTTTATTAATGGTTTAAATGGTTAATTTATATATGGGTTATATTATAATTTATAATGTTTGCCAAGTAGAACCTATGAGAACAGAAAGTGTCAAACCTTATATATATATATATATATATAAACTACATTATTAACATAGTGTTTCTTAATTTTCATTTAACTTTATTAAGGATCGAATGATGCATTTAGTGAGAATTTTTAATGAAAATTGTCTGCAAGAAACCATACTTGATTTTAAAAATTATGTAAAACAATATTTTGAGTGAAAATTGCATGTGCATTAATCTATATCAAAATACATTTTAAAAAATTGTTATCAATTTAAATGTTAAACACTTACATTCACAGATTTCTTATCAATGTTTTTCTGTCCAGGACGTTTCTTACGTGATGTTCACTGGTGACATCGTTGACCACGCTGTTTGGGCGACCAGCAACCAATACAACACGGACATCATCACTCAGATCATGGGCATGATTGAGGAGACCTTCCCTGGAGTTCCAGTTCTGCCAATCCTTGGAAACCACGAGGCCAATCCTTGCAATGTGTGAGTCATAGGTTGCCTTCAGACTTTTTAATATTCATGTGAAATATCACCAGTTTAAACTTGTTATGCATGACTAGATTGACTAGTTCTATTTTTTTATGTACAGTCGTCACCTCGGAAAAATTTCCCTTTGCGCAGTCTTGTAAATCACCATGCCCCGTAAGAATAACACAGAGGGCATGGTGATTAACAAGGCTACAAGTGAGAATTTTTTCAAAGCGGCGCGTGTACCTCTGGGAAAATTAGGACGATCTCTCTAATCGTTGCCCTCTTCATCCCCCGTAAGTCTCACGTGGGTTAATCACAATGTTATAATCATTATCGTAATAATTTGACAAATAAATTAAACTCTATTTTTTTTTTTATTTCAGGTTCTCTCCCAACAATATTGAGATTCCACCCTCAGTGTCCTCGCAGTGGCTGTACGATCTGATTGCTGACGTGTGGGGACAAGTGCTGCCACCTATCACGAGACCTACCATTCAGCAAGGAGGATTTTACAGCATCGAGGTGAAACCTGGTCTGCAGGTCGTCGTCATGAACTCCATGTTCTGCTACAACTATAACTGGTCAGTATTAATTAAAAAGCACTCAATGAAATAGACTCAAATCCAGACGTAACTACAGGCAGTATAGGCCTGAAAATTATGCAACTTTTCGTGCTTTGAAACTGCATTAATGTAAATGCAAAATAAATGTCCAATGACATTTTTTAAATCGACATTTTAAATTATTTGTCTCAATCAATTCTTTGTAAAAAATATATTGAATAAAGATGTATTTATATTCACATGATTCACTAGTTGTGAATATTGAAAAAAAATAAAGAAATTAAAAAAAAAAATGAAAAGAATTAATTGGCACAAGGAGTAACATAGTAACTGGAATGATCATAGACCCACCCTAGGCCCATACAATTGTTCCCTATACCACCAAGTTTGACTGACTTAATTGTCCCCAGGTGGCTCATGTACGACAACGTGGACCCTTCAGGGGAACTCATTTGGCTGGCAACACAACTGGCAATAGCCGAGTCCACCAACAAGAAAGTGCAAATTCTGATGCACCACCCGAGCGGGTACTCCGACTGTATGCACCAATGGAGCACCCAGTACCGCCGTATCATCGACAGGTACGGACCACGGGGTGTATTATTATTTAGTTCACAAGTTATTTAAAGTTATCTTTTTATCCTTGCTTGCATCAATTTCTCAATGATTAAATCAATGTTTTAAGATGTAGACAAAATATACGGTATTAATTGTCAAACTTTTAGTTTTGGTTTTCTTTATCAATTACATTACAGCTAGAAGTAATGATAAAGTTGACGTTATGACGTTCCCCGGTACGAGTTTTTTTCAAACTTTTGGAGTTTGCAGTGTATTTTTTTGTGATATGGCTATGTCGGATTTTATGAATAAACAAATTTAAAAAAATAATAATAATAATAATAATGAATATACTCTAGTTAACTTTCTTAATTATAAGATAACTAAGTCACGGTGTAAATTATTAGTTATAAAGTTCTGAACTACTTGATGCTTTATTCACCGGGTCAAAGTAAAAAAATAAATAAAAGTTAAGTAAAAATATGTTATATTAAAAAGTTAATATTATATTGCAGGTTCGAGAACACGGTGGTTGGACAGTTCCACGGCCACACTCACAACGATCACTTCTCCATCTACTACGACCTGGCCGACACCAGCAGGGCTACCAACGTGGCGTGGACCGCCGGCAGTGGTACCACCTACAGTGACGTTAACATGAACTACCGAGTGTATACCATGGATGGAGACTACGAGGGCTCCTCTTTCGTGAGTATTATGGAGTGCAGAGCAATGTGAATTTGGAATACTTAATTGCCATGAATTCCATATTTCCATGTAATTTCACCGATTACTTCTGGCTGTATACTCTTAGATCTAAAAAAATGAATAAAAGCATTCGATTATACTCAATTTTTGAATATAAATCAACAGCGTACAAAAATAATAACATTCAATCCTTTAAAGACAATGTAGACAAATTCCAAATCTGCAAGTTTGCTCAGGAGCAGATTAAAAATTTAAGTACTTGGTTTTTCATGTAAAAATTGTGATATTTACAGCGCGTGCTTGACCACGAGACGTGGTTTTACAACCTGACTGAAGCGAACCTGGCCGGTCCTGACGTGCCTCCTAAATGGCAGAAACTGTACTCGTTTAACGAAGCGTACGGCACCACCTCCTTATTTCCTGCAGAGATGGACACTCTGATCAAAAGAATGGCCACCGACACCGACCTACAGCAGCAATACTTCAGGTAAGACCTTTACGTATAATACATGTCCCTGTAGAATCGTGTCAATGGTTTAAAAATATCATCATCTTTACTCCTAAATTTTTAACATTAATGGAGTGTACCGACCTCAAATTTTTTTATTGCAGAAATGGATATATAGAGGGTGCAAAAATATGCTACTTTGAATTTTTTCAGATTTTTCTGAGACCGGGAAGTATTTTTAAAAAATTATTGAAGGTCCGTTTTATGAAGTCACGGGCGTTAATGTCCTATCCTTTTCTTAAGGAGAGGCGCCTCGTGACGTCATCAAAATGGACTTTCAATAATTTTATAAAAATACTTCCCGGTCTCAGAAAAATCTGAAAAAAATTCAGAGTAGCATATTTTTGCACCCTCTATCCATTTCTGCAATAAAAAAATTTGAGGTCGGTACTCCATTGGAGTGATTTGACTTAAAATAAATTTCATAAAATTGAGATTTTAACGAAATTACGAACTGTTTCAGATATTTCGTGAAGTTGGGTGATCCAGCGCTTGAGGCAGGTTGTGACGCGGCTTGCTCAAGAGACCTCATGTGCCAAATCCTTACCACTGTCACTGGAGATAGGTCCAAGTGTAGGGAGATTCTTCCAATGGTCACACAGAGGCAACCCTGCTAGAATTGAAAGATTACCTCATAAATATTAATGTACTTAAAGCCTTCAGAAAAATAAAGAATAAATTTAATCTGCTTATAAAATGCGTTTTACAAATTATACATATTTTCAAATTCTTTGAATTATAACGTTTTTCAGCATAATAATAATAATATGGCATAATATACAAAATATAGACTATATTAAATAAAATATAGCATCAACCGTATATATATATATATATAATGCACAGAATATTTTGTGTTATATTTTTAACATAATACAAAAAAAAATGTATACGTATATATTATATGTATATAAGTTAAATTGCTATTATTAAATTTAATTCAGCAAAAGAGTACAGTGCAATAAAGTTATATTTTAAGTGTACTCTTTTGCTCAAAGTAGTTGGAAATTGTTTAAGTTTGAAAAAATATGTAAATTATAGTACTTGCAGTTGGTTGCACACAAAATAAGTATAATAACGTAACATAGGAAAGTAGCTAGATATTACAAAGGAAAAAAATCAAGCCTGGGCCTTACATGCCGCCTCCATAGCTCTCAACTCACAAAAACGCAGAGACGTCATGAATGATCCTGTGGCTAGCAATAAAATATAATTTAAAGTTAAGTTATTCGAATTTTTAGTTTTCTTTTTATTTGAAAAATATAATAACAATATTAAATTTCAAACCACATCAATCTAACTCACCGATATATAAATTCGCTTATGGTAAATTCAATAAAATCTATTTACCTCCGCAGTATCTTAATTACTGGAAATGACCTCGTAATGCTGCAGGCGCGGATCCAGAAAAAAATTTCGGGGGGAGGGGGGGGGGGCTGCCTCCATAAGGCCAATGTTAAAAAAATAAAAAAATTGGAGTGGGGGAAATGCCTATATTGCCCATGTTAAATACAAAATTTCGGGGGGGGGGGGGCTGCAGCCCTCCCAGCCCACCCCCTGGATCCGCGCCTGTAATGCTGCTCTATATAATTATTAGTACACTAGTTTTAAAGCATTTTAAACTGTTAATGATAACATGTTGATTTTTATTTGTCAAAAATTATTATTTATATATTATTATATTTTATACAGATATTATATTTTTTATGAAATAATATTTATCATTCATCTTTAATATTTCCAAATCTGTTAATCTTGTTATTCTTATCACACATGTCACTTAGAACCCTAACAAAATGATTGATTGAAATTGTATATCACCTGTTGTATATTATATCACCTAAATATTATAACTTTCTGAATGTCAGTCTTTGTTCATAGCAAGACCAACAATGAAGGGAATTGTATTTCTCTTGGCAATTTTAGCGTCTGGAGTGTTAGCTAGAAATGATGACTGGATGCAAACATTTACTAAAGACGTAAACGATTACCTGCAGCATGGTGAAAAAAGTGAGAATTTTAAAGAAGCTTTAGAATTACTACACTTCAGAACTCCGTACAAGGGAAAATACCCAACTCTTGATATAAAGTTGATGGATGATTTGCAAGATGAAGAGAGAGGAGTGGTAAGTTTACGTTGATTTATTCTTGCATAAATTCAAATAAAATAATTAATTTTTAAAAAATTAATTATGTTATAGTTTCAAAATGCATAGCATCCAATATGTCACAGGGGTTTTGACCTTTCAAATTGTTGAAATTTAATTTAACACTGTTGTTAATATATTCCTACACTCTGTTAAATACAAACAGAAAGAAATAGACTCACACATCCGACTACTTTCCAAAGAAAAATTACACCAATGGACAGCCTTCATGAAATTTTGTTATTGCATACTTGGATAGAGCATCTTGATTTCTGTATTGTACAATTTTTCAGATTTTTTTAAACCCTCCAACACCCTCAAAATCGAGGGAGAAAAAGCTGTGCCGTCATATTCATGCAACGCCTGCGAGTTAAATATTTGCATGACTATGACGTCACAGCGTTTTGCAGCACGATTTTAAAATCTAGAAAAATATTAACTATATATAACACGAGGTCTCCTGAACAAATGTGAAATAAAATTGTCATAGGTTGTCCATTTGACTAAATTAAAATGAGTCCTGATAATTTGCAGGTGTCTTGCACGCTGTGTCGCACGGTCGTAGATGCTGCGTACTCGTGGTGGGAGGCCGGGGACAGCCGCGATCAGATCGTCGAAAAGTTCGTCACCTTGTGCGTCGACCTGGGTGTGTCCACCCCGCGGGTCTGCAGAGGAACCGCCGAGGTTAACATCGTGAGTATCCCACCCAGGGTAAATACATGGTTATAGTGTAAGGGTCTATCTTTTCCAATGGTAAGATCATTCCTCCCTAGATGACATATGGGTGGTTTAGACCCTCTCTCCCCTGAAAAAAAAAAAAATCCTAAAGCTATTCAGGAAGTAGAAATTTTTGGGAAGAAAGGGAAAAACTAAATAAAAGGATTTTGATACAGCATGGTAAAAAAGCAGAAAGAGCATTTTTTTTTTTTTTTTTTTTTTTTACTATAAACACGTAACTTAAAAAAATAATAATTTATATCATGGTACCGTGCTGCCGCTTGATGCCAATACACCAATACACAAGCTATAGCCGCCCCGCCGTCCTCACCTGTGTCACTCAACAGGTGTGACGTCACGAGGCCGAGCGACACCATGCTCACGTGCCACCAGGACCCACCTACCTCCAGACAGACCCATAGGTTTGGAGATGTCATCCCTAACCTGATTGTCCTAAATTCTTCCAAACCATGGTTTACGCAGTTTGTTGCAATCACCACTTTTCGCTGTCAACTCCTGTCTTGTCCTCTATCGAGTGAACTACCATGCACATGAGCAAGAGGCAATAATGACTTTCTAAATTAAAGCTGGAACAAAACCCGATCGATGGCAAGGGACTTAAATACATAAAATTCCTATATACAATTCTCTTTTGCTCATGACATTCAGAAGGTTTCTTTGAATTTATTTTAAATCTAATTTGTAGTCCAATGGAATTAGTTAGATCGAAGAATTGCAAGAGACTTCAGTACGAAAATTGCAGCTAACATGCTCATTTTTTTTTAATCAATTCACGGAGACAGGTAATAATATATTTTTTGATAACTTGGTAATACTAAAGTTTAGTTTCTTTAAGATTTTTTGTAAAAGTCAACCTTCTAAACCTGTTTTTTTTTTCCTTCGATTGTAAGACAGGAGAGAAGGAGAGAAAAAATTATCATATTATCAAACATAAAATCAATTCTGTTCAATAATAGGATGTGGCTCTCTGGATTATTGATGCCAAAAACAAGACCGAATTTCCACTCAACCCTGGTCAAATCTGCGGCTTTGCTCTCTACCCTGACTGCCCCCTGAACGCCGAGCAGTTTAAGTGGACCCTGGACTTGAGTTTTGTGGGACCAAAACCTACACCTGAGGATCCGCAAACACCTCCCGTAAGTGCCATGTGATTTTTAATTACATTTTTAAACGTTTTTTATATTATTTTAAATGCCGTAATTATTTTAAAATATCTTAATAAACTTAAGCTCTGCTTGAATGTACAGATAAATAAAAACATAACACAATTTTGTGAACAACAACAATTAAAAACTGAAAATTAGGTAATTTTTTAAATAACGATCTTTCGTCACAGGAAGGTTCTCCTACCCTGAAGGTCCTCCACCTGACTGACATTCACGTGGACCCCAACTACCTGCCAGGTGGTAACGCGGCATGTGGCGAGCCAATGTGTTGTCGTGTAGACCAGGGACCACCAGCCACAGAAGAGGAGGCTGCGGGCTACTGGGGGGATTACCGAGACTGTGACGCCCCCGTACATGCCTTCCAGAATCTGCTGCAAGAGGCCGCCACCAGACACCAAGTGAGTTGGAACTGTTACTGTATTTAGTATTTAGTGTAATTAAAAAGTGGACTAATTTCGTTCAACCTGAGGTTATGCAACTTGCATAGCATTGAAAGAAAGCGGGATACATATGTTGTAGGGGCAATAAGCCGTGTATGTGTGTTACAAGTTTTCGAATCTCAGATGGTTTATCAAGGTGACCGTAGAGTTGGCTCAACTGAAAACTTTAGAATTGATTTATGAAGCTTATTCTTATGCATCTAACGATCTCAATTAAACCATTTTATGTCTATTTTCCAGGACATTTCGTACATAATGTTCACGGGCGACATCATAGACCACGGTTCCTGGAACACGAGCATTCAGTACAACACTGACCTGCTGTCGTTCGTCATGGCGGAGATCGAGGCCCACTTCCCCGGCGTTCCTCTCGTACCAATCCTCGGCAACCACGAGGCGCATCCGGCCAACGTGTGAGTTTATCAAGTTGGAAGTATAAACTTTCTTTGTATGATAGAGATGAAATTTTCTTGTAAGGAAAAATTGTATGCAATTATCAGAAAAATTGTATCGTGTAATACCGGCTTTATCACCGTGAATATTCTATATTCACCCAATCTTATTGCTGCTGAAACAGTTGCCTACTTTACAGGCTTTGCAAGTAAATTATTTAAATTTTTAACGATTTTTTTTAAATTTAATTGAATTTCAACTTCAGTAACACATGAAGAAAAAAGAAGTACAATCAATGGCTCTAAAATAATATTTAATTTATATAATTTTCGACACCTTGTTGGTCAACATATAGACAAGATGGATGCCCTACTGATGTCTCTATTTTCTATCTCTACATAGGTTTGCAGACTCGTTACACACGGAGATTCCAGTGGAGTTGAGGACCGCGTGGCTCTACGACCTAGTGTCCAATGTCTGGTCACAATGGCTGCCTTCCTACACGCTACCCACTATCGTCCATGGAGGAATGTACTCTGTGGAAGTCACGCCGAGGCTGCAGATCATCGCCCTCAACTCGATGAGCTGTCTGTCTTACAACTGGTAAGAAGGAGTGTCGTAAGATTATTTATTGAGAGACGCAGAACATTTTTTTATAAAGTTATACGTAATAAATAAGTACACAAATTCAAACAATAAACAAACAGTATAATACATGATTTTTTTTTCATTATCTATCTGTCGATAGAAGACGTCGAATTATGTATTGTCAAAATTTTTCATGTTTTTTTTAACACTACGACCCTGACAAATTGGTCTGTTAGACCGTAGGTAAAAATTCAACAAGAAAGCATAAGGAACAACGTTATATGAATCACAGAATTTTTTCCCTCAACTTTGTTAGAGTAAAAAAAATCTGAAGAAATTGACAGTATATACATATCTCAAGATCCAAATATTCAATATGATACTTTTATGCATGTTGTTCATTAATACGTTGTATGATATAAAACTAATTTTCATTTACTTATCGGGGGCAAAAGTGTCACCTTAATAAGACTTGTAGGCTCAGTTTTGATGCTGAACAATTTAAAATTTGAAACTTCAGAGATAATCTCGTAAAGTTTAATACTTTAGCTGTATGACAATTAAATCGTGTTGCTTGTAGGTGGCTGATGTACGACAACGTGGACCCTTCAGGGCAGCTCATGTGGCTGGCTGGTGAGCTGAAGGCTGCTGAGGACGCCAACAAGAAGGTGCACATTGTGGCTCACATCCCTGGGGGTTCCATCGACTGCATGGAGATGTGGAGTTCTCAGTACAGAAGGGTCGTTGACCGGTAAGCTCAAACTGACGCTACACTGGGAAAATATTATCGTTAGTTATGACTCGATTCACAAAGGAAGTTAACCAGGTTTGGCGTTAACCTGGTTAGTGAGAAAGCTGGATAACTTTCTTCTAGATAACTCTTTCGTGAATCGCCCCCAAAATGTAAAATCTCGGTATAGCATGAGTTTTACTCTATTTCTGGGTGATTGGGTATTGTCATGCAGTTTATACGGAAGCGTAGGGAACTTTTTTTTATTATTTGTTATTTAATTAAGTTTAGTTCTTTTATTGTTAATAATTTGTGTAGTATGTATACTGTAATTTGTAAAATATTATATCGAAAATGCCACATTAGGTCGATGAATGAATTGATCTCATATAAAGACCTCTGGATCAAATCATCATAAAACTAAAACTTAATTGTTTTGTAACAATGCAGGTTTGAGAACACGATTGTGGCCCAGTTCCACGGTCACAGCCACTTCGATCAATTCAACATTTACTACGGCATCCAGGACACCACCAGAGCTACCAATGTGGCCTTCACCGCCGGTAGTGGCACCCCTTACAGTGACGTTAACCCCAACTATCGAGTCTACATTGTTGATGGAGACTACGAGGGCTCCAGCTATGTGAGTTGTTTGCGCATTTTTTTTTAATGTGGGCTTTAAATGAACAACATTTATATATTGCAAATATTGATAGATGACTTCGAGATATGTATTGTTAATTTTTTTTTCACATTTTTTTAAAGCCTCCAGCGCCCGAAAAATTGTCCTATAAAACGAAGTGACGTCACATAGTCATGTAAAAATTTGACAAGCAAATATTGTGAAGATTAACATTTCCTTTATTTAAATATACTGTATAATACTGTAATAACATTCTTTCCGATTTTCAGTCTCACTGTCAGTTTAGAATTAAGAGTTGTTGTTTTAACAATTTGTTAAAATATTGTATGTTTTTTTTTTTTATACTGGACGCATGACAGTACATAAATTACTTTAAAAATCTCAGTCAAGGAAATTTAATTTTAGATTTTTTTTTTTTTTAAATTCAAATATACTTGTTTGTATGTACGGTCCTTACAAAACTACATAACATTATCCTTTCTCCCAGGGCGTGCTTGACCACGAGACGTGGTTCTACAACCTGACTGAAGCGAACCTGGCCGCTCCTGAGCCCCCCAACTGGCAGAAACTTTACTCGTTTAACGAAGCGTACGGCACCACCTCGTTGTTTCCTGCAGAGATGGACACTTTGATCAAAATAATGGGCGGTGATACGCCTCTGAAGGAGCAATACCGCAGGTGTGTATTGTATATTATAATAATAATTATATACTATATTATATAGTAAATAATAAATATCGAAGTGTATTTTTTCAACTCATATATTTATTTTTAATTGTAACGTTCTTGTGAGCATGCAATTTTTTTATTAAAAATTATTCAATATATTGTAAAATAGTAATGCTGTTATGAATATTAATGTCATGAATTATGATAGAAAACACACACATACATATTTTGCTTTTTTTATGGATTGTCATGCCAAAATTATAAAAAAATGTTAAGGTTTTTATAAAAAATTAGTAATCAATAAAAGAATTTAAGAACACTTTGTCAGTTACTAAATGTGAACATTTAATTGCTTTTATTTTTTTGTTTTTTATTTGGGGGGGGGGGACAATTTAAAACACCACCAATAGCTACTTAATTATTTTTTAATAAGTGTAAAGTTGTGTGATCTACGTGTTGAATTGAACTTTAATTAAAATTAATTAGTTACAAATGAATGTTCCAGGTTCTATTACAAGGAAGGCGACCCATCTCTGGCAGTTGCATGTGACCGAGCCTGTCTTCGAACGCTCATGTGTGAGATCCTCACCACCGTCGTGGGAGACAATTCGAAGTGCAGAGACATCTTACCTTAAACAACATCGAGAGGAACCCAAGCATGAAAATTTTTAACCCAATAAACGATTATTAATATTAACCAAATGTGCAAATGACTTGAATTTCTTAATTAATAAAAAAATTCTATCAGTTGTTAAGTTTATGTTGTAATTTTTAACCTTTTTTCGATCCTTCATGTGTCAAATTGTCTTTAAATAACAAATTTTATGACAACGTTATAAATGAAAAAAAAATAATATGCTGAAATTTTAATAGATATCATTTTTTTCCTTTTTTTTTTTTAAATAGTAAGATAGTGCATGAATAACATAATAAAAAGAACATGCAGATTGCAGATTTAATTATTGCAAAGATAAGAATCAAGATAAGAAAAATTATTTTTATTAACATATTAAATTTATAATTAAGATTAAATTATATATTTTGTATAGTTAATTCATAGGACTTAAAGTTTTATGTAGCAACTTTTCCTTTACCTTACAATGTTAGTCAGTATTGAATATTGAAAGTGATTGCATGCAGCGCAATGACATATTTTAAACATAAAAAATAATATATTTAGTAAATGGTATTATATGCATGCAGCCCACATAATACATTTATGAAGAGTAAAAGTATTTGGAAATAATAGCACAATTGTCATAACTGTGCTGCATGATATAAAAATGATGTAGGCTCAAATTTTAATAATAAACTGGGGAAAAAATATACATTAAATTTTTATTGTTTATAGAAAAAAAGGCAATTTAGTTTAAAAAAATATGGAAATTAAGCTAGTTAAAAAAAACGCATAAAATTAATATCCATATAAGAGTTTTCTACGACTAGCGTGCATAATAAATGAGTTTAATCTTTCATAAGATAAGCTATCAACTTGTCATAAATTGAGTCAAGAGCATGCACGCTGTAACAAAGTGATTTAAGACTTATTGTTCTAAAAATGAAGCGAACGTTGTGTCTTCTTATTATATTGTGTATTCAGTTAAATGGGTTAAAAGCTGCGGTAAGTTCATATTTTTCTTTCCCATTTCTGTTTCAATGCGTATTTTCAAACTTAACATGTGAATAAAAAAATATTTCATTTAACTTATAACACATTATGAATTGTCATGCAGATATAATAGAAATCATTTTAATTTAATTACAAAAGTCACAATTCATCGTTATTATGTATTTAGAATAAACTAATGGCAAATTCATAATGCCTTTAGCTGTCTGTAGCTATCATGCAGCTTACATCCTCTCACATCTATCATTATAAGGGGCTATAGTTAACAATGAATGTTTGTAAATTCTATATGACTTTCTTAATGACCTATGTGAATTGTGTATCTGTGTTTGACCTCGCGCATGAATTAGCATGAAATTTCCACAGTTTACTTGCGACGTTTGCAAGTTTGTGGTGAACGCTGGTCTAGGCTGGGCCAATGATGGAGACTCCCGGGACGAGATCGTGGATAAGTTCGTTGACCTTTGTGTGACCTTGGAAATACAGAAGGAGTACGTCTGTCGAGCGCTTGCAGAAGCAAATATTGTAAGTAAAAATTTTTCCATTTAGAAGCAAAAAATTTAAAATAAATTTTGTCGTCGATTGTGAGGGAAGTATTAAATTCAGATGTGTGGGTGCATAGCTGGTTGCATATACACAAGGCGTGATTAAATGAGACTGCAAACGATATCATATTATGATTATTAGAGTAAGCATTTATTGCATAAATTTGCTACAATTTCAAAATAATTTTCCTAACACACGCTACTTCTCGATATTTCATGAAATAAAGTTAAAAAATAATATTAATCGATTTTAGGACCTCGGCCTGTGGATATACAATGAAAAGAACTCCACGGAGTACCCTGTTACTGCAGACACGGTGTGTGGCTTCACTCTCTACCCTGACTCGGAGTGCACCCTGGAGGGATCTGAGTTTGAGTGGAGCCTCGATCTGAGCTTCACAGGGACAAAACCTCCAGTGCAGGAACCGCAACTGCCACCCGTGAGTCACTGCAAATTTAAATATTTCCATTTTCATTTTAAAAACAATGTGTTTTTTAAATTGTTTATAAGAGAGCATCAGGGAAATGGATAATAACAGAACAATATTCTAATAAAAAATTAATAATAAAATAACCAGTTATAATTATTATTAAAATTTATAAAGGAACAATGTTTTAATTACATTCGTTTAATTTTTGCAGGATGTAGATAAAATTAACAATCCATCAGTAAAAGGCTCCATGTATTCTAAAGATAATTAAAAAACATTAAAATACTCATTGCTAATTAATTAATGTAATTAATATACCCTGCTTTGAAACTTTAAACTTATTTCCAATTTTAATAATTTATTCAATAATAAGAAAAAAAAATCAGGCTAATATTCAGTTTATTTGTCCATATTTTTCTATTTTTAATTAATAATATTTTATTTTAATAATATTATATTATACATTTATGAAATCAAAATCACCTTAGAATTTAAAAACATGCAATTTGATTTTCAATAATAAATAAATAATAATAAATAAAAAAAAAAAAACGAACCCTGCAATTAACAGTTCTAAACACAATAATGCAGTTTCTTCATTCAACATTTCATTTTATCTTTACAGGAAGGTTCTCCTACCCTGAAGGTCCTCCACCTGACCGACCTTCACGTGGACCCCAACTACCTGCCAGGTGGTAACGCGGTATGCGGCGACCTCGTGTGTTGTCGTGCAGACCAGGGACCGCCGGGCAACGCGAGTGACGCCGCGGGCTACTGGGGGGACTACCGGGACTGCGACGCTCCGGTGCACGCGTTCATTGACCTCCTGGAGAACGCAGCGGTGACACACCCTGTGAGTGACTAAAATCATTTAGTTTTGCATTTGGTGTATTAGGACGCAATAAATAAATTATATAATTGTTAAAATGTGGTTCGACTTCAATAATATAGTTTCAACAAATAAAATATTATAGGAAGAGTAGCCGCAAGTGATTTTGGCTGAACTGGTTGGTTGGTTAGTATTTTGGGGTAATTGACACATTTTGGTCATGTATGCTCCCTTTGGCTGAACTATATGAACATGAAAATTCTAAGATTTTGCAGATAGGTTACAAATGTTGTTTTACAATCCCTAATATAAATCTCTCTGCAAAGTTTCAAATTCAAAACTGACCTAGTAAGTCCAGAAACCTGCTGGCTCTTCCGACTACTTCCGGTAATAATATTTTATATGTTGAACTATAATTGTTTGAAAACGTTGAAATAAATATTAAATATGAAAGAGAGCTTTATTTTTATTCAACTATTTTCAAAACCATTTTTAAATAATAAAATGCATTGAATTTTTGATTGATTGCTACTCTAGATTTATTATTATTCAAAATAGGTTAGGAATGCTCCATAACATTTTGTAAATGTACCAGGATATAGATTACGTGATATTTACCGGCGATGTGATCGATCATGCCCTTTGGATGACCAGCGTGGAGAACAACAGCGCCACTTTTACCTTCGTCATGGCGGAGATTAGACGAAACTTCCCGGACATCCCGATCTTTCCCATACTGGGAAACCACGAGCCACACCCCCTTGACGTGTGAGTGGAACATGTTCGATTTAGAGGATTGGTCCAGTTATATAAGATACATATTTTATATGTTTTTTTTTTTGTTTTGTTTTTTTTGTAGACGATTTCTACGAAGAAAAAAAAATGAACAGAAAATTATTTGAAAAAAAAAAAAATTAATTTTTGAAATCGTGTCTCCACATTTTACCTTATTTTTATTGATAATGATATGTAAATAATTTAAAAAATCAGGTGCGCCAACCTACAGAACGCTACCAAACCTCCCTTGCCACCAGTCAAAGACGCTCGCCCAGCCCAGATTTTGTGTCGACGTCACCGGACACACATCACAATATCCTGAACATGACTTCATTTTCCTTTCAACTTCATTTTCCTCTTTAGTTTCTCACCGACGGACGCTCACATCCCAAAAGACGTGTCAACTCGGTGGCTCTACGAACTCGCAGCCGCCACGTGGGGGTCGTGGCTCCCCGGTATTGAAACGTCGGTGCTGAGGGGCGGCTTCTACTCTCACGAGGTGCGGCCGGGGCTGCTAGTTGTAGCAATTAACAACAACGTCTGTAATCATTTAAACTGGTGGGTTTGAAAGTTAAAAAAAACTCAGCTAAACGATGCAAAATTTTGTTCAATCAGAAACAATTTTGCAGCTCTTTTTGATAAAATAAATATAATTATCAAAATGGGATAATCTTTTGATCAAATTAGGACACCATGCATTTAAATGTCCTCAAATTACTGCGACTAATAACTTGTGTATCTGCTAGCTATCTTCTGTATTCTATCAATTATCAATGGTCTATCAAATACGTTTTCCATTAAATAAAAATTGTAATCAAATTCTGGATGTGATTAAAGAGTTGCATATATATCTTCCAGGCGCTTATGGCTTATGGAAACAAAGTTCATGACTAAATTAACAGTACGTGCATAAGAATCTTATGGTGTAATTGCATATAACTCATTTAAATAATAACATCACAAGTCACAACATACATGATGAGCTAAGCACCCATATGCCATCATCGGATGAAGTAAGAACTACAATTATTTTCAATAGAAAACTCACCATAAAACATGATAAAACCTATAACTATATATAGACTTACTTGAAATTCTCTGCCCGTAACCGCAGAATTCTTCAGTAATGAATCCCTTTATTTATATCCCACAGGTGGTTGATATACGACAACTACGACTCTACAGGCCAGCTGATGTGGTTGGCGGAGACGTTACTGCAGGCCGAGGCAGCCAATCAGAAGGTTCACATTCTGGCGCACATTCACAGTGGCTCGAGCAACTGTTGGAGCACGTGGAGCCGCGAGTACCGCCGCGTCATCGACAGGTCAGGATTCTTGAGAGGACTATTGAGGGCTCTTTTAGGGGCATTATGCTTTTAAGAACGTTAGTAAAGACCAAATTGATAGTAATATATAGTTATATTATAAAGCGAGCAATTATTGGGAATTTAATCCTGGAAGAAAATTTTACTTTTTTAAAGTCTGTTAACGAATGTTGACTAGCCTGAAAAATTAAAAGCTAGAATTTAGTACAAGTTTTGCACCTGAAAAATAAGTTATATTTTTATAATTTGTTACTTATTTTTAATTTTTTATTATAATTCGAGAAGAATATGTAACGGGAAAAGTAGTACGAGATATAGGCAACCCGCTGCGCTTTGAAGCTGGACAAGTTGCCTAACCTCGTGGCGCTGCTGCTGCTTAGCTAGGTAGAGACATTCATATCACCCTGAGTTTAAATTTTATATCAAAATGTAATTTCTGTTTCAAAATGTATTCTACCGGCAGGTTCGAGGGCACGGTAGTCGCTCAGTTCCACGGCCACACCCATCGCGACCATTTCAACATTTACTACGACCTCACAAACTCCAGCAGGGCTACCAACGTGGCCTTCATAGGAGGCAGCGGCACCGCGTATAGTGACTACAATCCAAACTACAGGATCTACACCGTGGATGGAGAACATCAAGATTCTTCCTACGTGAGTGAAATTTCTGATTTCGGGCGTTAAAGTCTCCCTAGCTGGAATGTCCATTTTATAGCTATATACATGAAAACTTCCAGCATAAAAAATACAATACTGTAGATGATTCCACCGCCTCTTTCCCTCCTGGCAGTTTTAAACCTCTCACTGATATTTTTTTTTTGTTCTCCACTGCTCCATTTTATATTGTGCCAGGTGAGGAAAGTGATTTTTTTTAGAAAATACTTGGATAATGTAATAAAAACAAAATAAAAGTTTGGGGGGAGGCTATTTCTATCCATGTTTAATCCATAATTTTGAGGGATGACCTTCAATCCCCAGCACCCCTCTCCATTAAATAGTCTCTCCCCTTAAATACATCTCTTTCTCATATAATAAATAGAGATTTCAAAAGACTAAATTGTTTTTTAGGGAACTAGACAAAGGAATTCATAAGTACAAGTGTTTTAAATTTATTTTATATGTAACTATATTTATATTAATAATGTATGAATAAATAAAAAGTACATGAAGTCATTTTAATTTCAGCGCGTTCTTGACCACGAGACGTGGTTCTACAACCTGACTGAAGCGAACCTGGCCGGTCCTGACGTGCCCCCCAACTGGCAGAAACTTTACACCTTCAGTCAAGCGTACGACGTCCCTTCTCTGCTACCAGCTGACTTGGATGACCTCGTGTACAGAATGGCCGTCAATGTCACCTTACAAGAGCAGTATCACAGGTGCGAATTTCATCTACCTGCACGCTCAAAAATTTCAACGAATGTTACTCTATGTTAAAATAATTTACATGACACTTTGGTTGTAGGAGAAATAAATTTGAATTCAGTTTACGCAGGATTGGGGACAGCCTGCATTATTTTTATACATATTTGAATAGAGAGGACACCTAGTCTTGCCAATGTGATATATTACGGTGACATTATATTGTGTCATGTAACTATTAAACATTTATTTAGAAGCTGCAGTAAGAGCGGCGTTTGCGGGCATTACGTCATGACTATGATATCACAGCATTTATTAGCACGATTTTAAGTTTGTTTGAGGTTAAAAACATGTTTACAATACATAACTAGCCAAATTTGCAATAAAAAATTCCATAGAAGTTTTTCATTGCTCTAAAACGCGATGATTTGTCACAAAATAATAAAAATTTCGACTTAAACGACTGCCATGCATCTCCCCCTCTCTGACATCAGTCTGATCCTCCAGGTACTACGTCAAGCTGGGCGACCCCTCCCTGGCCAAGGGTTGCAGCCCCTCGTGTCTACGTCGCCTCGTTTGTAACATCGTCACCACCGTGTACGGAGACTCGAGCAAGTGCGACCAACTGCCGCTACCGACGCTGCAGTGAGGTCAACAGAGCATGTCATCTCGTGTTTTCAATATTAATTACTTCCTCGTATAATAAATAATTAATAAAATGAAATAAACAATTAAATTATTCAAATAAATATGACACATTTTCATCAAAAAATTCAAATTACTTCATAATTATACACAGTGTCTATTAAAAATAAAGCTATTAAGCAGCATAAGCTACAATATTATAGTTTATATATAGTTATAAATGATAACATAATAACTAACCAATTCAAAATAATCCAGAATATGCAGTCTTTTAATTTTGTGTTTTTGCACAGAGTTTCATACCTTTAAGGGCATTGGGTGTAGCACCGGTAGTTGGCAACACTGACGTATCTTCACCATGTTAATTTTTGATCATTGCTCCTCGGTGTAATTTTTATGCTAGAGCTAAGCTGATTGCTGTAGTATCAAGATAATTAGTAGCCCAAGTGCACAATTTGGCTAAATAAAGCCTGATTTAAAGAAAAGTATTTTTTAGTAATTTTTTAAATTTACATGCATTTTTCTAAAATATAAAAAAAATACTTTTCTTTAAATCAGGCTTTATTTAGCCAAATTGTGCACTTGGGCTACTAATTACCTTGATACTACAGCAATCAGCTTAGCTCTAGCATAAAAATTACACCGAGGAGCAATGATCAAAAATTAACATGGTGAAGATACGTCAGTGCTGCCAACTACCGGTGCTACACCCAATGCCCTTAAGCATAAATTTGTATGCATAAATTTGTATAATTATTTTTGTCTTTAATTTTCCAATGCAGAATTTAAAATAATAATCACCAAAATATTAAATCATTTGAAATAATGTAATATTCTATTTAAATAAAAACATATTAAAAACACAATTAAATGATCAAAATAATTTTATTTTTTCATATATAGGTTTACATAAAATTAGTACTTGAAACTAAATTTTAATTAACTAAGGTTTCCATTGAGGTTTTGATGTACTATCAGTGCGTTTTGAACGTTTTATTTTAAAATCTTGAGCTCGATTTTCTCTTGATCGGTGTACTGTGAAACACTCAGGGAACTCTTGGGAACGGTCGGTGTACATAATGCTTTTTTCATACTCGTAAATCTCAGTCAAATTGGGCAGGTCTATTCTTATTGGCTGCCCTTCTGTGAATATTTCTTCAACATTTTCTCCCTCGTTCTGCAGAGGTTTAGTTAAATTGTTAGTAATTTGTTCAGTTTGTGTAGAAATAGAGAATTTTATTTGTTTTTTGTCGTTTTCATTATTTTCAATTTGATTCATTATTTGTCTATGTAAATTTGTTAAAGATTTTATTCTCAAATCTAAATATTGATTGGCAAATGTTATTTCTCGGTACATATTTTCTTGCTTTATTCTGTAAAGTTCTATTTTATCTAATAAATCATTTTTTATATCATTATTTGATTGTTTTAAATCATTTATTTCTGCTTGAAGTAGAAATATTTCAAGTAATTGATTTTGAGTTGTGTTATTATTTGTTTCGCAAAATTGTTCTGTAAATAATTTAATTTCATGGATTTCGGCTCTCACACTTTCTAAATATTTTACTTCTGATGCAATGGGTTCTTCTAATAAAGCTGGTACTTCCAGTACCACGGGTACTTCTAATGATGATACTTCTGGTACCATTATTGGTACTTCCAGGTTACTTGATTCTGATAAGACTGGTACTTCTGGAACTAATACCGCTGGATCTTCTGGGATGACTTGTACCTGTGGTTGTACTTCTGGTGGTACTTCTGGTGTACGTTGTATTTGTGGTATCACTGGTACTTCTCTATCATAAGCTTCAAATTCACGATTAATCAAAGATAATTCAAATTTTTTACGCATTTCTTCAATTACTTCATTTTGTATTTTTAATACATTTTGATATCTACTATAAAGTGTTTTAATATCACTATAACAATTATTAAATTTATCAATTATTTCATTAATAGGAGATTGAAAATTGATTTTTGTTTCATCAAATTTAATTTTTATAGATTCAAGTCTAGAAGAAAGATCTTCAAGAAACGATTCGAAATCATTTAAAACTTTTGGTTTATCCTTAAAACTTGTTACAATATTTGAGATTTCTGGTACATTTTCATTAATACTAAAATTTTCACTTCCTTCTTCAGAATTATCTGTACTACATGTCGAGCGATTTTCTGTCTTTAAAGTCAGCGGAACTTTTATAGTTATTTCAGAGTCGTTCACATCTGGTTGCTTATCAAATGATATTTCAATTGATTCTAGACATTCGTCCAATTCATTTAATACTTTACGTACATTAATTTCTTCATCGCTATATTCACTTGGGTTTTTACATTTCATACATGATAATTTTTTTAAAAAATTATTACGTTCTCCAGTTTTAATTATTTCACGTTCATTGTTTATAATTTCTTTTTCAGATGTATAATCTACAAAAGTAGCTTTCGGATATTTTTCTTTTAATTTAGCCTCCAGATTTTGAAGTTGGATTTCTTTTTTAATAATCTTGTCATTAAGTATTAACAATTCTTTTGTTAATGAGTTTGTGTTTTTAATTATAAATTTATACCAATTATTTATAAAATTTTCAATCTTATTTACATTTGGTGATTTCATAATTATATTTAATTTATCAATCCATTTTTTATCCCAATTTTTTACTTGTTTTAGTTCATTTTTTACAGTTTTATAATGAAATTTTAAAACTGAGGATTCATAATTATCATCTTTTATTACTGAATTAAGATCATTTAATTCACATTCATAATCAATTGTTTTGATATGTTTCAAACGGTTACAAATTTTTATTTTGTTTTCAATAACATTGATTCGCCAATCAAGACTTATTTTATAATAATATTTATCACTCGTTAATTTTTCATGACAGATTATTCTTTCTTCTAAATGTTCCTCTAATTTTTTAGCTTTCTTATAAAGGTCACACAGATTATTAGTATGTAAATATTCTTTTAAATTAATTACATCATTTTTAACACCAACTTGCCAAGATATTATAGATTCTTCAATATTAGAAATTTTATTTCTTGCATTTAAATTTTTAAAAAGTAACTCATCTTCAATTTTTTCATTTTTTATAATGCTGCTGATTTTATGTGCGTTAGTTTTACTAAATTCACTTTTTAAGGAATTAGTTTCCATAATATTACCTTGATAATTATTATTTGTTTCTGCTTCAGGATTTACTTGATTTTTCTCCATATTATTTGCTATCACAATAATTTTGAGATTAATTTATAAATTTCTCGTAGAATATTTACAACAAATAATGAAATTTTAATTTAAATAAATTGAGCAACAATTAAAAATATGATGATTGTTTATTTAAAAACTGCCACTCTGCACATTATACGTTCTTTTTACTGTATTAATTATTGTAATATTACAATTATTATATTAATAAAAAATAAATTAAAAGTTAATTTAGAGCTTAAAAAAGAGAAACATACCAAAAACGCCAAATCTGACATTTTGCCACATACTGTGATTACACACACTTTCTTTTTTTAAATAAAAAGTTAAAAAAAATATGAACTGCAAAGAAATAAATAGTAAAAGTTTGCAAGGACTATAACAATTATTTGGAGGAGACGTATTTAATTGTTATGTGTATATTATACAGCAAATATAATTTAAATAATTTGTTTGGGCATTAGAAACTATATGAATACTTCAACAGTTTCATAGGTTTTGCGACGTTGGTGCTTAAAGATGGATTTTGCTTCCAGCAGCGAATTACCGGCTCGGGATTGTAAATTCGTCGTAAATGCAACCTGCATTACTCTAACGCTACAAAAGTTGCATAAATTCTAGGCGGTGACGAAAAAAAATGCAATATGAGCATTCCACTCTCGTCATTAAAGTACATTTTTAATCAATCAATTAATTAATTCAGTGAAACTAATTGTTTTAATGAAGGAGATACGGACATTGACAATTTGAAGTAACATTATTTTAATATTTTTATATTTCAATTATATTTTATACATAATTTTACCATGTATTATTAAAATATTTCTCTATAAATAATATATAGTATGTGTCATTTATTTTTATCTGATCTGGCTGATTTGGTTAAATACTATAAATACTCATGTACTTAAACCCAAACTTGTATTGTAATATGCGTTTTATGAATGAAAATTGAAAGACTTTAGAATCTGAATAAAGTAATATGAATATATATTATTGATTTGCTTAAAAGGTGTCTTAATTGTACCCAACCCCAAACATTTTTATTGTATTGTCATGTTTAAAAAAGGATAGTTGCCACTTTTTGCGTTTTAGCACCTTATTGGTGTTTTGCGTGCTATCCTCACCCTAATTCCTGTTCTCTTGTACATTTTATTATGTATTTATGGGTGAAATAAGAAATAAATAAAGTATGTATTTTTTCCTGAATAAAGCATAGCTTTTGAATTCAATATTGAATATTTGAATTAAGTTAATAGCAGTTTCTTTTTCGGAAATGTTTTTGAAGAAATAAGTATACAAGTGCAACCAAAGTAAAATATTCTATTATATAATATATTCGTTATTTAAATTGATACCCTCCAATACATTTTAATAAAACATTACAAGACATAATACAACTATAGAACTTTAGTACAAAGAAAAAAAATAATAAAAATCATTAACATCTCGACAAGA